>JAQJIZ010000002.1:608010-970002 GCA_029873605.1 Rhodosporidiobolus sp. SP3-3/4 | reverse complement strand
TCCTGACCCAGGTGGTCTCCACGTGGTCGGCGACCCAGTCGTCGATGGCCTCGATGTCCTCCTTCGAGTACTTGAGGTCGTCCTTGTGCGCCTTTTCCCCATCTTCCCCTGGCCGCCCGCTCAAGGTCGCTGCTATCGTCTCTCCAGCTGTCAAGGAGCCACTTGCCTACTGGCCATTCTTCTGCCCAGGCCTTCACGCTCTTGTACAGGCCGTCTCGAGCGTTTTCGCGCTGCCTTTCCCGCTTCTTGCTTCCTGTTCGTGCTCTCGCGCTTCCTCGTTCACAAGCAAGCTGTCTACACGACTGAAAGGCCGACTACATCTAGCTATCCTTGCCTTCGCTGCCACGGAAGGAAGGATGCGCGACTCTGCCCTTGTCCGTTCCTCCTCCTGCTCGTATCCACGACGCTCCCTCCATATACGTGCTTTCTGCTTCTCCTGGACCCGGACTGCCCAAATACTGACGTGAAGGCTCGCCAGCAATGACCATCGAGCGAAGCACGGGCGCCGACAGCCTGGCCGCCTCCGCTGAGGACCCTCGACATCTTGGCGTTGGTCTGGACGTGGAGATTGCGGTGGAGCTTGCGCACTGGGTGGACGTAGGCTGAAGGCAGGAGAAGCTCGTCAGTTCCGGCGTGGAGGAAGACGAGAGGGAGAGGAGGACAGGAAGAAGAGGAAAAAGAAAAAACGAGAAAAGAACGGATCGTGAGCAGCATCGCTCCTCCTTCCCGTCAGCTTGTTGCCGTACTCAGACCATAACGCGGCAGCGTTCGACGTCTCGCAGTCTGTCGGCGGAGAGAAAGTTAGCTCGACGTCTGGAGCACGCCGCGCTCAAAGAAACCGCACCCTGCAGGTCGTCCGAGATGGGGATGCCGACCTCGCGGGCGGCGCGAATGTTGTCGTAGGACAGGAAGAAGAGAGGCGCTTTGACTTGGCCGAGCGTGAGCGCGCAAAGGTTCAGCGACAGTTCTCGAGCAGGAAAAGCAGAGCCGACTTCTTGCTTCTCGGAAAGCGACGTAGAGCCAGCAGAATGCAAGCAGAGCGCAGGAAGGCACTGTACAAACCGTGTGCTTAGCGCTGCTACTCGTTCACCTCTACTCGGACTCGCTCCCGCTCGCACTTCCATACTCGCTCCCACTCCCGCTCTCGCTGCCCGACTCATCCGACTCGCCGCTCGACTCGAACGTCCTGCGCTCGACGTCGTACCCAAGCTCCTCGAAGCGCTTGGCGATTTCCTCCTGCTTCGCGAGGCCGGACGCGATCGAGGCGATGGACGACGCGGGGCGGAAGAGGGGGGCGATGTACTTCTTGATGACGTGGAGGATGTCGGTGGCGGTGATGTTCTATAGCAAGGAGGATACTTAGCGGAGAGAAAGGGAAGGGGAAAGAGGGCGGAGGGAGAATGAGCGGACCTTGGTGTTCGCGAGCGCTATCCGACCGTAGTTGGCAGGACGGCCAAGGAGCGAGTTGGTGAAGGAGGCAGTGGCCTGCGAGGAAGAGATCGAGATCAGCACAAGGAAGGCTACCGAAAAGCTGCCGGAAGACGTACAGCATCGTTGATGGTCGACTCCTTCGATGCGGTGTCGTACGCGAGCGAACTCTTCGCCGACTCGATGGTGAGGTCGTCGATTTCGAGCTGCAGGAGAAGGGCCAAGGTCAGCAAGAGTCAGCAGGGCGGAGGTAAAAGGGACCGTACCTTGCCGGAGACAAGCTCGTCGATGAGGTTGCGAGCGGCGACGAAAGCGGCATGCGAGTCGGGCGACTTGTAGATCTGCGAGACGGAAACCGCACTGGTCAGTCTCGAGGGAGACAATGACATGGAAAAGGCGCGCACTCTATAGTAGATGATGCCGCTCTCGACGTCCTGACTGATGCTGGCTCCGTAGGCGAGGCCGGCGCCACGGATGTCTGCGGGTCGCTCAGTTATCAGCACATCGAAACATCGGAAGCAACGGGTAACCGGAGAGAGAGGCACGCACACTTCCACAGGAAGCCCTCCATCGCGTTCAGCACGGCACGGGCAACGGTAAGCGCCGGCTGGTCCTCGTGCGTGAAGGAGTTCGGGCCCTTGCCAGCGTGGTAGGCGAAGGAGGACTCGATGGAGGAGAGACCGTAGACGATCGCCTGCAAAGAGGCAGAACAGGGTCAGCAAGAAAGTCGGAGAAGCGGGAGAGGCAGAAGGAAGGAAAGTCAGCGCACCTTCTTCGCCGGCTGCTTGCCGAGCGGGCCCATGACATCCTTGCTCAGCTTGACGGGGACGAGCTCGTCCTTCGGGAACGGCTGAATCGCCTTGAAGTTGTCGACGAACGTCGAGGCCGGGCCGTCAAGGGAGAGTATGTCGCCCTTCACCTGGACGCGCATCGCGCGCGGGTCGGTGAGGCCGGTGCGGAAGGCCTTGAAGTCCTTGACGACCGCTTCAGGCTCGGTCTTGATCCGCTCGACGAAAGCGGGGAGGAAGTCGGCGCGATTGAGGAGGTTCATCGAGAGGTTGGTACTGCGACGACGAGAGGTGAGCGGAAGAAGCGCGAGGGAGATGGAATTGACCCACGAAAGAGGCTCGCTGATGATCTGGCGGTAGGCGGCGTAGGAAACGTCACCACCGTCGCGCTTCTCCGCCGGGATGGCCTGGAGCGCCTTCGCCGCCGTGATCTTCAGCCTGCAGAACCAAAGAGGCACATGAGGCCAGGTGTTCGCGGAGAAGGAGATTGGAGAGGGCGTACCGCTCAACCGAGAACGTCGAGCCGTACAGCAGGTCCCTCAGCCATCCGATCGCCAGCGCGTACTTCTCCTTAGCGACCTTGATCTTGACCGTCACGCCCTCCTGGAGCGGCGTCGCAATGTTGATCGAGTACGAGAGGGTCTCGGCGTCAAGCTGCTTGACCACCTCCTCGTACTCGAGCTCGGTGCCGTCGGCGCGGGTGATTGGGAGAGTGAAGAAAGAGTCGATGTAGATAGGAAGGAGGGCACGGAGGGCGACCGGGTCGATGCCTGCGACGTTGGTCGGGAAGAGCACGAGGGAGATCTGGACGAAGGCAGAGTTGACATCTGCGTTCAGGAATGGGTTAGTCGAGTAGGGCAGAAAAGAGGAGAAAAGGGCTCACGGTCGAACTGGACGGAAAGCGGAAGCTGAGTGCCGTCGGCGTTGACATGCTCCTGCACACGGTTCTTCGTCTCCTCGTCCTTCTTCGCCGGACCGCCGTGCGTCGTCTCGACGTTGATCCACTCGATGCCGTTGACGTCGGGGATGGGGAACGCGCGGAGGATCTCAGGCGGGATAGGCTTGTCGTTCTCAGCCTGGGCGTGCTCGAGCTCCTTCTGCAGCTTGGCGAGGCCTTCCTCGCCGAACTTCTGCTTGTTGGCCTCGACCCGCGCCTTCGTGTCCTCCTTGATCTTGGTCGCGAGTTCGGCAGAGGGCTTGCCGACGATGGTGAGGGCAGGCGCGTCAACGAGGAACCTGGAGACGGAGGAGGGTCAGTCCAGAAACCGGGCGAGAGAAGGCAACGGGAACGCACTTCTTCATCAAGGTCGACCAGTCCTGCGCCGAGTAGCCGTCGAGGATGGCGTAGTGCGACTTGACCTGCAGCGACGCCTTGAGGTCCGAGCCGTCCTCCTTGCCCCAGATGCCGTCGCTGACGGCAACGTTGCACAGCACGTCCGAAGCGTCCGTCTCCATCGACTCGAGGAGCTGGAGCTTCTGCCGGTCGAGGAGGCTCTGCATGCGCTCCATGTCGATGCCGTCCTTGGTCGCGATGCGGGCAAGGGCATCGCGGAACCGGGAGGAGAAGGTGTCGAGCTCGGCGTAGGGAACGGAGGAGATGTAGGTGGTGATGACGGTAGGGTCGTCGCTCGAGGAATAGAAGGTGATGTCTGCGGGAGAAGGCGGTCAGGCGAAATTGACAAGCGAAAAAGGAGAATGCGACGGACCGGTGCAAGAAGGCTGGTCAACCTCGATGAACTCCTTCGACAGCGGCGAGACGGCAGAGTCGGTGAGATAGAGACCGAGAATTTCAAGCGCGAGATCGTTGACAAAGTCGTTGTGCTTGACACCGATCCACGAGACCATCAACTCGCCAACCTCGAGGTCCTTCGACGGGAAGTCGACGACCTCGACCTTGTCCTCCTTCAGCAGCGGAGGGTGCGATGCGCTGCTGCTCTCGACGAAGGGACGGACCCAGTCGGAAGGCTTCGGGCCGTGCGCCTGGCCGTGCTTCGCGAACGCCGGGATAACCTTTTCGGTGAGGGTGTTGAGCAGGTTGGTGGGATTGAGAGAGCGGCCGTTGACGATGAGGGTGACGTTCTGCGGAACGTAGCGCTGGCCGTGGAACTCGCGGACTGTAACAAGGGCTGATGAGCAAGGTCACGAGGGAAGAAGGAGGCAGATCCGACGCACTCTCCTCGACCTTCAGCACCCTGAGCGCCTCCATCAAGCCACCAGTCTCGCTCCGCAGCGCGTTCTCCTTCGAGTAGAGCGTCCGTTGAAGCCTGCAGAGGCACGAGATCAGTTTGAAGGGCGGGAAGAAGCGACGAAGCAAGACGAGCCTGAGCTGCATGAGGTCGCTGCTGCCGTTCTCGCGGCCGTTCATCTCGGAGTAGACCTGATGGACGGATGCGTCAGTCTCGGTGGCGGATCCGGAAGGTAGGAAGCAACTCACCACACCGCTGTCCTCGCCCTTGCCATTGATGTGGTAGACCTCGGTGGTGAAGCCCTCCTTGGTGAGCGTAGGGTAGAACACGTGCTCGAGGTAAACAGGGAGGACCTGCGAACTGTGACGGTCACTAAGGTTAGGTAGCAAGGGGGGAACGAGAGCGACGGACCTGCAAGAAGCCCTCCTCGCCAGCGGTAGCAACGGTGTAGGTCGTGTCGGTCGTCGCCGTCCATGCGTTGGTACCGGATGCGAAGCTTCGGCTGTTGCGAAAGGGGTGTCAGTGCGAGTGGGAGGCAGTGGGGTAGGTATGCTCACTTGGCGATCGTGTCGAGGATGCCCTTGTAGGGGTAGTTCTCCGAGCCGAGGAAGACCTGAGTGGGGGAGCGTGAGCGCAGGAAGTCGGCAAGGACGAAGGTATTGACGGACAAGGTGCTCGAGGGTATGAGGGCGACCAGAGTCTGCGGAGGTAGGGGTCAGGGCACGGCGAAGGGAGGAACAGCACGACGGGAACTGACCATCGAAGATCTCGCTAACGATGCTGGCGTAGCCTTGTACGAGCGGACCTGTTTTTCAGCAGGAAGAGGAGGAAGAGGGTCAGCTCCATCTTGCTCGTTTCCCTGTTATCTCCTTGACAAGACAGACGACGCACTCTCGTTCGACGCCCAGACAACCTTGAAGCCGGTAGACTGCGACTGCCACTTGGCGATGGAGATGTCGGCAAAGTCGAGCTTGTCCTCGACGATGAGCTTGAAGTCTCCAACCTGCCGGGAAGACGGGTCAGCATGGCCAGAGTGCCCGACGCGTTCGCGTGACGGAGAGAGCAGCGCACCTCCTTGGGGATGTCGACGGCAGAGGAAGGCGGCTTCGGGGAGGAGGCGGTCGACATGGCGGCTGCTGACGAGAGAGGGGCAGGCTGAGGGGTAGATGAGCGGCTCAGGCGAGCGGGAATGCCTTCAGTGCGGGCGGCCAGGGTGGCAGTCGAGCGCGAGGCGAGGCGGTGAGGGCGTGCGAAGGAGGACGGAAGGTGGGTGAGCGAACGAGGCGAGCACGCTCGGGGCAGGCGAGAGAGCAGGGCAGCCAGGGTTTGCGACTACTGCGGAGGGAGTGCGGACAAGCTGGGCTTGAACGGGAGCTGGCGAGATGAGCGAGCGGTGTTGAGGCGTTCGAGGGGACCGGCTCTCGAGGACGCGCAACCGAAAGGTGGCACAACAGCTCGCTTGCTAGAACGAACGAGTCTCTACGGTGTACCCAAGCCTGGAGAACCCGCCGACGAGCTCGCTGCACTTCTCCGCGTCTGTCGTGGCCGCGAAGATGGACGAAGAGGGGTCGAAAAGGGGGACGAGCCAGCGCTGGAGGACCCGCTGGACGTCGAGCGGCGTGACCGTCTGGCAAGGGTGAGGGAGGGTTAGCTGCGAGTGCGGAGCGACGAAAGCCAGGCCGAGCAGGGATGCCGTGTAGGAAGGTGAGGAAGAAAAGAAAACACACCTTGATCCGCTGGAGTAGTATCGCCGAGTAGCGCGGCGGACGCTCGAGCAGTACTGTGTTGACGAAAGAAGCTGCGGCCTGTACAGAAAAGGCAGGAAGGAGAAAGTGCCAGATTGAGGTAGATGGGAGGAAGAGGAAAGGCAGCGTACCGCGTCCGCCGGTGTACTCTGCGAAGCGACAAGATCGAAGACGACGCGGGATCTAGCCGAGTCGACGTCAAGCTGGCCGACCACCTCCTCGCCCCTCGCGACCCGCTCGACCACCCTTTTCCCCCCGACGAATGCGGCGAACGCGTTCGGCGACTTGAAGACCGCGAAGTTGACGAAGCCTGCCTCGGCGTCCAGCTGCACCGAGGCGCCGTACGCAAGACCAGGTCCGCGGATGGCTTTCCAGAGGAAGCCGTTCTCGGAGGAGAGGGCGGCCGAGGCGAGGAGGAGGGCGGGATAGTCGGGATGCTGCCAAGTCGGTGCACGGGACCGGACGTAGAGGTAGGTGCTTTCGCTGCTGGAAAGAGTGTAGAGAAGTCCCTGTCAGGAGAGCATAGGTGAATCGTTCAGCGGTGAAAAGGAGGAAAGCCGAATCGCAGAAACCCACCTTCTTTGCCGGCGCCTCACCCAGCCCGCTCAGTAGGTCTCGCGCACGTGGTACGGACTGAAGGTGATCGACGGGGAAGGGGAGGATATGCATGAAACGTTCGGCCCAGGTCGAAGCCGGTTTGGGAAGAGAGAGAATGTCGCCCGAGACGTGCATCCGCACGCAGCGCGGGTCGAGCACTATTCTCGAGCAAGCGTGAGTATTGTGGAGCTGCGGGGTGGAGAGATGGCTCACTCTTCCACCGCAGCGCTTCCAGCTCCTCGACCACCGACTTGGGGTCTGCGAGAAGCCGCTTCTTCAAGCCCGGGTAGAGCTTGACTCGGTTGAGGAGGTTGACGGGCGAGTTGAGGCTGCGGGGAAGAGAGAGGTCAGTGGAATCAGAGGCTGAGTAGGAATGAATAGCCCACCTCGCTGCCGAGAAGGAAAGCGAGTCGACAGCAGCGATGGCGAGGCCGTTGCTGTCGTCCTTCTCACTGGGCAGGTTGGAGAGGCTGGCGGTGACGAGGTTGTGCAGTCTGTCGGCAGGGCAGAGTAGGTTGGTCGTAGTCAGTTCAAAGTCAACAGCTGGGAGGAGGAAGGGGTCGTGCCGCTCGACATCAAACTGCGTGCCGTAGACCGTGTCGCTGAGCCAGGCGATGGCTTCGGCGTACTTCTCCTTGACGACCTTGATCGAGACGAGGAGGCCTGCAGGAGAACAAGTAAAAAAGTTGGGACGGGATCTGTTCCCTCACCTTCTCCACCTGCAGTTCACTCGCCCCTTCAAGCTTACCTTCGCCCTGGGTCTGCGCTGTGAACCCGACCGCGAGCTCGTCAAGCTGCCGATTCGCCTCCTGGAAGGTCAGGAGGGTTCCGTCGGCGCGGCGAACAGGCATGGCGAAGAAGCAGTCGAGGAAGAGGGGGAAGATGGGGAGAGGCGGGCCACTGAGGAAGATGGAGACGGAGATGAAGGCGGATTCGTAGTCTGCCGGCGCAAGATTGAGTGAGCAAATCAGTGAGAAAGGGAGAAGGTCACGCACGGTCAAACTGAACGAAGAAAGGCAGGTCCCCAACATCCTGGTCTACCCAGTCTTGCAGCCTTCCTCTGCACGTCTCCCTTCCTCGCGCGACACCGTCGCTTCTTGCCTTCTCAACCTCCCGGACCCTGATCCCACCCACATCCGGCATCCGGAACGACTGCACCACCTCCAGCGGCGCCGGATGGTCGTTCGCCTTCTTCGCGGCGATCAGAGCGGCGTCGAGCGCGCGCAAGCCGGAGGGGCCGAGCCGAGAGCGGGTCGAGGCGATGCGGGCGGCATTGGCGGCGGTGTGGTGCGCGGCGAGAGAGGCGGAGGGGGTGCCGATGAGGGTGAGGGACGGGTTGTGGACGAGCCATCTGGCAGAGGAGGAGGTGAGGTGAGGGGGGAGATGAAGGAAGAGGAGAAAACGCACTCTGCGAGCAGATCGAGCCAGTCCTGCGCCGTCCACTTGCCTAACTTGCGAATCAGCTTCAGGTCCTCGAACACCCGCTTGAACGTCGATCCGTCTTCTGCGCCGTAGAGCGTGTCCTGCAATACGGACTGCTGGACATAGTCGGACGGCGCCGTTTCGAGCGTCTCGAGCACGCCGAGCCGCTGCTGCTCGAGGACGGTCGCCATGCGGGTCATGTCGAATGGCCCATGTAGGAGGTCGAGGAGGGCGGAGAGGAAGAGGGAGGCGAGGGTGGAAAGGCTGCCTTTGGGGACGGAAAGGAGAGAGGCCGAGAGGAGGGTCGGGCTCGCGGAACTCGCTCGAAAAGGCGACGCCTGAGAGCCGGTCCGTGAGCATGAGTTGAAGAGGAAAGAAAAGGAGAGAACGCACCGGAGCAAAGAGGTTGGTCGACCTCAACGAAAAGCTTCGACAGCGGCGAGGTGCTGCTGCCCGCGAGGTAGGCCCCGAGGGCATCAAGCGCTGCCTGCGTGAGCCAATCGTGCACGCGCGGACCGATCCAGGTGATGTTGAGCTGACCGACGCTCTCGTCCGAGCTAGGGAAGGGAATGATGTCAATGAGGGAGACCGGGAAGAGGGAGCGGGAAAAGACGCACTCGGCGTACTCGACCGTCTTGACCACTGCCCGCTTCAGCACTGGCGGGTTGCTCGCCGTGCTGCTCTCGACGAATGGTCGTATCCACCCTCGGGGCCTCGGTCCCTGTGCCAGCCCGGCACGAGCAATCGACAGCTCGATGGTCGAGTCGAGCGTGTCGAGCAGTTTGACCGGGTCGACGATCTCGCCCGTGACGAGGACGGTCAGGTTGCACGGGGCGTAGGCGCGGCGGTGGTAGTCCTCGACTGGGTCGGAAGGGTCAGCTTGGGGGAGATGCGAGGGTCAAGGAGACAACGCACTGTCGGAGAGCCGCAGCCTTCGCAGAGCGTCGAGCTGCCCTCCTGTCTCGCTTCGGTAGCCGTTTTTACGACTGTATAGCGTCTCAGCAAGACTGTCGTGTGCGGAAGTGTGAGCAAAACACGGCGACGGCATGGCGACGGCATGGAGGAGAAACCGCACGCTCGATCCATCACATCCCCCTGACTCCCTTCCCGTCCTTGCATCTCGGAGAACACCACCCCTCCCTCCTCGCCCTTCCCGTCGACGTGGTAGACCTCGGTTTGAAAGGTATCCTCGGTGAAGAGCGGAAAGAGGATCGCGTCGAGGAAGACTGGGATGAGCGTCAACAGCCCCTGCTCCGAGACCGACTCGTTCGTGTAGGTCGTATTGTCGACCGCGGTCCAGGCGTTGCTGCCCTGCGCGTACATGCGGTTCGCAACGGTGTCGAGGATGCCGGAGAAGGGATAGTTGCGGCTGGCGGTGAAGGTGAGGTGCTCGAGCGTGTGAGGTGCACCGGACGAGTTGAAGGTCTCGGTGATCACGGTGGTCCAGAGGCGAGCGACAGGACCTGTTGAGGGTGTGGTCAGCTGGAAAAGCGGGAGAGGGAGTGAAAGCGGGCTCACCAGGCGTGTCAGCCCAGACGACCTTGAGACCGCTCTTCTGGCTCTGCCACTTGGCGATGCGGGTGTAGGGCGCGATCTCGAGCTGATGTTGGGCGATGAGGGTGAAGTTGCCTACTCGAGTTGGGATGGGGTGGTGAGGGGTGGGCGAGGACGGCTCGTCGGGCAGCAGGGTCGAATGTAGGCAAGCGTCAGTGTCCGCCTCGGCCCCTGGTCTCCTCAGCTTGAAGTCGAGATCTGGCATCGCGCAACGAGCGGAAGCGGAAGCAAGAGGCCAGCGGGGGGAGGAGTGAGCGAGGCGGATGCTCCGCGGATGGGCTCGAAAGAGTAAGACGGCGCGAGGCGAGCGGAGCAGTCCAGGCTGGTGGACGAGCGCAGAGGCCATCTCGGCGGGCGCGTGTGCCGGAGTTCCAGGGTCGAGGTGAGGCTGGAGGCGGAGGAGGGGATGGCGAACAGCGGTGGGAGTTGCGATGGCGGTTGTGGCGATCTCGAGTCGGAGCTGATACGCTAGGTGGTGCTGTTGCGCTGCTCTCATCGCGCGAGCAGTGAGATGCAAGAGGCCAACCACCGCGCGAAGCACCTCTCCCTCCTTGAGCCGCGAGTCTCGCTTCCACGTCGTTCTACTAGGCCAAGCACACTCGGAGGAGCTCAGAAATCTCAGTACGCACTCTCTGTCCCCTTCGAGGTCCGCCCCAAGCTGACTTCCTTCTCCTGCAGCTCCCTCCTCCTCCTCGCTTCGGCAACCCTCTTCGGCTCCGATCACCGCTCGCTGCGAGCTGAACGAGCGCTCAGGCTAGTCAAGAGGCCTTCACAAGCAGGTGCGCCTGATCCCAGCCTGATCGCGCGAGGTCTGAGCTCAGGACCGCTCGAGGCTGACCTCTCTTCCCCCGAGCAGACTCGCCAGCATGTCAACCGCGCCTGCCGACAAAGCGGCAATCCAGTCCGACGATCAGAAGGTCGTGCCGCAACTCTCGGCGCTGGCTCGGGCTCGCCGCTACATCCACGTCCTCCCTTTCCTCCCCGCCGGCTCGACCTTCATCTACGGCCTCACCCTCCTCGCGGCCTTGCACTCCATCGCCCTGCTCCTCTTCACTCGCGGCTTCCTCCTTAACCGCCAGGCTCTCGGCGATATCAACGACTGCGACCCCATCGCCGCCTCGGGCAACCTGGACGCGTCTTGCTCCCTCCCGCCGACACACGACAAGCTCATCTTCCTCGTCGTCGATGCCCTCCGGTCCGACTTTGTCCTCCCTGTCAACCCGAGCGAGGCCAACCCGTTCTACCAGAACCACCTCCCGCTCCCGTCCTCCCTCACCCAGCAAAACCCGACCCAATCGTTCCTCTCGCACTTCATCGCCGACGCGCCGACGACGACGCTCCAGCGCCTCAAGGGCATGACGACCGGCTCGCTGCCGACCTTCGTCGACGCCGGCAGCAACTTTGCCGGCGAGCAAGCTGACGAGGACAACTGGCTCTGGCAGGCCAAGCGTGCGGGCAAGCGCATCGCGCTCGTCGGCGACGAGACCTGGCTCAATGTTTTGCCGCGCGGCGGCGCCAAGAGCGTTTGGAAGGACGACCTCGTCTGGCCGTACAGCTCGTTCGATGTCGAGGACCTCGACACCGTCGACCGCGGCGTCGAGGAGCACCTCCTCGAGCTCCTCGAGCCGAGCAAGCAGGCCGAGTGGGACGTCGTCGTCGCGCACGGGCTCGGGCTTGACCACGCCGGGCACCGCTTCGGCGCCGAGCACGCCGAGACGAAGCGCAAGCTCGAGGAGACGAACCGGTTGCTCGAGCAGGTTGTGGAGAAGATGGGCGAGGACACGCTCCTCGTCGTCGTCGGCGACCACGGCATGACGGACCGCGGCGACCACGGCGGCGACAGCAGGGAGGAGGTGGACGCGGCGCTCTGGGTCTACTCGAAGGCGAGCAAGCCGCTCATCGAGGCGAGCTGGTTCGACCACGAGCTCGGCTCGCCGAAGCACCCGCTCCATGCGCTGCACATCGCTGCGGCGTCAGCGAGCGAGCTCGGCGACCGCCTCGAGCTCGCCTGGCCGGAGAAGCACCTCGCGACCCTTTCCCGCTCCGTCTCGCAGATCGACCTCGTCCCGACCCTCTCCGTCCTCCTGGGCCTCCCCATCCCCTTCGGCTCGCTCGGTCTTCCAATTCCCGAGCTCTTCTACCACCCGTCTGAGTTGCCGGTCGCGCCCACCCCGGCCGCAGCGGAGGATGCGCCGGTCAAGGCCAAGCGGGGCTTCCTCGCCGCGCTCCAGCCGAAGAGGGACCACCCAGAGGAGCGCGCGCTCGAGACGCTCACGCCGTTCCAGACCTACCTTCAAGCGACCCTCCTCGCCTCCTCCCAGCTCAACCACTATCTCCTCACCTACACCTCCCTCCCCTCGGGTAAGGACCTCCTCCCCGCCATGCCCGAGCTGTCCTTCCTCCTCTCGCTCGGCAAGTCGGCCTACACGGGCGCGCACGCCCCGGGCCATTCGCGCACCGAGATGGAGCAGCGCGCGGTCGAGAAGTTCTGGTCCTTCCAGCGCAAGGCGCGGGAGAAGGCCCGCGTGGTCTGGGCGAGGTTCGACCCGAGGCTGATGGGCGCCGGACTCGGCATCTGGGCGGGGAGCCTCCTCGTTACGGCGAGGTTGGCGAGCGCGGCGAAGCGCAGTCCGATGGCGCGCTTCCTCGTTGGAAGGGCCGTCGAGGGGACTCTCCTCGCGCTTCTTGGCCTCGTCGGCCTCCAGCTCGGGGGCGCGTTTAAGGCCTTCGGCGGGCTCAAGCCGCTCGTCGTCCTCTTCGTCGCCGCCACCGGAGCAGAGCTCGCTGTCATCTTCGCGCCGTTTTCGCCCACTGTCGCCCAGTCCTTCGGCCTGCGCCGCATCCTCTCCCTGGCCCAATTCGCCCCGCTGCTCCCCCTCCTCGCCCACGCCTCCTCCTTCGCCTCGAACTCGATGACCGTCTTTGAAGATTCGGTGGTCCTCTACCTCCTCACCACCCTTCTCATCCTCACCCTCGTCCGCGGCTTCGCTGCGCCTGAAGCCCGCCTCCGCAACCGCATCGTCGGCTTCGCCGCCGTCGCGCTGGTCTGCGTCCGCCTGATGACGTACAGCACGATCTGCCGCGAGGAGCAGGTCTCGCAGTGCAGCCCAACGTTCTACCTCGCGCCGACGTCGCTCGCGAGCCAGGTCGTGCTCGCCGCGTCCGTCCTCGCGGCCCTCGCGATTCCCACGGCGTTCAGGTCCTCCCTCGCCCTCTCGTCGGCGGACGAAGCCCTCGCCCCGCTCTACCTCGGCATCTTCGTTCGCGCCCTCCTCCTCTCCGGCACCTTCTACTGGGCGCTAGACTGGGCGCTCTCGGCACTGTCCCTCCAGCCGACGACCGCGACCATCGCGGCGTACGGCAAGACCGGCATCGCCCGCGTCGTGCTCGTCTGCTCGACCCTGACGGCCACGCTCGTCTGGCGCTTCTCGCCCCTCTGCATCCGCGTCCAGCGCGAGCAGATCCAGGACGCGACGGGCCGCCCGCTCCGGAACCAGATCAAGGTCATCGGGTTCGCCAACGCGCTCGGGTCGTCGTACCTTCTCTTCTTCGCCTCGATCTTCGCCCTCCTCTTCCTTGTCTCGCCACCACAGGCGCAGATCGTTCTCTCCCTCCACGTCGTCGTCGTTCTCTGCCTCCTCGAGGTCTGGGACTCGGAGCGCGACGTCGAGCACATCAAGACGGCGCTCACCTCGATCACCTCCCTCGAGGCGTTCCTCTCGGACAACGGCGACGGAAGCGACGAGTCTGGCGGCCTCCCTCCCGCACCGCCGCACACGGGCCCGACCTTCGTCCAGATCTCGACCCTCGCCCTCCTCGCGCACCTCTCCTTCTTCGCGACGGGCCACCAAGCCGTCCTCTCCTCGATCCAGTGGTCCACGGCCTTCATCGGCTTCCCGACGCTCGTCTACCCTTTCGCGCCTATCCTCGTCACGCTCAACACCCTCGCGTCCTTCATCCTCACCGGCGCCGCCCTCCCGCTCTTCGTCTTCTGGAATCTCGCCCCGACGCTCCCGAACCAGGGCGGCCCGCCGCTCGTTGTCGGCCGACACCTTCTCCGCGCCGGCGCGGCCTACACGGCCTACATCGCCGCGGTCGGGCTCGCGTCGGCGGCGTGCGCGGCGTGGCTCAGGCGGCACCTCATGGTGTGGAAGGTGTTCGCGCCGCGGTTCATGCTCGCGGGCGTCGTGATCCTCGCGACGGAGGTCACGGTCGTGCTCGTCGCAATGGCGTGGGGCGCGAGGGGCGTGTTGGGGAAGGCGAAGGCGTCGCTCGGGACCAAGGTGGCCGAGTAAAAAAGCAGTGGCAGTAGCACATTTCCCTCTCTCTCGCAACAATCGCATCGTTTGCATCGCACTCTCCGTGTGAAGCACCGAGAGAACTGAGAACTGCTGAACTGCATCCGACAACCCTAAGGAAGCGACCCCTTGTCTATCTACAATAAGCTCTTCTTCTCAACCCTCAGCCTTACAGCTTCGACGTCCTCTCCCACACCTCCGCGCCTCTCTCCGGTCCAACCTCGAGCTCCGAGTCGTTGACGTCGACGTTGAAGCGGGTGAGGTTGAGCGGCTCGTTCTGGGCGAAGCGGACGAGGGCGGGGTAGACGTCGCCTGTGGGTGCGAGAGGTCAGTTCCGCTTGGAATTCGCGGGAAAAATGGGCCGAGACAGAGACGGCAGCAACGCAGAGGAAGACGAGAGTGTAGGGAGGGCAGGGGGAAAGAAAGGAAAAGGCGCACCGTCGAACCGCCCCAAGCTGCTATTCAGCCAGAAGTCCGGGATACCCCACGCATCGACGAGCGGCACCGCATGCGGCCTCAGCTCGGCGAGGAGCTCGTGCACACGGTTGCGGACCAGCTCCTGCTGCTTCGGTGCGAGGTAGCCGGAGGCGAGGAACTCGGCGGCTTCGGTGTCCATCGTGTGGCAGACTGTTCCGAGCAAAGAAGAGTCAGTAAAGCAAGACTAAGGGAAGCTGAGGGGGAGAAAAAGTCGATACGGACCGAAGAGCTCGAAGCAGATCGTCAAGACCTTGTGCAGTGCGGGCTGCTTCTTCAGCTCCTCGTCGTGTAGGATCGCATCGGCGAAGTTCGAGACGAGGTAGTACTGGGCGTGAGCGGTACTGGCGGGGGCGAGGAACATCAGTCTCTCCTGCCTCGCGAGGAAAGGGAAAGAGGGGGAAAAGGGACGCACGAGCACCGGAAGATGTTGCACAGCAGCTCGTTCCACGCTTTCTTCTGCTTATCGCGCTTGTGCACGGCGGTGGCGACGAGGTAGGCGGCACGGTGCCCGAAGGCGCGGACGAAGAAAGCTGGGTCGTGCAGGTCGGCGGAGGAGGCGATCGAGGCGCGGGCGGATGGGTCGGAGAGGTACTGCAGTGATGATTGGCGGGTTAGTCCGGTGCCTGAAAGTGGAAAGGATGCGAGCCGGAAGAGCAGAGAGGCAAGAGCGGCGGAAAAGGGGGGTTGGCCCGCTTACCTCGCGGATGTACACGGCGGCAGCGCTCTCCTTGCTGATTGTGGCGTTGCGGTCGGCGTAGAGGGTGCGGAAGGTCTTGAAAAGGAAGCGGCCAACTGCAAGACGAAAGAGTGGTCAGAAGGTGGCTATAAGTCATCGAAAGTAGGACGAGGATGAGCCTACCTTGCTGAGTAAGCATGTACGAGTCTGTCGCGAGGATCGAAGAGAGAAAGAGGCAGAAGGTGGAGAAAGTGGAGTGAAGGAAGTAGGAATGGGAGAGGAAAGAAAGGTCAGTCTCGTCCCGCAGTGCGAAGTCAAACGAGCTGAGACGCACCTCCCTCCCACGTGACAGTTGGCAAGTAGTTCGTGTACGCCTCGACCAGCCCGCTCGCCTGACTGTACCCATGGCCTCCGCAAGCCCGCCTGCACTCCTCCAAGGCGTTCGAGGCGGTGATGGTGCAGAGCGACTTAAGGCCGGAGGACATGGCGTGCAGGTCGGGCAGGAGGGAGAAGTCGCCCGAAGCCATGGCGGACTGGTTGAGGTGGTAGAGGCGGTACATCTGTCGGCCTGCAGAAGAAGAGGGCGAGGAAAAGTCAGTTCTGATCCCTTGCGGCGGGAAGGGGCGTGGAGAGGAGAGCCGGAAGACGAACCGGTGTAGTGGTAGGCGAAAGCGGTAACGAGCTGCGGGAAGAGGCGAGCCTGGACGAGCTGGTAGTTTAGGACCGGCTGCTCGATGTCCTTGTTCGGCGCATCGCGGTCGGCGAACTGCTTGCGGACAGCGCAGTAACCTGTCCAGTGCGGACATGGGACTGGTTGAGTACAGGAGGCGACAAGGGGAGGGAAGGAAGAAGACGTACGGATTGCCACGGTCGCGGCACGAGCAAGAACGAGGCGGGCGTCCTGGACGAGGTTGGCGCGGATGTACACTGGCGTCGTCGCGGGTCAGTCGACTTTTCGTGGGTTGCGGGGACGAAAAGGAGCAGAACGTACCCATCGTTCCGTACGACACCTTGCTGTGCTTCGGCGGGCTGAACTTGCCCGTCTGCTTGTCGACCTGCGCAAAGCGGGCGAGGAAGTTGACGTGCGGGACCTCGACATTGTCGAGCAGCATCGCGCCGTTGTCGACCATGCCGAAGCCGGCCTGCGGTACCGGGAAAAAGGGGAGGATCAGCGAAGCTCGGGCTTGAGAAGGAGAAACGAGAGGGAGGTTGATAGAGGAGTGAGTGCACAGGGACAGCGTACCTTTGGGCCAATGTCCATGATGATGCGTCCGGGCAGGAGCTCACGCGTCTTAAGGTCGCGGAGGGGGACGACGAAGGGGAAGGGCCCACGCTTGACAAGGGCGCCGTCCTTGCCGTCCTGCAGGTCGCAGAGGTTAGTACATAGTCAAACTCACGGAAGGACAGACGAGAGGCGAAGGAGGGCAGAAAAAGAAAGCACAGAGGAAGAGTCGGAAAAGACGAACCGGCGTGTACAAAATGGCCATAACGACCGCATGGCTCGCACTCCTCCCCAATCCGCCCGCCCACCACTTCATCGCCGTGATGCCCGGGCTCTGGAGCGTGAAGGTGCCCTTCTTCGGGTCGTAGGTCGCGGTCGTCTCGAGGGCTTGAACATTCGAGCCGTGCGCGAGCTCAGTTTGGGCGTAGCAGCTGCAAATCACGAATATGTAGGGGTCAGCGCCGGAGAGAGTGAGGAGAGGGTGAGAAGGATGGGAGGTGAGAAGGAAGAAAAAGGACGCACCCCATGTACTCGTACCGCTCTGACGGCTCGAGGAAGAGCTTCTTCTGCTCGTCCGTCGTCTGCTCCGTCAGCGTCTTGCGGTACATCTCCCGGTGCAGCCGGAACGTCGCGGGGAGGTCTGCCGGATGTCGGAACGGAAGAGGGGAATCGGTCGGACCGGCGGGAGAAGACCAGGTCAGCCGGCACTCGCAAGAGGTAGAGACGAAGAACAAGGACATACCGATGAGGTTCTCGGCCATCTTGATGTCGTCGTACCCCCACCCGTGCTCCTTCTCGAGCTGCGCGAGCCTCTTCTCCTTCCTCAACCCGAACTTGAATTTCTCCTCGCGGCCCATGTAGTGCAGGTGCGTCTTGTCGAAGGCTGGCTGCTCTCGGAAACACGGAACAAGGGGAGCGAGATCAGCGAGCGGGCGGCAAAGGGAGGACGAGGGGGAGGGCAGCGGACCTCGTTCTCCACGACTGCGAGGATGCGGGCCATACGCTGCAGGTACTCGTCCCCATGGATGTAGCGCTTGAGATCGTTGGCGTCGAAGGCTGCCCCTTGGCGCTCCTGAGCCAGCAGCTGGGTCGTCGGCACCCCAACCGGGCGGGAGAGGTGCGGCGGGATTTGGACGGGTGGAGCGCGGTCGGAAGGCATAGGTAGCGGTGGAGAGAGCGGTAGAGAAGCAGCAGAAGGAACGAGAGCGGAAAAAGCGGTTTTTCCAAGAGCGAAGACCGGCAAAGGTGGGTAGCCGGTCGAGGGGAATTTCGACGCGAAGCCGTCGTTCGGCAGGAAAGGCCCAGAAGATGGCTTCCTGCAGCAGCTGCAGCCTTCCGGGCGGGGACAGGTGCATCGGGGAGCGCGAGGCAGCCGGATGAAGGACAAGGTCTGGCGAAGAGTGCTCTCGACGACGACGGCGACGGCAGCGGGCAGCGGGGCGGCAGGGCGGCGTGGCGTGAGAGTACGATGTAGACGAGGGCGGTGCCAAAGAAAGGAAGAGGCAGGGGAAAGAACGGAGAGAAGAGCCGAGTTCTCTCCGAGACGGGCGACGACGACGACGACGATTTGGAGCAGAAGAGAGATTGCACGGGTGCCTCCAAGCCCTCCAGACCCTCCCTTGTAAACCACCGAGAGAGGGAGAAGAAGCTCGACAAGCCACCGCAACAACGAAACCGCCTCCCGCTCCAGGCCAAGGTCCACGACGACGACGGTTTGCTCGCCGAATCGTTTACCTGTAGCGGCGGAGGCTGAGGGTGTTGTGCTTGCGGTACTGCGCGTTCTTGGGCTGGTGGTTGTGGCGGTGGCCCTTGCCGATACCGCGGTTCTGCTTGCCGGCCGAGGTGAGGCCACGGGCCTCGCGGCGCTTGTGGACCGGGTTGCAGATCCAGTTGATGCGCGCGTCGCGGCGGATGGCCTTGTGCGACGGGTCGACGAGGATGACCTCGAAGTACTTGTAGACGCCGTCCTGGTTGATCCAGTACGAGTTGAGGACGCGGAGGCCACCGCAGCGGCGGGCGACGCGCTCCTCGGCGGTCGAGCGGAGGGAGCGCTGGAACTTGAGCTGGTTCACACCCTGGTTGGTCGGCTTGCCGTAGGTGGCACCTGAAGAGGGAGGAGGAAGTGAGCGGGACGAGGTCGGGGAGAAGTGGGGGAGACGACGAACCCTTGGGGACGGGGCGCTTGCGGTTACCACGGCGAACGCGGATGCGGTAGATGACGAAGCCCTGCTTGGCCTGCAGTGCGGGAAACAAGAAGAGGGTCAGTTTCGGGTTCCTCCTTAGGCGGTTCGAGCTGTTTCTTCAGTCTGCGCCTCGGGGCGGACGCGGCTGGCTAGTCGGCGAGGACCGTGGGTGCAAGGAGGAGAGTGGGCGGTAGAGGCGGTCAAGGGAGGGGGGAGCAGGTGGGAGAGGCGGAGGTGTTGGTAGTCGAGGTGGTGCCGCATGCCAACTCGCCGAGCCGGGTCCACCCCACCTCCTCGGACCGCGCGAGCTGCTCCAGCACGCCCGCACAGCGGTCTTCCCCCCGCCGCACCCGCCGTCACTGCTGCTGCCCGTTGCCCCAAGATTTCACTCCTCCAGCTCGACGCGGCCGAGCGCGATGCTTTACGCCTCTCCGCATCGCCCGCTCGGCCGCGTCCGCTCCACGCCCGAGTGCGAGCGGCTGCGCAGCGCTGCAAGGGCGCCGTAGGCGCGCGGAAGCCTAATATGAGGCGGGCGAGGCTGACCTTGTAACCGAGACGGCGGGCCTTGTCGGGGCGCGACGGGCGGGAAGCGCGGTGGCAGACGTTGAGCTGACGGTCTGCGGGTCGCGAAGCAGAACGGGGTCAGCCTCGGGGTGTTAAGGGGACCCTAGGCGGGCGGGAAGAGGCGGTCCAGGGAGGCGCCGGAAGCGCCTCCTGGACGTCCTGGACGAGGTAGAGAGCTGATACGCACACTCCCAGCAGCGGACGCGGAGCAAGAAGCGGAGGACGTCCGACTGCTTGCGCTTGTGAAGCTCGGTGATGCTGTAGAACGGAACAAGGAGAGGGAGGACAAGATGGTGATCGGGCAAGGGAAGAGTCAGCGCTGTCTCCTGGTCGTGGAGAGGTCAGAGAGCGAGACGTACTACTTGAAGGCACCCATCTGAGCGGGAAAGAGACGAGAATGGGAGGAAACGAAGGTCAGCACGGAGGACGAGGGGGAGCGGGTTGGCCGCTACGGCTCGCGGAAGGGTCGCGCTTTGACGGCGCGGGGTGTTGGGGAGTCGTAAGGCGTAGAACATGCAGCACGTGCGGTCGTACGGGGTGCGTGAGGCGAGATTGAGGGTGGGAGGAAGGAGGTCGCGAGGTTTTGGAGGGAAGGGCGAGTGAGGGCGTGGAGCGAGAGGTGGGTGGGTGCGCCGGGTAGCTAGGGGCGTAGGCTGGGTTAGGAGAGTCCAAAGTACCTCGTCAGCGGCTCTTGAGGATGAAGAACGAAGAAGAGCTCGCCTTCGAAGCACTCGAGCTCACCTCGTCCAGCTTCGACCCCTCCCTCTCGCTTCACTGCTCTCTCTGCTGCCGCCTAAGGCGATCCATCCGGCCTACAGACGTCTTCACGAGCGACTCGCCCGGTCAATTTCCGATCAATTGCGCCCATCCCGGTTTCGTCTTCCTCTCGTCCTCCTCATATCGCCTTCCATGTCCGCCCTCTACTGCCCTTGCGAGCCCTTTGTCCGCTTGCAGCGCGTCAAGGGCACTTCACTTCGGGCTCTGACCGAGTAGCGTGGTCGCACAAGGCCGTTTCGGGTTTCCTGACCTGGTCTCGCGACGGGCTGACTGCCTCCATCGGCTTCCGCTTCTGCTGCACGCGTACACGAGCTACAACACACAACAACAATCTGACTGAGTGTCACCTCGGCCCCCTCCATCCTCAGCATGTGACAATGAAGCGCACCCTCCCTTTTCTTCTCGGCAGCTCTCTTCTTTCGGCCGCATCATCTCGCCAAGCCTTTCTCCTTGCATTCTTTCGCCACCTCTGCAACTTGCGCTCTACCTCACGTCGACACGCAGAACCGCGGTATCGGCAAGGGCCACCGCCACAACCACCAGCCCAAGAACGCGCAGTACCGCCTGCACAACACCCTCAGCCTCCGCCGCTACAGGTAAGCGCGAGGACGGTGTCGTCGTCGAGAACTTGTGCCGGAGCTGGTTGGGGGAGCCGGTTGTTTTGCGGTGTCCGTACGAGCCTTTCCCTCTCCCTCTTGCGGTTGTGCACGCTGGGGGTACGGAGGACTTGGAGGTGCCCGTTGCAATCTCTCTTCTGCTCCAAACCCGCCGTCGTCGTCGCCATCCCTATTTGAGAGAACTCGTCTTTTCTGTCTCCTTTTGCCCTCCTTTCCTTCCCTCGTGCACCGCCCTCCTCTACACCGCACTCTCTCGCTACACCAGCCTGACGTATCGCTGGCCGCTGTCGTCGTCGTCGTTGAAAGCTCTTCTCCTCGAGCCCTTTTCTGGATTGGGAGGGTTTGGGGGGCACCTGCGCAACCTCTTCTCTCCAGCCAACTCCACAGACCGTCGACTGTGACTCGAAGAAGGCGGTGGCGGCAGGATGGGGCGGAGTGAGGTTGGTGAAGGCGGGCGAAGGGAGAAGAGGGAGAAAAGAGCCAGACGGGCAGCTGCAACTTGCTTCTTTCGCCCGGCGGTTCAACTCGGCAGCATCTGTGCGAGAACTTCAACCCGATATCGAAGGAAAGCACCCGAACGAAGCCATTGCGAAAGCTGACCCTCTCCGCCTCGTCGGGCTCGCTGCTCGTCCTTCTTCCATCTCGCTTCGTCTGCTCGTCCTCGCTCGGTGACTGCCCAGGATGACCACCAAGCTCAACTTTGCACCCTGTGAGCCCTCTCCACTGCCTCGAACCCCCTCAGACCGCTCGTTGTCCCCCCCCCTCCCCACTCGCTGATGACCTCGTTTCCGCAGACGAGCAAACCCCGCCCGACGCCTCCCGCCCCTCCCTCTCCAGCTGGTCTCCGCCCGCACCTTCCGCACCCACCTCCGACCCACCCTACGCCTCGTCCAGCTACCAAAGCGGCGCGCCCGTCTCGTCCCTCTCGTCCGGCACCGCCTACTCGTCGTCCGCAACACCCTACGGCTACGCACCGCCAGGCGCAGGTGGAGGAGGACTCGCGAGCGGGTTTGAGACGACCCTCCCGCTAAGGCATGCGTGGGTCGGCGCGCTCGCGTACTGCTTCGGCCCGCTCGGTGCGGCGGCGCTGCTCGTCTTCGAGGTGGAGAACGATTGGGTGCGCTTTCAGGCGTGGCAGGTACGTTCTTCCGTATTCTTGCTCCGCAAGACGAGGCTGATCAGTCGCGAGCACGCAGTCCGTCCTCCTCAACGCCGCCCTCGTCCTCTTGCACCTCTTCTTCCTCGCCCTCTTCGGCCGCGGGTTCTTCCAGACGCTCCTCATCCTGCTCGACATCGCCGCTCTGACGCTCATGTCGTGCGTCCCTCGCCCTCTCCACCTCTCTTCTCCGACTGACCTGTCCTTTTCTTCCTTGCCCGGAACAGGCTCCGCGCGTACCACGACAGCGACCACCTCGAGCGGTACAAGCTACCGCTGCTAGGCGACGTGGCCGACCAGTTTGTGCGGAATGAATGAGGCCGATGAGGAAAGGAAGCAAGGAGGGAAAAGGTCGTCTGCAGTTTTCGTTGTTGTGTTTGTCCGGTTTGTTGTAGCTACCCGCGCATGTCGTACTTGATGCTGTGCCCCATGTCGCTTCAGGAAGAAAAAGAAGGAGAGACGAAGGTCGCGCTGGCGCCCCTCTGGCTCGTTCGCGTCGTCGGCTCGCTCACTAGCGCTCTTCGCGACTTGCTACTGCTTGTACACACTCGAGAGCACCACACCACTCCCTGGTTGCTCTTCGCCGACGCGCCCTCGCTCTCACTCCCGCTCTCGCACCGCTCAACATCCGACCACCTCGTCGCCCCGTTCTACCTCTACACCTCGCCTAGGAGCAAGCGAACTCGATGGACACGCTCAACCAACCCATCGTCATCGACCAGGGCACTGGCACGATCAAGGCTGGCTTTGCGGGCGCCGACCACCCCGGCTGCTACTTCCCCTCTTATGTCGGTCCGTCCTTCCCCTTCCCTCTTCCCTTTCTCGCTTCTACCGACGCACGAGCTGACGCGCGGTAAGAGACACGCAGGACGACCGAAACACACGAGGGTTATGGCCGGCGCGGTCGAGGGGGATACGTTCGTCGGCAGGAAGGCGCAGGAGCTGAGGGGCCTGTTGCGGATCAAGTGCGTCTTCATCTCACTCGTCTCGACTCCACCAGCTCAGCGCTGCTAGGCGGAGGCGGTCTCGTCGTTTTAGTCGAAGCCGCGCCTGATCCCTTTTCCTCCCTTTCTCGCTCGAAAGCTACCCGATGGAGCACGGCATCGTCACCGACTGGGACGACATGGAACGGATATGGTCGCACGTCTACACGGAGGAGCTGCGGACCCTGTCTGAAGAGGTGCGCCCTCATCTCCCCTTTTCTCTCCCACCTTTCTCCCTCGAGGCGGGACTGATACGATGCTCCCAATGCACGCGTACAGCACCCCGTCCTCCTCACCGAGGCGCCCCTCAATCCCAACTCGAATCGCGAGCAGGCGGCGCAGATCTTCTTCGAGACGTTCAACGTGCCCGCGCTGTACATGTCGGTGCAGGCCATCCTGGCGCTGTGCGTCGCCCCTCTCCTTCTCCGCTGTTCGGTCTCGCCTTCACGAGTTCACGAGACAGTCCAGCTGACGGTGGTCGGGCGTGGCACGCAGGTACGCCTCCGGACGAACAACCGGAATCGTCCTCGACTCGGGCGACGGCGTCACGCATGCTGTGCCCGTCTTCGAGGGCTTCGCGATCCAGCACGCGATCCGGCGAGTAGACGTGGCAGGACGGTGCGTCTTTAAGTCCTTTTTCCATTCTTCCTCGTCTTCCAGTCCAGGAAAAGCGAAGCTGACTGAGGTAAGTGCTGATGGACAGGGACGTGACGGACCACCTGCAACTACTGCTGCGAAAAGCAGGCTACCACCTGCACACATCAGCAGAGAAGGAGGTCGTGCGGATGATCAGTACGTCCTTCTCCCCCGCTCCGGTTCTCAGCCTGACTGACCCTGAGCGCGGGGAACAGAGGAGAAGGCCTGCTACGTCGCGCTCTCGCCCGCGAAGGAGGAGAAGGAGGCGCAAGGAGGCGGAGGTGGCAGGGGCGAGGACTTCCGGTTACCGGACGGGAACGTCATCCGGGTGCGTCCTTCTCCCTCTTTCCATCCTCCCCTCTCCTCACCGATGAGCTCATCCCCCACGCGCCTCGCAGCTGGGCCCCGAACGCCACCGCGCGCCGGAGCTGCTCTTCAACCCCGAGCTGGTCGGGCTCGAGTACGCCGGCGTACACCAGGTCGTCGTCGACTCGATCAACCGCGCCGACCTCGACCTGCGCAAGAGCCTGTTCGGGAACGTCGTGCTCAGCGGCGGAGGGACGCTGGTCAAGGGTACGTTGGCGGGCTGGTTCTCGCTGCCTCTGTCCTCTACGCGATGGCATCACCGGCGCCTGTTGCAGTACTCGGATTCGTACATGCCCGCTGACTCTTCCTTCCTCACTAGGCTTCGGCGACCGCCTCCTGCACGAGGTCAAGAAGCTCGCCCTGCGCGAGACCAAGATCCGGATCTCGGCGCCGCCCGAGCGCAAGTACTCGACCTGGATCGGCGGGTCCATCCTCGCCGGACTGAGCACGTTCAAGAAGATGTGGGTCTCGGCGGAGGAGTATCAGGAAGGTGCGACCATCGCTTTCCTCTCTTTCTTCTTGCTCCTTGTTCTCCTCCTCGACGAAGGACGAGCGCTGATGTCGGGGCTCGTGGACTCGCAGACCCTGACATCATCTTCAAGCGGTTCTGAGGCGTTGAGAAGGAGACGATGAAGCAGTAAGCAGCCGTAGCAGGAGCCGAGTCGAGCTCGGCGTTATCCCCTTCTTTTGTTCCTCGCAACCATACCCTGTCCCCGTCCCCTTGTTCGTCTTTCACGATGCTCGTCTGGTGAGAGAAGCGCAAAAGAGCTCGATATACGATCCCTTGCTTGCTGCTCTTTCTACGAAAGCAGCTCGACGGTGCTCTAGATCTTGTGCGGTGCCGGAGCGAGCTTGCCGCGCGCCCAGTCGGTGATGAGGGTGTTGGCAATGGCGGTGCTGTACGTATCTCGGCCGTTACAATCAGCGCCTCCTTTGCCAGCTAGCAAAGGGAAGAAAAAGAAAGGCGCGAAAACGCACCTCGGCGGCATCCGGAACAGCGGCTCCTCCTTCCGCCTCCTTTGCTCCTCCTCGTCCACAAGGTTGCCGTCCTTGCCCGCCGGGCCTTCCTTGCCGTCCAGCTTGGCGACCTCGTCCCGGCTGAGCTGGAGCGGCGCGGACGAGTCGAGCACGGCAAGGACCTCGGGGCGGGTGAACCAGCGGGCGTCTGAGGAGAGCGGCAGAAGTTAGTCAAGCGGAGTGGAGATCGGCAGAATAAGAATCGCCGAGAGAAGGGGGAAGGAGGCAGGACGCACCCTCGAGCTCGTTGTCGAGGTCACAACGGATCTCCTGCCCCTCCCTGGCGACGGCCCACGCGCCAAACATCAAGCTGCTCGGGAACGCCCACGGCTGGCTCGCGTGGTAGCCGACCTCGGCGCAGTCGACGCCGGCCTCCTCGTACACCTCGCGCCGCACGGCCTCCTCGAGCGACTCGGCCGGCTCGATGAAGCCCGCCAAGCAGGAGTAGAACTTGGCCGGCCAAGAGCGCTGCCGGCCCAGGAGGATTTGGGAGCGGTCGGGCGAGAGGACGGCCATGATCACCACTGCGAGAGGAAGAGAAAGGGGAGGGACAGAAGACGAGTCAATCTTCTTCCAAGAGTGAGGCGGGGACAGGGAAGGGAGGGAACGCACCAGGATCAGTACGCGGGTATTGGAAGTTGTGCACCCCCTTGCGGGACAAGCACGGCGGGTCGGCGGGCGCGGCATCGGAAGCAGGCTCGCCCGGAATGCAGGCGCGCTTCCAGCCGCCCCAGACGCTCCGAATCGGGCGGGAGCAGCCAGGGCAAAACTGCGCTCGACAAGAAGAGGGTCAGTGTGGGGGGAGCAAGGGAAGGAGAAGGAGAAGACGCGCCTTGTTCCGCGTGTTCCAGTCCACCAGTGCCCTCGCCTCTGCCGCAATCGCCGCCTCCTCAGGCGGGATCGTCTGCGCGCCCGCCCTCAGCTCGGCAAACTCGCGCCCTTCCGTCTCGAGCGCCTTCTTCTTCAAGTCCTCAAAGGCCGAGACGTCGAGCGCCCAGTAGGGCTGGCCGTGCGGCGCGTGCGTCTCGAGCGTCGAGTGCTCGTCTGGCTTGGAGAGCGGGAGGGCCTTGGCCGAAGCAGGGGCAGAGCGCTCGTCGACGCCGAGGAAAACGAGAGCGGGCTGTGCGAGAAAAGCCGGTTGAGCGGGGGCTTGAGCCGGGAGAGGGAGCAGAGGGTACGAACCTGGTTGACAAAGTACTGGCGCTTCTCCTGCGTCGTCAACTCCCCGACGGTGCCCTTGCCGAACTTGGCTGCGGCGGGACCGACGAGGGCGAGTCCGGCGACGGCATCGTCGTTCTTGCCGTCGACGCCCTGGAAGATGCGGTGAGCGTCTCCGACGTAGGTGCTGACGTCGTCCCAGGTCAAGAGGGCGAGGTGGCGGGCGGAGTCGGTGGGAGTGGGGTCGTCGGTGAGGAGCTGGAGCGAGTCGAGGAGAACGAAGCGGGCCTTGGGAGACTGGAGGGCCGAGGTGAGGAAAGCTTGGGAGGATCGGAGGTAGGACAGGCGGTTCAAGGGGTTGCCCGCGCTGTGGAAAAGGCAGGAGAAGTGAGGTAAGCGGAGAGAGTGGGGGAGGAGGAGGAGGAAGGAGAGGAGCGAGGACGTGCTAGTACTGGGTGGGAGAGGGTGCCATCCTCTGGAGCGGTACAGTGGAGCGGAACAGCCGAATGGTGGCAGCAGCAACGAGCAAAGAGAATGGACCAACTCTTTGCTGGCCCAATTCCTCCTCGCCCCGACCTCCGACCGACGCCCACTCCACGCTTCACCGCTTCTCACTGCTTCGTACACCAAGGAAGACGCACGTGGTACGGCTCCACGGCTCCGATCACCGACCGCCGCCCTTCCGCACCCTCCTCACCGGCCTCCTCGCACGGCTCCACTCGCCATCTATCAACTCGTCTCGCACCCTCGACCGCCACAGGGATCCGCTCGAGACGCTGGGACACGGACAATGGGCAGCCTGCAGGGTCCGGACGCGCCCCTCAAGGTGCATATCGTCGTCTACGACCTCGTGCGCCTTCTTTCCTCCTCGCTTGCCCCCTCTTCAGGCTCACCCCTCCTCTCCGTAGCTCCCTCCCTCGCGCCTCGCCTCCCTCCTCAACTTTGGCGGCTGCGGCGTCTACCATTCCTCCGTCCAGCTCGCCATTCCGCGCGGCCCGTCCGATGTGCACGACCCGACCCCGCTCGAGTACGCCTTCGGAGGGCACGACTCGCACGGCGTCACGGGCATCTTCTCGATCCCGGCAGGGACGGCGGCGCAGAGGATGCCCGGCTTGCGGTATCTCCAGACCATCGAGGTGGGAGAAGCGTTTGGGGAGGATTGGGAAAGAGCGTTCGGGGTGAGGAGGCCGGCGGACGCAGGGCTGCTGTCCAGGGTGAGCAGCACGATGAGCGAGGTGAGCAGGACGACGTGGAAGGGCAAGGACAGCGCGACGAACCAGGACAGCCCGCCCGGGCCAGCAACTCCCGCCTCGACCACCACGACTTCTTCCTCGTCGCCCTACTCTGCCTGGTTCCCCTTCTCCCGCTCTTCCGCCACACTCGCCTCTGACCCCGGCGATGCCAACGACGATCCGCTCAAAGACCCGGACTCGCCGATGGCGCCGTTCATGGAGGACGACGGCGGCGCGAGCGACGGAACCGAGTACTTGACGAAGGCGGAGAGGCGCGCGTGGAGGATCGTCCAGGCGATGAGGGAAGACGAACAGTGGAACGGAACGAGGTATCGGTTGCTGGAGAAGTGCGTCTTCCCCCCTCGACTCCGCCCACGCCGCTCCACAATGATCTCGTGGCGCCTACTCACCCTTCTCCGCTCCCGCAGGAACTGCAATACGTTCACTCACGAGCTCGTCTACCGCCTCACCGGTCGTCAAGCCCCTGCCTGGCTGAATCGCGCCGCGTGGGTACGTCTTGCTCCTCGTCCCTCCCTATCGCCCACCCGATCTGACCTTTCTCCCACCCTTCTCCCGCCTTCCCTCATCCCCTCCGGTGCACGAATCAGGTCGCCACCTCCCTCCCCTGCATCGTTCCCGCCGGCTGGATTGACGACGCCGACGAAGCCGCCCCTTCCGCCGACCCCGACTCTGCAGCAACCGCTTCCGCTCACATCTCCGATCCAGCGCACGCCCTCGGCAAAGACGGGAGTGTGACGATTGCGCCGCCACGGGCAGACAGGATGGAGCTGGGAGGGAGGACCTGAGCCGTTACGATGGCGGGACTAGCTCGCGAGGTAAGTCTGCAGGGTCCTCTTCTCCCCTCCCTTGCCCAGTCCGCCGTCCCTTCTCCTTGTCGTCTTCGACATCCGCGCGCATCTTGACCCTCTTCCTGGGCGCAGAACGCTTTGCCCGACATACTTCCGCCGCGAACCTTCTTTCTTTCCCTCCTTCCATTACCCTTCCCCTCCCGACATCACCGCTGTCTTCGATACTCCCGCCTCCCTCGCTGTCATTCCCCACGTCTGCCATACCCGGTCCTCCCGTCATTGACCTTCATTCGTTGTAACTATCGCGCAACTTCCCTGTCATTGTCCTTTCTTCCTCTTTGAAGGGAGGAAGCTCTGGCCTTCTCGTCGAGGGCCTCTACCGCCTGCAATTCGATGCGGAAAAGCACTGCGGAAGAGAGTTCGGCTCCCGTCACCTTCGCCTTCACCGCCTCGCTGGCGTCTGTCTGCTCTTCCCCTTCTTGACAAGCTTCTTCTCGGCCAGCTCGACGTTGTCGCCATCGTTCCCAGGCGCTATCGCAGTGCCGATTGCGAGCCCCTTCGCGTTCTATCCCAGCGCCACATCCCCCCTTCGCTCTAGCTCGGCTTGGCTCTCCCTCTCCTCCTCCCTCCCCCTTGCTCTCTACCCCACGCACGGTCGCTACGCTGCTTCTCGTCGCAGTCCTTGGCAAGTCCACACCGCGAGCGTTACGCCCGCCAAGCGCGCTCGGCGCACCTTCTCCGCTGGTCCGTAGCCCGACTCGCCAACACCGCCTTCTCCTGGAGAGGATGCGCGCTAGCCGAGGCCCGCTACGGCGTGCAGCACACTTTCAGGCGCTTCTGCGCGCGCGACTGGCAGGGCTCGTCTGGCAGGGCTGGTGGGGGGCGTTATTCGTTCGCTCGCCTCCCCAGGCTCTCGCCATCGCTGTTCTCTCCCTCGACCGCTTCCTTCGCTATACTCTTCCGCTCCTTCCGCCTCACTCACTCCCTAGACACCGCCAATGAAGTCCTTGTTCTGCCTCGGCGCCCCGCCCGTCGACCACGCCTCGCAAAAGGCCCTCGCCCTCCCCATCGTCAACCCCCTGAACCGGCACGGCCGCATCTTCTTCTTCGCCTGGCTGTCCTTCCTCCTCTCCTTCCTCTCGTGGTACGCCGCCGTGCCCCTCCTCAACGCCGCGATCAAGGTGCGCCTCCTTTTCATGCCCTTCTTCCGTCCCCGGCCCTATCTCACGACGAGTACTGACGATCACGCACCCCGAGCAGCGCGACCTCAACCTCACGGATGCAGAGGTGCAGAACTCGAACATCATTGCCGGCGTCGCCTCGCTCGTCGTCCGCCTCATCGCCGGCCCGCTGTGCGACCGCTTCGGTCCTGTGCGTCCTCCTGCCTTCTTGCCCTATCTAGGACTAATAGACTGAACACCCATGACGCACGTAGCGCTACGTCCTCGTCGGCACCCTCTGGCTGTCTGCCATTCCCGCTGGATGTGCCGGAACCGCTCACAACGCCCTCGGCCTCTACTTCGTTCGCTTCTTCATGGGTCAGTCCGGCTTTTCTTCGACTTTCCATGCAGCCGTGCTCAGTCTCCTCTCACTGGCAGGCATCGCCGGCGCCGCCTTCGTCCCTTGCCAATGCCTGATGGCGGCCTGGTCCGCTTCTTCCTCCTTCCTCCCCTACCTTTTCATGCTAACCTGCTTCCCCTCGCCAGGTTCGACAAGAAGGTCATCGGAACAGCCTCGGCGTTTGCGGCAGGATGGGGTGATGCTGGCGTCGGCGGTATGTCCTTTTCCTCCCGATGAGCTCCAAGCGCCACTCATCCGAAGCTCGCTCGCAGTCACCTTCTTCGTCATGCCCGCCGTCTTTAACTCCTTCCAATCCTCGCACGACCACCCCGAGCGCATCGCCTGGCGCCTCTCCTTCCTCGTCCCCTGCATCCTCCTCCTCGCCTGCGGCCTCGCCGTCCTCCTTCTCAATGACGACACCCCCACCGGTCCCTGGGCGACCCGCGAGCTCCACCAGCCGCGCAGGCCGAGCGCCGAGCCCGTCCTGAGCAGCGTCAACAGCAGCTCGACGGTGCTCGACCGCCCTTCTCCCGCCGCTGTCGCCGGGGGTAAGAAGGCGAGCAATGCCAATGTCGACGTCGAGAAGGCCGAAGGCGCCGGCACGGTCGTCGAACGCCGTGGATCGGCCGCCACGGCACTGACCGACGCGCCGCCCGCACCGGCAAAACAGTCGTTCGGCTCGCAGCTCAAGGACCTCGCCTGCCTCCCGACCTTCGCGCTCGCGGCGAGCTACTTTGCGTGTTTCGGCACGGCGCTGACGGTCAACTCGCTGCTCGTCAAGTGGTACGAGGGCAAGTTTGGGTGGGACTTCAACACGTCGGGCAACTGGAGCGCGCTGTGCGTTTTTGTCTGGCCCTCTCTCGCTCAGCAGTATATCTGACACATCGTCTTTACAGCTTTGGCCTGTTGAACATCGTTGCGCGCCCCTTCGGCGGTGTTGCCGCTGATGCCCTCTACCGCCGATTTGGCGAGCGTCGCGGTCTTCTCGCCAAGAAGTGTGCGTACCTCTACCCCCCATTCGGCTCCTTCTCTGAGGCTCACCCTCTACCGTGTACAGTCTGGATGGCCTCCCTCTGCGTCCTCGGCGGCGTCCTCTCCCTCATCACCGGCCTCCTCAACCTCAACTCGCCCGCTGGCTTGATCGCCCTTGTCACCGTCCTCGCCTTCTTTATCGAGGCGGGCAACGGCGCAACTTGCATGCTCTTTCTTCATGATCCGGAGCTCGCCAAGCGGAACTGACCCTTTCCGCCCTGTCTTGTTCTCCTGCCTCGCCCCTCTCTTCGCAGACGCCCTTCTCCCGCATGTCAACCCGCATATCAACGGCCTCATGGGCGGCGTCGTTGGCGGGTCGGGCAACCTGGGTACGTCCTCCCGCTCCCTCGCTCTCTGCGCTCGATACTAACACCTTCCCTTGCCTCGCAGGCGGCATCGTCTTCAGCACGGTCGCGCGCTACAGCTCGATCCACAAGACGATCTGGGTCATCGGCGTCGTCAGGTTCGCCTCGTTCTCCTGCGTGTTTCGCAGGCTTAGACTGACTTTCTTCCCGTCCTCTGCAGCATCGTCGTTGGCGGGGCCATCGCCTTCATCGAGCCCGTCCCGCACAACAAGCGCACGCTGTACAGCACCTCGACGACCGCCACGGCCGTCTAGACCTCTTGTCTCTCCCGATAGACGCTCTCCCTCTCCTCTTTGCATGGCATTTTCCGCTGGTTGTAACCTTTTTGCCGAGCTTTACTACCACAAGCGTTGTCCGGGGCGCCAACGAAGCAGCCCCGTGTAGCACTATAACCCCCTTGACATTGCTATACACCGTTCCGAGCTCTCCTCGACGCGGCCAAGAGAGAAGAGAGTGAGATTGCGAAGAAAAGCGACTATGCAGGGCAAGCAACAGAGGGCAAAACCGGGACGACGGGCACTGCGGGGGGTACTGAAGCGGGAGAGAAGCAAGCGAGAGAGAAAGTGAGGGGCAAGGTCGCTCAGGGCTTGTAATCGCCCTCGTCGACGGCCGTGCCCTCTTCGACCGAATCGTCCACCCAGTCGGAAGTGACGATGCGGCGGTACTTCGGCCTGGGGAAGGCTCAGCGTCAGCTCAAAGCAAGTGGAAGGGGAGCAAGACGGAGCGTACTCGGAAGTGCGGTTGACGAGGACCTTGTAGCGGTCGGGGACGAGCTTGGTCACGACGAGGTGGGTGAGCTCGGGGTCGAGGAGATTATCCGTCGCGGTACCGCCCGCTTCGACGAAGGCTGCGGAAAGGAGAGAGGTCAGGAACTGGAGGAAGGAGGGAATGGGAAGAAGCGAACCGGTCCTGGCAGCGGTGAGGCTACGAGCAGAGAAGAGTCAGCCTCAAAGGGATCGACAGGAGGAGGAAAAGTGCGCACATCTTGTCCGCCTGCTTCTGGATTGCGTCCGAGGCAGAAGAAGCGGGAAGGTCGTTGTCGGCGGCGTTGGTCTTGGTGTCGAAGTAGGCGACGAAGCGCTTGAACGGGCGGTCCGGGTCCTCCTCCTGGTCCTGCTGCATTGTCTCCTCCTCGATCCCCATCTCCTCCTCCTTGATCTCCTGCAACTGCATCGCCTCCTTCTCCGTCTCGCCCGCAGACGACTCCGCCTGCGGCTCGCTCGGCTGGCTGAGCGCAAGCCCGTCGACGCCGTTCGTCACCGTCGTCTGAGACGCAGCAAGATCCTCCCACTCATCCTCGTCCGCCTCCCTCGCATTGACCTCCTCCCAGTCGTCCTTGCCCGAGTCCTCGCCCTCCGTCTCGGGGTCGTCCTCGCTGTCCTCGGCGACCTCGCCGAACTTGGAGATGTTCTCGCGGTACTGGAGGTACGGCGGAGGAGAGTGGCTCGGCGTGCGACCCTGGCTGGCGGAGAGCATCGGCTCCTCGTTGTCCGAGTCGGCGTTGAGGGTGACCTCGTCCGCCGCGGCCGCGGTCTCGTCCTCGTACTCGGGCTTGGCGGCCGTTTCTGGCGAGGCGTGATAGAGAAGGCTGAAGAGATGGAAGAGGTGAGCTGGATTGCAGAGCAAGGGAAAGGAAGAAGGGCGCACCGCTTGCTCAGGGGGAGACGGCGACCCTGGTCGATGCTCTCGTTGATCCAGTCCGGCTTGGCGATGTCGACCTCCTTCCAGCCCTTCTTGCTCTTGATGCCTGTGCGACGAGGGCGGTCAGTCGAAAGCTTGGATCGTGATTCTGCACGGCGAGACGCACCCTTGAACTCGGCGGCGATGACGAGGCGTTCGACCTCGGGCGGCGGGATCTTTTGGATGAACTGGCCACCGTTCGCGAGGATCTTCTTCTGCAGCTCGGCTTTGAGGCCGGTCGAGACGGCGTGGACGTCTGGAAGAGCGAAGATCAGCGCTTGCGGAGACGGGAAGTATGGCGGAGTGAGCGGACAGAAGACGAGGCCCTTGAAGATCTCCGAGCCGAGGGCAACATCGCCGACAGGAGCGGAGACGGAGCGGTCCTTCTTGGAGACGTTGGTCCTCGCCGTCTTTCTCTTCTGACTGCGGAGGGGGAAGGCGCGTCAGCTCGTTGAGCGGAGGAATCGAGACGCGGGCCGTACGTCAGCTCGCCGTCGAGGGTGCGCTTCTGCGGTCCGGACTGAAGGGCGCGAATAGCTGCGGAGGAAGAAAAGGTCAATCGGGGTCGCGGAAAGGGGAGCAGAGGTAGACGTACTCTCCATGTCGGCCGCGTCCTCCCAGTCCTTGTCGAGCCTCCAGCGCGCAGTACGAGGGAAGCGAAGAGTCATACCGGCGCCATACTCAGCTGCGAGTGCGGGAAGGTCACGTTAAGCCGGCGAAGAGGAAGAGAGATGAGGACGCACCGCCGCCAGTCACCTCAGCCGCCTTGACTTCGAGCACAAACGACCTGCGAAAGACAGAATCAGTCACTAGCGAGAGGGAAAGGGGGGCGGGGGGAGGGCGTACTCCTCCGGGTTGATGAGCATGTCGGGCCACTCCGAGACCGTGTGGAACCAGTCGGGCTTGTTGTGGCGGTCGTAGTTGAAGAACTTGGACTGGTAGTTCTGCCTGAGAGCGCGAGGAGGGTTGATAGCGGGTCGAGAGGGGGAAAAGGAAAGCAGACGGACTTGATCCACTGGTAGCCCTCAGCATTGATGCCTGACCCGACCTTGGCGAACGAGAAGACGCTGTGCGAGACAAGAAGGTGAGCGAGGCGGCTACGAAAGGGGAAGAGGCGGGACTTACACATCCTTGCCGTTCACCTTGCCACGCAGGCCGATCATGTACGACGCGAGGATCCCCTTGCGCCCGCCCTGGCCCCAGTACCCGCCGATGACGACGCCGTCGATGGTCTCGGCGATTGAATCCATGTAGTCTGGCGGAAGCAGGCGAGGTCACTTCGAGCTGTGCGCGAGAAAAGGGAGAGAGACGCACCCGGTTTGATCTTGATCCACGCGTCCATGCGGGCGCCGAGGTTGTAGTGCGAGAGCGGGTGTTTGATCACAAGCCCCTCGCCCCTATGTTGCGAGGAGAGTTTCAGTTTCGAAGAGACGAGGGAAGACCAAGGACAACAGCGCACCTCTCCTCGAGGATGCGAGTGAGGAAGCCGCGGATGTCGTCCGCACTCTTGCCCGTCGCACACTCGGCGATCTCGATGACGCCCTTCTTCTGCTTGAGAATGCGGGCGAGGAGCTGCTTGCGGTCCCAGAGCGCCTTCTCGAGGAGCTGCTGCCCGGGCTTGCCCTTGCCCTTGACGTAGAGGATGTCGAAGACCTTGACTGGGTGGGGGAAGGGGGGTGAGTGGAGCAGCAGAAGGTCGAGGAGAGGGGGACATACAGCACGGCCTCGCGTCGTTCGGGGCAAAGTGCGCCTTTTTCTGCAGCGCGAACGTCTTCAGGTTGCCAAATGCCATGTATTTGTTCATGCTCGGGTCCCACACCAGCATCTCGCCGTCGAGGATGACCCTGACAAGGGAGGTTAGCGGAGGAAGAAGAGTCAGGAAAGGCATAGCGCACTCCTCAATGCCGTCGACAAAGACGTCCTGGAGGAAGGGCGTGAGTGAGCCCTCCTCGTAGTCCTTGCCGTAGAGGTAGGTGTAGTTCTTCGCTTTCCTGCGACGCGGAACAGGCGGGTCAGCCTCGTTACGGGGAAGGAAGAAAAGCAGAACCGGCCGCACCTCGACGCGTACTGGAACTTGCCGCCGACCTTGTGCAGCTGGATGCGCTCGCCGTCGAGCTTCTCCTCGATGATGAACTCGTCGTCCTTGTACTCGCCCGGGCGCCACTCGTAGTCCGGGTCGCGGCGGGGCCGGCCGCGCTTCATCGCCTTGATCACGTCGGCAAAGTTGGTTGAGCGCCACGCGAGCATCGGGCGGAAGATCTTGTTCACCTCGACGTTGCAGTCCTGTAGAGGGAAGGGGAGATCGGGTGAGGAAACAGACAGGGCGCAGACCGAATGGGCGGGCTCACCTCGCGGAGGATGCGCTCGTTCGGGTTGAAGAGCCTCCAGCAGACGCGCTTGATGTCGGAGCAGGTGTTGAAAACGTCGACTGCGTCCGGGTGAAGCTGATTGAGGATGGTCTTCTCGCCCATGCCGATCTTGAGGTCTGCAGCGAGAAATCAGCATCCTCCTAGCGAAGAGGGGAGATAGGAACATGCCGCGAAGGATGATGCGGATGAACCACTTCATTTCGGTCGGCGTGAGCTTCTGGACGCAGCTCTTCATGAGGCGGGCATGCTCGGCACTGCAATCGAACCTCGTCAGCTCCGACGTCGGGACGAGGGACAAGTGGACGCACCCAATCCCGCGCTTCTTGCCGTCAGCCCCAACTACGCCGCTCTTCATGTGGCTGAGCTCGTCAAGCCAGCTGTTGACGACGTCAATGGTGACCTCGTCCTTGCTCGTGATCACGCTCGAGCGGGTGGTGATGACCTCGTAGGCGACAGTGCTGCGTGCTCAGTCAGTCAGTGTAGGTCGGATCAAGGCGAAGGGAACGAACTCACGCAAACTCGCCGGCGCCGGGCTGTAAGAGGAAGAAAAGGGTCAGTCCAGTCGGGAGAACAGGCGAGACGGGGTCGACGCACGTCGTCCTTGGTCGGCAGCTTCCAGTTGAGCAGCTTCATTGAGGCGTCGCTCTTCTGCGGCAGATCGAGCGCCGAAATGATGGCCTTGGCGAGCTTCGCCTCCTTGAGCTTGTAGACCCCGCGCCGGGTATCGCGCTGCGAGGTCAAAGGTCAGCACAAGACGAAGAAGAGGATGGGACCAGTCGTACGTCGGGCATGAGCAGGCGGACGAGCGGGTAGAGGTCGGGTCCGACATCTTTCCTCCAGTGCTAGTGGGGAAAGGAGGTCAGCCCAACTCGCGGCGAGAAAGCGATCGAGGGCAACGCACGATGAAGAAGTTGTTGAGCGCTTCGGCCTTGTAGCCGGGCTTCTTGTGCTTGTTGCGCGTCGCGCTCTCGAACTCCTGGTAGAGGCTCACGAGGAGTTTGAACGGCGGCGAGGACCCGAACGGCTCGATGCCCGGCGGCTTGACGAGCTCGTCGGGTTGTGCGCGGAGCTGCTCGGCGTCCATCTCCTCGTCTTCGTCGTCGTCGTCCCGCCTCTTGCGCCCGCCGAGCGACGTGCGAGGCATCGGGAGCGGAGAGGCGGTGGGGAGCGAGGTGAGGCGGTGAGGGCGTGCGGCGGGGTATGCGGGTGGTGTGAGAGTTGCTGAGTGGTGTAAGAGGGTCGCAAGCAGTCCAAGCAGGCAGCACGGTGCGGGACGCGAGCGGGACGAGCGAGAGCTGATGAGCCAACCTTCGAGGCGAGGTCAACTCGACGAAACTTTGACAACAACAGACTGCTAGGTAGACTCTACTTCTGCAGCTTTAGCGCCGTCAAGAACACCTCGTACAGTCCCGCCGCGCGCATCCTGCCCGGACGACCTGAAGTCAGTCCTTCTCCTCTTCCACAAGGCAAAGGAAGGAAACGCACAGCTCGCCGACCTCGTTTAGGCCCTCGACCTCGCGCACGCAGATCTTGTCCTTCGGGTCTTGCGAGAGGACCGGTCCGAGGTGCGAGTGGCCGCGGACGGCCCAGGCGGCGGCTTCGGAGGGCGGAACCTCGGCAGGAGGGGTGACGAGGGCGCCGTCTTGCTCGCAGCGGACTTGCAGGGCTTTCCATTGTAGTTGCTGGAGGCAGAAGCCCGTCAGATCGGGGAAATCAATGGGAGGAGGTGGAAGAGAGAGAACGCACCTTGATGCGGTAGGCAAACTCGTCCACCCGGTCCTGCAATCCCTCCACAACGAAGACTCCTGGGTAGCTGTGTGGGATCCGGAAGGCGTGAGCGACTGGAGAGCTGCAGGAAGAGGGAAACACGGCGCACCCAGGCTTGGAGAGCCCGAAAAGAGTTAGCTCGGTCGACCACGCCACGATGTCCTTCCTCTTGCTCGTCGCGAGTAGATGATGACTCCAGAAGAGTGTGATCTTGAGCTGTAGGGGCCCTGAGCTGGGTGGTTGAGGTGGCGGAGCGGGTTCGGCGGAGGCTTGCCGAGAGGAAGAGGGCGGGTGGAGAGCGAGGTAGGCTTGCAGGGAGGTGAAGATGGTGAAGACGGGTAAGGGGTCGTCTGGTAGTGGAGCAGAGAGCGAGAACGAGATCAGTTGAGGTGGTCTAGGGCGGGAAGAAAAGCGAACGCACCCTCGTCCAGCACTCTCCGCACCTGCTCTTCCAGCTCCGTGGCCAATGCCGCCTGCTCCTCTCGGCCGAGCGTAAGCGAGTGTATGGATAGTGCTGGTGGTGCAGCGTTCCGGTACTGAACTGCGAGGTCGACGGAGGGAGCGAGCCGAAGAGAGAGGGAAGGGAGAGGGAGGTCGTCGCTCGGCGGGGTGTCTTCGCTCAGGACTGGCTTGAGTGACGCGGATGGTCAGCTTGTACGAGTCTGGGCAGAACAGAGCGCGGTACGCACCTCCCAAGCCCTCTGCTCGTCTTCCTCCACCCACCCGAATTCGCCGTCTACGAGACTCGCTTGGAGGACGAGGAGCTCCTGCTTGATAGCGTCGCGGTCCATCTTGAGTGCGGTAAGGGCGTGACAGGGCAGAACTAGGAAAAGCGGCAGGCGGTTGGAGAGCAACCCCCTCGTCCGCATCATCGACCACTCTCAATCTCCCGCTGCTCACGCTCACGCTCAGATCAGCTTAGGACGACGACGCACAGCGCGGAAGCCCGTGCACCGACCGCACCGTCCTGTCGCCATCCTGCCCCTCGTCGTCATTCTAGCCGCAAGACCCCCTCACCGCTGCTACCCTCCTTCGCCCAGTCCGCAATCGTGGGCCAGGGGGACAGCCGAGTGACCTCCTCGTCGCTCTGCTACCCCTATACCCGTATGCCGTACTGCTTCACGCGTCCAGCCGAGCCTTGACCGCGCTCGTCGTCTCCAGAGCAGGGCGGGTTGAGACCGTTGCGGAAGCCGCCTGACAGGCGCATAGGTACTCGGCGGCCGCAAATGGCTGTACATGGCTAGCGCTGTCCTGGAGTGCCTCTTCGAGCGCGAACAGACCTGCTTTCTTCGCCTCCTCTGTTTCCTCCTGCTGGTCTTCCCCTTGATCGAGCCGGTCTACCGTGCTCTACCCTCGTCGCAATCCTCGCGCCTAGTCCCTTCACGCTCGCCTCTGTTTCGCTTGAACCGGTCGCTGCATCCAAGCCGATCGGTTTTCAAGGACGAGCAGACCGGGCTAAACGACTGGCGAGCGTTTCGTCCATTCCTTCTACTGCCCCATCCCGAATCAGGCTCATCCACACCGATAGCTCGGCGCAAAGTCGGACGCGAGCAGCTGCCCGTCTTTCCTCGGTGCCTCGCTCCCGTCCGTCTTGATCCCGAGAGACTGCAAGAAGGCGTCCTGCTCGGCTCCTGCGTCCGCCTCGGCCGTCGGAGTGTCGGAGACAGCGGGGGCTGGTGGCGGAGCAGCAGCGGAAGAAGGCGCAGTGGGCGTGGAAGAGGAAGGAGCGCGCTGGGAGGAAGAGGGAGCGGCGTGCGAGGAGGGCTTGTCAGAATGGCCGAGGGACTGGGAGGGGGCGATGAGGTTGCGAATGCGTTGTTTCTGCGGGATGAACAAGTGAGAATGGGAGGGCCAAGGTGAGAGAAGGGAAGCGAACGCACCAACTCCTTCATCTCGGGGAACCTCCCCTCGACCTTCCTGTCCCACACGAGGTCCCAGCCCTCCCAGCTCTTCTCCTGTGTCTCCTGTCTGCGCAGATCTGGCCGGTTGAGCAGCCAGACCCTGAACCGCCCGCCGGTCTCGGGTGCGTTGCGCGGGACGAGGGTGATGCTCCTCAGGCCGGGGTTGGACGGGTCGGTCGTCGAGGGCGGGAAGGTGAGGAAGAGCTCGGTCTGGGTCCAGGTTGCGCGGTGGAGCCACTGTGGGTGCGCGAGAGAGGAGGAGAGGGGGGGAGGCGAGATCAGCGAAGAGTCGAGAAGGGCGGTCGGGAAGGGGATGGCGTACCCTGCAGCGGTCGCAGAACTCGATTGCGACCCTGGGTGACTCGTCCTGAGGTGGTGGTGCGAAGGTGGAAGGGTCGAGGACGGCGTCTTGATGAGGACGAGGAGCAGCCGCTGGGGCTGGTGGACAGGCTGGGGTGGGCTGGCAGTCGGTGCAGTGAGGGTCCATGGCTGTGCGGTGCTAGTGCCGGTGACCAAGTTGCGCGGAATGCGAGGGAAAGGCTCGCTTTGCTCCGTCATCCTCGTCCGCTCTCCTCTCCCGACCGGCCATGCTCTCTCTCTCCCGCTTCTCACGCTCTACGCTCTCCAGCTCACTCGCACGCTCTCACACTTCCCTCGCACACACCATGAAGGCCACCGTCGTCGTTGAGAAGGGCCGCACCGAGTTGCGCGACTTCCCCACCCCCGAACCCGCCCAGGGCGAAGTCCTCGTCAAGGTGCGTCTTGATGGCCGTGTAGTTGGCTTCCCTCCCATTGCATCACCCTTTCGGAGCCCTCCACCGTCATCCGCACCAGCCTGCCATCGTGTTCCGCCTTCTCCCCCTCCACCTCCTCCTCGACCCGCTCCTTCCCCTCCCCCTCTCCATCCTTGCTCCACACCGCCAGTACACTGGCGCACCACCCGTCACGGTAACTGCGCTGTGTGTGCTGTCTTCCGGCGCCAGCCGCCGTCTTCGCACCCACGTCCTCCTCCTACTTCCGTTTTCCCCTGTTTCTCTTCCAGGCTCGTAAGAGACCCGTACGCTAACCATGCACCCCATCATGCAGACGAGAAGTGTGGCCCTGAACCCCACTTGCTGGAAGCAGTCAGTCCCATTTCTCCTTCTCCTCCTTCTCCTCCTTTCTTTCTCTCTTCTTTCCCTCCTTCTTCCCCTCCTTCCTTTCTCTCCCTCCCTCTCCCTCTCCCTCTTCCTCTTCCCCTCTCCCCTCTTTCCCTCTTTCCCTCTTTCCCTCTTTTCCTCTTCTCTCCCCTTCCCCCTCTCCCTCTTCCTCTCCCTTTCCTCCTTCCCTTTCTCGCTCACTCCCCACTCTCCTCCCCCTTTCTTCACTCCCTCTTCCCCTATTTCTCCTGCCCCCCTTCCCTACCAACCTGACTCTCCTTCATCTCCTACACAGCCGCGACTTCATCTCTCCGCCCGGCTCGTGGCTCGGCTGCGACTTCTCCGGCGTTGTGGAAAAGACTGGCGCGGGTGTCTCGAACGTCAAGGAAGGTGACCGCGTCGCCGCCTTCGTTCACGGCGGCCTGTGGGACGGCGAGGGCTCATACGCCGAGTACGTCAAGGCGCAGGCCTCGCTCATCTGGAAGGTGCCCGAGTCGGTATCGTTTGAGGAGGCGGCGGCGGCCGGCGGTATCGGTCCTTGTACGCCTTTTCCCCTTCTTCCCTGCTCTCGCCGATTGACCGTCATGTCCTTCCGCAGGGACCGCCATCCAGGCGCTCTACATGCGCCTCAAGCTCAACCTGCCTTCGAACCCGACCAAGAAGGCTGAGCCCGTCCTTGTCTGGGGCGGTTCGACCTCCGTCGGTCTCTGTACGTTTCTCCTGTGCTGTTCCAGCCTCACACTTTCCTGACCCTGCCCTCCACTCGCAGACGCGGTACAGCTCCTCAAGCTCTCCGGCTACACCGTCATCGCCACCGCGAGCGAGAAGAACTTTGCCGTCGTCAAGGAGTTCGGTGCTGATGCCGTCTACTCCTGTTCGTCTTCCTTCCTCAACCAGTTCCTCCATACCCGGCTGAACCTCCCTGTCGTGCAGACTCGGACCCGGACGTCTCCTCCAAGATCGCTTCGGACTACCCCTCGCTCACGCACTCGCTCGACACGATCAGCGAGAAGGGCACGACCGTCTCGATCGCCAAGGCCTTCGCGGGCGAGAGCGGCAAGGGCCACGTCGTCACGCTCCTTCCCGTCAAGGACGATGGGCTGAAGGAGTTTGAGCGCAAGGTCACTGTCGAGCCGACCCTCGTCTGTGCGTTTGCTTTCCTCCCGAGTCTCGAGCGTTCGAAGTTTGAGCTGACGCGACGAGCGACACAGACACCGTCCTCGGCCGCGCCTTCACCATGATGGGCCACGAGTACCCCGAGATGCCTGACGACAAGAAACAGATGGAGGAGTGGTACGTCTCGCTTTTCCTCTGCGCCGATTCCCACCCCGCCTCGCTTCTCTCTTCTCCCTCACTTGCTGACCGTCGTGCTAAACCTCCATCGCCATGCAGGTGCGCCACCTACCTCCCCGAACTGTTCGCGTCGGGCAAGCTCCGCTCGAACCCGCTCCTTCACATGGAGGGCGGGCTCGAGAAATTCCCCGAGGGGCTCGACTACCTGAAGGCTGGCAAGGTGCGCTTGCTCTCTGTTGCCTCTGTCTTCTGGCGGTCCCCTCGTGTACTGCCTCGGCAGCTGGAGAAGCGTGCGGAACTGACCTCTTTCCCCTCTAATCCGCAGAACTCGGCCCAGAAGCTCGTCTACACCGTCTAGACTACGTTAGCTCGGCCCGCACAAAGCGCTTGCAAAGGCCGCAAGATCAGTACCCACGCATGGCCTGCGAGGCCGAGGCTGCCATGTCCGAGCGAGAAGTCCGAAGTCGACCTCTGCTCTCTCCCGCTCTTCTCCCCTATCCGTGCATCAAGCGTACATACCGCATCGGCACGGCCGCGTCATCTCGGAGCGGCCGATCACCCTGCGCTCGATAAGCATCTCGGACATGGGCTTGGTAAGCCGCTCTCAGGGAAGGTGCTTGTCTCTTCGCTTCCGCTTTTCCTTCTGTTCTGCACCCCCATTGCACCGTCTACACCTCACGATGAACGCTGTTGTCCTCTCCGCGCCCGGCAAGACCGAGGTCCGCCAGGTGGCCATCCCGGGAGTCGGTGAGGGCGAGATTCTCGTCAAGGTGCGTTCTACAGCTCCTTATCCCTTCCGTCGCTGTATCTCTCTCACGTCTGCATTGCCAACTATACCGCGCCGACCATCCTCAGCCCGCCCTTCCTTCCGGCATCCCTCCCTTTCCTCCGGTTCTTCCCCCTTCCGGACACTGACAACGAATCGTACCGTGCAGACCAGCGCTGTAGCGTTGAACCCGGCAGACCATTAAATGCGCGATTTCATCTCGCAGCCGGGCATGCTCATGGGCTCCGACTTTGCCGGCGTCGTCTCCTCCGTCGGCGAGGGCGTCTCGACTCTCAAGCCCGGCGACCGCGTCGCAGGTTTCGTCTCCGGCGGGCTGAGCACGGTGGAGGGCGCGTTCGCCGAGTACGTCAAGACGCAGCAGACACTCGTGTGGAAGCTGCCAGAGGGTGTCTCGTCCGAGGAGGGTGCCGCGGCGGGTGGAGGAGCTCTCTGTGCGCTTTCTTCCCTTCACTCCCTCCTTCCCGACTTCTTGACCAGCTCCTCACCTCGCAGGGACTGCCATCCAGGTTCTCTACGCCTACCTCAAGCTGAAGGAGCCGTCGGACCCGACGAAGGAGGCCGAGCCGGTTCTCGTCTGGGGCGGGTCGACCTCGGTTGGGCTTTGTGCGTCCTTCTGCTCTTTGTTTTACACTCTCTGAATTTTCTCACCGTTTGGTCCTCTCTTCAGACGCGCTGCAGCTCCTCAAGCTCGGAGGCTACACCGTCGTCGCGACCTCGAGCGAAAAGAACTTCAAGCTGCTCAAGCAGTACGGTGCTGACGCCGTCTATTCCTGTGCGTTGTCTTCGCTCTCCTTTTCCCCACTCTCCGATAACATCTTCCGCTTCTCAGACTCCCACCCGACCACCCCCTCCAGAATCGCCTCCGACTTTTCTTCCCTCTCCGTCGCCCTGGACTGCGCCGGCACAAACGGCAGCGACATCGCCTGCGCCGAGTCTATCGCCGACGCTGCCGGTGCGGGGCATGTCGTGACGCTCAACGCGCCCTCGGAAGGCGCGAGCGAGTTTAGCGACAAGGTCAAGGTCGAGAGGACTATTCTCTGTGCGTCTCGAGTCTCTCTCTCCCTCGAAGCCATTCTCTGACAGCTCGTCTCGTCGCAGACACCATCCTCGGCAAGCCGCTCGAGCTCTTTGGCCAGCAGATCCCGGCGAACCCGGCGGAGAGGGAGCTCATCGAGAGGTGGTGCGTTTCCTCTGTTTTTCCTCTTCGTCCTCCTTCTTCGCATTCTCCTGACTGACTCGCTTGTGCATCTGAAGGCTCGCGAAGGATCTCCCCGCCCTGTTCGCCTCCGGCAAGCTCAAGGCCAACCCGCTTCTCATCCGTGAGGGCAGTCTCGGCGGGGTCGAGGAGGGGATGGACTACCTCAAGGCGGGAAAGGTGCGCTTCGTCGAGTTCTCTTGACGCCTTCGTCATCGCCGATGTCAAGATGCTCAGGTAAGACCTGCACTAACCAGTCCTCTCTTCCTCCTCTTCCAGCAATCCGCTCAGAAGCTCGTATACACGCTGTAGCTCCTCTCTGGCCCCCCATTGTCATGTAAAGAGGCAGTGCCCTAGACGGAGCGTACTGCACGGCGAGGAGCAAAGCCGCTCGCTGTCTACTTCGGCATTTGTTGCTGTTCCTCGAGCTTCTTGCGGGTCTTCTTCTCGCTTCTCATTCTTCCGAGACTCGCCACTTCTCATGAATAGGGACCAAGGGCACTTGACAGGCTGAGGTCTGCGGAGAGTACGATGGCAAGCACAATCAGCCGCGAGAAGGACTGGCAAGAGCAAGATCGCCTTGGAGCGCAAAGGGCAGCAAGAAGGGGTTTGTGCCACTATAACACGAACTCCAGCCGACCTGATGTACGGCGTACACCCTCACGCTGCGTTGAGAATGCGGAAAGAAGCACCTTCCCCTCCTCCTTTCGACCCCCCTCCGGTGAGATGCCCTACACTCGCTCGATCGTGGTCGTAACTCGGAGAACAGCTCAATGCCACTCACTCTCTCGGGCTACGAGACTTTCAGCGCATACGGTGCAGCCGTTCGACCGGAGACCAGTTTCTTCGCCGCGCCGGGAGCCTGGGACCGCCTCGGACGGACCGACCTCTCTCCTCAGATACTGCAGCTACCGCTTTCTTCCTCTTTCATGCTGTAGAGAAGAAAGGAATGCCTGTGTACGTCCTTAAGAGTCCCCACAAACACGAAAGGTCGAGGAGAAGACGTCCCCCCTTCTTTGCCGTTGGCTCTCGCTTGCTCCTGGACAAGGCAGAAGCGGAGCGGCAGCAAGACACAAATTCGGGGATCGCAAGGATAGAGCAAGGGTGAAGGTGGAGGAAGGAAGAGCAGCCAGAACAGATTGATCAAGGAATAGGCAGCTCATGCAACCTCATGATGCTCTCGCGTGTAAGCAAGAGCGGAATACGGGGTCTTTTCCGCTCGCGAGGACGCGCCTAACGCGTCGGGGCCTTGTTTGCCGAGCAGAAAAAGGCAGACTGATTGTAGAGGCTTTATATTTGTTTGTTTTTTGTAACTCAATACTATTGACTGTATGGCGTAGGGGTAATCGCGTTGCTTTTACAACGTTTTGTAACGAAAACAGCAAAGGTCGAGGGTTCGAACCCCTCTACGGTCAACTTGCCTTTCCTTTTGCTCGTGCGAGACGAAACGAACGGGAGCGAAGCGTTCAGCGCCTCTCTGCTTTTTTCAGTGCTTGCGGCGGAGATCACAAGTAAACAGATATCCTTTGCACCCGGTGAAGCAAGAAGCACGAAGGAAGGACCTGAATTAGGCGAGAAAAGGAGGGAAGGCGGAGGAGAAAGCAGCGTCGGCGGCTTTCTTTCCCTTTTCTCGCTGCTGTGACGCCTGCAACAGCTTGTCAGGGATGAAGAAGCAGCGTGGCGCACAATAAGACTGGCAAGATGAGGGAGAAGGAAAGGCACAGCCTTTTTCACGGCACGACCACTACAAAGGTGAGTGATACAACCCTCGCACTCTCCGTGCGGGGCACGCCATACCGCTTTAGACCTCGTGCTCCTCCTCCCCTCCCTCGCCCTCGCCCTCCTCGTTGTCGTTGTCCTCGTCCGGCTTCTCGTGCTGCGGCAGCAGGTCCCCGACGCGCAGGCGGAGGAAGCCGCCGAGGTCGCCGTCGCCCGTCTTGACCGTGAGCTCGCTTTGGTAATGAGGGAGGGTTAGTGAAGGAATGGGGAAGGGGACGCTAGAGGAGAAGGAGGAAAAGGGAGACGCACCGGGTACGGCCAAGGGACTCGACAAAGTTGACGCGATCGAGCACGTTGTCGAGCTGCGCCAGGCCAATGAGCACGATCAGCGTTCCGCTCGCTCGGAAGATGCGAAAAGGACAGAAGAAACGCGACCGCGACGCACCTTCTCCTGAAAGTCCTCCTCGGCGCAGATCGCCTTGAAGACGGAGAGCATGAGGCGCGAGTCGGGGCGGACGCGGTGGTGCCGGTCGATGTTGACGATGTGCCACGCGTCGAGGTCGTTGAGAAAGTCGCCGCGGGTCATGATCTCGCGCTGCGCCAGGTGGAAAGGCAGGGTCAGTCCGGTGCCGCGAATCACATGCACGCGCGCGCCAACCAACACAAAGTCGAGCAGCTCGAGAAGGAGAGAGAGACCACAAGACGCACCGCCTCCCTGTAGGTAACTTTCGGATCCAGCTCGTCCGGCAGCACGTTCAACAAGTCCAGCTCGAGCATCTCCTCGACCTCCTCGGCGTCGGCCGGCTGCGAGGCGACGAGCTTCTCGAGCGCCGACTTGACGAGCGGCGCGTCGGCCTGGGCGAGCTTGGCGAGGTGCTGGAAGAGCGAGAAGGAGAGTGACTGCCACTTGCCGTCCGTCAGGGCGTCGTCGTCGTGGTCTGCGTGAGGAGGTGTGGAAAGATGGGAGAAGGGCAAAGGAGGGGGCGAAAAGGAACAGTAGCGTCACAAAGGCGAAGGTGAGGGGAGTCAGCTTGCGAGGAAGGCGAAGGAGAGAGAAAAAGCGGCGAACCGGGAATGAGACCCAGCCTGCGCCGAAGAAGAGGTCAGCACATTCTCAAGAAACGGGAAGAAGCGGTACCCACTTCGAGTGCAACCACTCCTTCTCCTCATCGACCAGATCCCCCGCCGCCTCGACCATGTCCTCCCTCGCGACGATCCTGCTCAAGTACGCCAGCCGCCCGCCGATCAAGTCCCACACGCGCAGGCTCTCGGCGCGCGAGACGGGCGGCTGGTCGGGGAAGTGCCGCGCGTGCGTGCCGGAGAGGTAGGTGTGCGTCTCGGAGGGGGTCAGGTCGCGGATGCTGAGGGTGTGCATGCGGTTCGCCGAGCGCTTGAGGTGCGAGTAGACGTGGAAGTTGTCGGTGAGGAAGATCTGGTAGTTGGAAAAGGGTGAGTGTGTGGAGGAAGACAGGGTGAGAAAACGCGCGAAGCGCACCATGGTTAGGACGCCAGCCTGCGACCACGCCTCCGCCCTCTGCTGCAGCATGTGCAGCAGCGCATGCCCGTCCTCGTCATCGTGAATGAAGTGCGAGTTCTGGATGATGAGCACCATCGGCCGGTCCCTCCGGCGGCGGTACCGAATCGCGGCCTTCTCGAGCTTGGCGAGGGCGCGCTCGATGTCGAGGATCGGGCCGGCCTCGCGCGGCTCGCGGCGCTGGAAGAGGCCCGCGAACGAGTCCTCGTGGTACTCGAAGTCGAGCGCCTTGCCGAGCCGCAGCCGGACGACCTCGGGGTCTTCGTGCGCTTCGAGCATGGCGCAGCCGTCGGCTTGGTTCTTGAGCATGGCCTGCGGGTGCGGAAACGTCAGCCTGAGCGGGAAGGGCAAAAGCGCGTATTGGGGCGGAGGATGAGACGTAGAATACGCACGTCCATCAGCATGCTGGTTTTGCCGACGCCTTTCGGGCCCATCAGGAGGAGGTCTGCGAAAGTAATGAGTGAGAAGGAGGTGCTTCTAGCTGGGAAAGGAGAGAAGCGAAAGTACATTCGCCGACAACTGCAAGAAAATGGCGGGTCAGTCACGCCTTTGAAGGAATACACGGATGAAAAGGAGCCGCACTCTCGCCGTTGATGAGCTTGTCGATGTAGTCCTGCTCCTTGCGCCTGACGCGGCCCTTCTTGACGCTCCCGTCGCTCTCCCTCGCGCTCGCCGTCGCGAGGTCCAGGACGGGGTCGTAGCCGGGTGCGAAGGCGCGCTCCATCTTGCGCAGGACTTCGGCCTTGTACCAGTAGTGGTAGCCGATACCCGCACCGGCGAGGAGGGCGATGCCTGCAGTGTAGAAAAGGGAGGAAAGCGGGAGAGGCGGTGCACGGTGCGCAACAAGGAGGCAGTCAGTATCGCGAGTGCTGCCTCTGCGTGCGGAGGATAGGATCGGTGGGACGAGACGCACCTGCTCCCGTTGCGAGTGCGCTTTCGAACGCGGCCTTCCACCCTTGCTTGGTGCCCTGCTTGTCCTTCTTTGGGTCCGGCCCTCCTCCTCCTCCTCCGCCTGGCCCCCCCTGCCCGCCTGGTTGTCCGTGTTCGTCGCGCGACTCTGCGCTAAAGTCGAGCTGGGAGGCGTTCTGGAAGTCGAACTGGGGCGCGACGGCGTTGTTGGCGATGGAGCGGAGCGAGGTGGGGAGGAGGGAAGGGGGCAGTTGTGGTCGACGAGGGGAGGAAGCGATCCGAAGAGTGCGATGTGCTGGTCGCAACATGGCCGTACAACTCGGTCAGAGCAGGAAAGAACGAGAAGAGAGAAGAGCGAGGCTGGTGCGTGAACCGCGTCGAGGACGACGACCAGCTGCCTTCTTGCTCGACTACCGCTTGGCTCTGGCTCTAGTGTAGCTCAGACAGACGCCTAGAATGCCGTCCGACACGGGCAAGACGCACTACTCGCGCCTGCTCACCTCGGACCCTTCGTCGTCGTCGTCGTCGACCTCGCACTCGCACTCTCCCTCGACCTCACGCACCGCCAGCCCCGTCCCACTCGCGCCCAACGACTCGTACTCGTTCTCAACCACCCTCCACCGCAAGGAACCCCTCGAGAGCTCCATCGTCGACTTTGCCCACGCCCACAACCCGCTCAACGAGATCAAGCAGGTCGCCGCCCGCTTCACCTCCTACGACGTCCCGTCGGGCTCATCCGCACCGGGAGGAGCACAGGGACCTGGACCTGGCAGCGCAGGGGCAGGCGGAGGAGCGTCCGCCTACCCGCCCTCGCACCCCTCTTCCTCCTCCGCAGCCGCCTACTCGCACCACCCCTTCGCCCACACCACCTCCCCCTTGACCCCCTCCGCCCACTTTTCGACCCAGACCATCCCGCAGACCCTCTCGGCCCTCTCGACGAGCGCGTCCAAGGGCCTCGACGCCCAAAAGGTGCCCGCGATCCGCGAGCTGAGCGGGCCCAACGAGTTCGAGGTCGACGCCAAGGACCCGACGTGGAAGAAGTTCGTCCAAAAATTCTACGAGGACCCGCTCATCCTCCTCTTGCTCGCGAGCGCGGCCGTGAGCGCCGTCGTGGGCAACTACGACGACGCGGCAAGCATCCTGGTCGCCGTTTTCATCGTCATTACCGGTCCGTCTGTCCTTCCCTCTTTTCCCTTCCAGACCGCGGGACTGACCCTCTCCCTCCTCAGTCGGCTTCGTGCAAGAACAGCGCTCGGAAAAGTCGCTCGAGGCCCTCAACAAGCTCGTCCCCCACTACTGCCACCTGATCCGGTTCGCTGCCTCCCATCTTCCCTTCAATAACCTTCTTCTGACTCTCCTCGCTCTCACAGTAACGGCCAAAAAACGACTCAGCTCGCCAACGTCCTCGTTCCGGGCGACCTCGTCACCTTCCACACGGGCGACCGCATCCCGGCCGACATCCGCCTCACGCAGGCGCACGGGCTCGAAATCGACGAGTCGGCGCTGACGGGCGAGACGAAGCCGGCGCGGAAGCAGACCGACGCGATCGTCGACACCGGGCTCGGGGTCGGCGGCCTCCCGATCAGCGAGAGGACGAATGTCGCGTTCATGGGGACGCTGGTGAGGAGCGGACGAGGGGAGGGCGTCGTGGTTGGGACGGGAGTGCAGAGCGAGTTTGGCGTGGTGTTCTCGATGATGCAGGAGGTGGGTCGAGCTGCTTTTCTCCTCTCCCCTCGGCTCGCCTACGTGCAGGTGGGACCGTTCGGGTACGCGCGCAGCGCCTCCTTACTCACGTCACATCGTCCGCGCAGGTCGGAGACAAGAAGACCCCGCTCCAAGTCTCGATGGACGAGCTCGCCCAGAAGCTCTCCTTCATCTCGTTCGGCGTCATCGGCTTCATCTGCCTCATTGGCGTCCTCCAACGCCGGAGCTGGCTCGAGATGTTCACCATCGGCGGTTCGTCTTTCTTCTTTCCCCCTTCTTTCCTTCTCTCGGGCTGACCTTTCTCCCTGCCAGTCTCACTCGCGGTTGCGGCCATCCCCGAAGGTCTTCCCATCGTCGTCACGGTCACCCTCGCGCTCGGCGTGCTCAGGATGTCGAAGCGGAGCGCGATCGTGAAGAAGCTGCCGAGCGTCGAGACGCTCGGGAGCGTGAGCGTGATTTGCAGCGACAAGACCGGTCAGTCTTGAGCCTCTCTCCCTCTCTTCGCTGCAGCACGTGCAGTCGCGCTCGGCGGAGTGCTCGACTGGGTTCGAGATTGACCTTTCCTCCCTTGCGCAGGCACCCTCACCACCAACCTCATGACGGTCACCAAGGCCTACACCGTCGACCACGGCATCTTCGACCTCGACCACTCTCCCCCGCTCCTCGCGCCCGAAGACGCGCGCGCCAAGGTCTTCCTCATCGGCAACCTCTGCAACCACGCTCACTCGGACAAGGGCAAGTACCACGGTCAGGCGACCGAGGTCGCGCTCATGAACGTGCTGTCGACTGTCGGACTGAGCGATCAACGACAGGTGCGTATCTCCCTTTACTCCCTAGGAAGGACGAGGCTGACCAGGTCGAGTGAGCAGTTTTTCACCCGCAAATCCGAAGTCGCCTTCTCCTCCGAAACCAAGTCCCAGTCCGTCACGGGCGCCTTCACGCACGCCCCGCCCAACTCGCCCGAGATGACCTACCTCTCCGGCGCGATCGAGCCCGTCCTCGCGCACTGCCGGACCTACCTCCGCATGGACGGCTCCGCCGCGCCGCTCGACCCAGGCGTCGGCAAGCTCATCTCGAACAAGGCGATCGAGCTCGCGAGCCTGGGCCTGCGCGTCGTCGCCATGGCGTACGGGCCGGACGAGGGCGCGCTGACGTTCGCCGGCTTTCAGGGTATGATGGACCCCCCGCGGCCGGGCGTCGCGGACGCGATCGCCCAGCTCGCGGCGGGCGGGATCCAGGTCGTGATGATCACGGGCGACTCGGAGCAGACCGCCGTGGCGATCGCGCGCCAGCTCGGGATAAGAACGACGGCGGGCGGGCCGGGCGGGCGCGCGGGCGTGCTGACGGGCAAGGAGATTGACTTGCTCAGCCAGAGGCAGTTGACGGATCGGATCGGGGGCGTGACGGTGTTTGCGAGGACGACGCCGAGGCACAAGATGGCGATCATTGAGGCGTTCCAGGCGAGGGGAGCGGTAGTCGCTATGACGGGCGACGGTGGTGCGTTTTCCTCCCTCCTTTCTTCCCTTTCCTTTGAGCTCACATACTTCCTTACAGTCAACGACGCCCCGGCGCTCAAGATGGCCGACATCGGCGTGTCGATGGGACGAGGAGGAACGGACGTTGCGAAGGAGGCGGCAGACGTGATCCTCGTCGACGACAACTTCACCACGCTGCTACCCGCTGTCGAGGAGGGCAAGGGTGCGTTGCTCCCTTACTTTCCTCTCCTCAATGGGGAGGAGACTGAGCCGCCTCATCTCCCGCACAGGCATCTTCGTCAACATCCAGAACTTCCTCTGCTTCCAGCTCTCCACCGCCGTCGCCGCTCTCTCCCTCATCACCCTTTCCACCGCGCTCGGCCTCCCCAACCCGCTCAACGCCATGCAGGTGCGGCTCGTATTCCCGTTTTCAACGGTTCTTTGCCATACTCATCCTTTCTTCCCTCCTTAGATCCTCTTCATCAACGTCATCATGGACGGTCCGCCATCACAATCCCTCGGCGTCGACCCTGTCGACCGAGACGCCATGCGCCGCCCGCCCCGCCCCAAGAACGCCCCGATTCTCACCCGCCGACTGATGTATCGCGTCGCCTTTTCCGCAAGCATCATCATCTGCGGCGTGCTGTTCATCCTTGCGAGGGAGCTTGGAGACGGGACGGACTTGGCGAGGGATCAGACCATGGTGCGTTTCGCTTCATGCCTTTTCTTCCTGGTCTTCCGAGACTGACTGAGAGCTCGCTCTACGTCCGAGTACACAGACCTTCACCTCCTTCGTCTTCCTCGACCTCGCGTCGGCGCTGCAGAACCGCGGCCTTAACGTCCCCCTCTTCTCCGGCCAGCCGAACAAGATGCTGCTCCTCGCCGTCTCCGCCTCGTTCGTCGTCCAGCTCTCGCTCGTCTACTTCCCCTTCCTCCAGAGCGTCTTCCAGACCCAGGCGCTCTCGCTCCGCGACCTCACTGTCCTACTCCTGCTCGGCGGGTGCAGCATGAGCATCCACGAGTGGAGGAGGCGGTACGAGCGGCGGAGCCTGCAGGACGAGGCGTGGAGCAGCTCGCAGGTGGTGTAGAGCGGGCTGCGGTTGGCGCTGTGTCCTTCCCGTCGTTGAGTTCCCGTAGTTGATTCTTACCTCGCATAGCGTGTCCTTGGTTTCATCCTTACTGCATTGTCCAGCTACCCGTCGCAGCGCAGCGCTTGAACGTCGCGGTGGCCAAGTGCGGTCAGAGTTGAACGTAGCCAGGGAGAGAGAGAAAGCGGGAAAAACGACCTAAAGAAAAACCCGTTGCGTCGGCGAGGGAGGAGCGGCGCTGCCCGACCTGCGGGCTCTCTCTCGGAGCGGTGATCACGGTCAATTAGCGTGCATCTCCAGGAGTCTGCTCGTGCTGCTTGCCCGCTTTCCTCTTTTGCGAGGAGAAGACGCCTCTCTTCTCGCTCTCGCGGCTCGCAGCTGGGTCGGTACGGGAAATGGGACAGCTTGAGTGGGCTGGACAGTGTGAAGGTGCACCGGAGGAGAACTGAAGAAGCCAGGGGGAGGACGATGTCTTGCAGCAAGCCTCTCTTCCTCGTCGACCTTCCTTGTTCGGCTCACTCGGCTCGCTTCCTTGTCTGGCGGTCATGAAGGGCCGCGCCCCCTGTACAGCCTTCCGTGGGCCGACCTGCGGGCCAGCTCCACCTGCGCACCCGCCAAATTACGTCCGCCTCCCTTCGCCGTCGTCGTCCGCCTGCTCTCGCTCTCCCCACCCGCTGGACTGCTGTTTCTCTCGCTCGGTAGCTCAGTTAGCTCGCCTGCATCCACCTCAACTCGGCAGCAAGCCCAAGCAGCGACCGGATGGCCGCTCCTCCCCGACCAGCCACCTACGGCCTGGCATCCCAGCTCCGCACCCCTCCCCTTGACGGCACGCCCTTCAGCCCGACCACCACCGACACCTCTGTCCGCTCCTCGCCCCACAAGGTCACCCCCGCCATGCGCACCGGCGACGACAAGTCGCCTCGGCTCTTCAGCATGCCGCAGTGGGGCGCCAAAGGAGAGTCGCCGCGCACGGCGAGCAGCGCGGACGGGCACGGTAGCCCTCGGAGCGACGGAAGGGGCGGGATGGACGAGCAGACCTGGCAGAACTCGAGGAGCGACGACGCCGGCGCGAGGGGCTACCCCGTTCCCAGCAAGGCCAAGGGCCTGCACGCCCGCACCCAGTCCTCGCCGCAGAACGGCAACTCCAACCGCTTCCAGGCGAACGGCCAGCCGAACCGCCCTCCCCGTCCCGACTCGCCCTCGCGCCAGAAGGGCACCCCCACCACCGCCCCTCTTCCACCTCCCGTTCCCCGCCCGACCGAGGTTACCGCGACCGGCGCGCCCATCTTCAACAAGGTCGACTTCAGCTTCGGCCAGAGCCAGCCGCTCGACCTCGGCATCAAGCTCGACCCGGTCTACTCGACCTACAAAGCGAGCAAGTCCACTCCGAACGTCTCCTCCCCGGCGTCCAAGTCCGATGCGGACGAGTCCGGCACGCCCTACGCCGCGCAGGTCCGCGTCAGCGTCGCGCAGCGGGTCGAGCGCGCCCCGTCGTTCCGCAAGGCCTCCCTCGCTGAGCTTAATCTCGACAACATGCGCCGCGCCAGTCAGGCTACGACCGCCTCGAGTCGGTCGAGCCTCGTCGAGCGGAACGGCGAGGGCACGCTGACGGCGCCGCAGCTTCGCCCGCCCCGCGCTGCCTCGCCCGGAGGAACCGCCCGCCCCATCGGGCAGGGCCTTCGCTCGTCCTACGCCGGCTCGACCACCTCTTCGCAAGGCGGCGATGGTCGCGCTCCTCCCGTCGTCTTCCGCCGCGCCTCGTCCGTCTACATCCCGAACCCGTCCTCGGCTCCTCCTGCAGCCTTCATGGCTCCTTCTACCTCGTCCGGCGGCATCATCCCGACTCCCGGCCAGACGCCTCAAGCCGCTATCACGCCCGGGTCGAAGCTCCCGCTTAACCTTCTCACGCTCGCGAGGCGGACGGCGCACATCTCGGACGTGCCCGGCTACGCCTGGAGGCTCAACCTCCTCGAGAAGTTGGAGCTCATCATGGGCAGCTTCCTCACGGTCGCGGACGCCGAGGCGATCCTGTCTATTGGGAATGGACCGGAGAAGCGCAAGGTCAGTCCATATCATCCTCTCTTGCGCTCGAAAAGAGCCCGAGCTGATCCATCTCTCTTACTGCAGTCGAACCGCTCCGAGTCTCGCAAGTCGCAGATCGGCATGCCCACCTCCTTCAACAGCCCAGACTCGTCCTCGTCCAAGTCGTCGTCGAAGCGACACTCGTCCAAGGGTGCGCCCGAGCCAAAGACCTTCTTCGGCCGGATGAAGCGCGCGCTCAGCAACCCGGGCGTTCACGTCCCAAAGGAGACGCCGCCGCCGCTTCCGACGAGCAAGAAGGCCGTTTTTGGCGTGCCGCTTGCCCAGGTCGCCGAGTACGGGTTCGTGACGTCCATGATCGCTGGACAGCGTCACGACCTCCCAGGCGTGACCTTCAGCACCGTCGAGGAGATCTACCGCCGCGGTCAAGGTGTGTTTCCCGTTCTTTCCTGCGCTACCCTGACACCACGCTTACTCGGTCTTCCTCTCGAGCAGGCACGAAGGTCCCAGGCCTCATGCAGCTGCAGGGCGAGCCTGGCCGCGTCGCCAAGCTCGTGCAGATCTACGACACCCCGCCGGACTACGGCGAGCACCATGACCTCTCCATCGAGTCGATCCACAATGTCACCTCCCTGTTCGTGCAGCTTCTCCTGTTCCTTCCTTCGTTTCCGCTAATACTTCTCCCCCTCGCAGCCTCAAGCGCTACCTCCGCGACCTGCCCGAGCCGGTTCTCGACCAGCGTCTCTGGCGCCTCTACCTCGCCGCCTGTGTCGATTCGCACAACCCGCTCAAGAGCCGGATCGCCTGCGCCCAGATCATCCTCCGCCTTCTCCCGACCCCGAACTTCAGCCTCCTCGTCTATCTCATCGCCTTCCTTTCGCAAATGCCGCTCTTCCCGGAGAATCAGCTCTCGCTCGAGGCCGTCTCCGGCATTTTCGGCAGCTCGATCATGGCGCCGCGGCCCGAGATGGAGAAGAAGCCGACCAAGGGTGCGATGGTCATCACCGGACCGACCGACTTCTCCTTCGAGGCGCTCGGCGAGACCATCAAGAAGGGGCAGGAGGCGCTGCTCTGGCTGCTCAACCACTGGAGCTCCGTCGCCGACGGTCTGCTCGAGCCCGACTTCGACGTCGACCCCTCGATGGTGCTCGAGAAGCACATCCAGGCGCCGACCCTCAACGTCGAGGTTCCGCCTCAGTCGCCCGTCTCGCTCCATATCAAGCAGCCGGCGCCGCCTCTTCCTGCCCAGCCGACCCAGCAGCTCCAGCAGCCTCGGCAAGCTCCTCAGCCTCCTCCCGCCCTTCCCGCCGAGCCCTATCAGGACGTCGAGGACGAGCTCCGCTCGTGGCAGCCGCAGAGCCGCGCCCTCTCCCCGCCGATGGAGCAGCGCACGCTCGAAATCTCGTCCGCCGAGCAGTTCGCCGACGTCCGGCAGTCGTACGACTCGCCGACTGGCTCGCCGCACATCGAGACGCTCCAGTCGCCGAGCTTGTCCGCGGGCGGCGCCTCGCCGGGCCTGAGGGCCGAGTCGCGCACCTCGAACCGCTCGCACCAGCGCTCGCCGTCTCTGCAGCAGCAGCGCTCCCCCTCGGTGTACCAGCAGAGTCAGCTCGGCACGCCTCGAGCGAACGGCCTCGCGACGCCGAAGAGTCCTTCCTCTGTCTACGACGTCGAACAGTCCGGCCCGCCGACGCCGTCCAAGGAGGACATGCCGCCGTTCTTCAGCCAGTCGCAGCCGTCGAGCTCGAACGGTCACAGCCACCGCAGGGCGCCTTCGGCCCAGCAGGCTCTTCCGCCGCCGCCGATGCAGGGCGAGGAAGACGGCGAGTACGAGGCCGAGGAGGAGCCGGAGGACCAGGTCGGGACGCCTCGTGAGCAGCACGTCCCGCCTCGCGAGGACATCCCGCCGACCGACCGCGGCAGCGGCGCGAACGACAGCAGCCCGAGCTTCGACAACTCGGAGGAGCCGCCGCACATGGTGCCGTCTTCCGAGGCGTCGTCAGAGCGGAGCGCGAGCGTCATCACGCCGAGGGAGAGCCAGAGCCTGCCGAGCGGGCAAGGGATGAACGGGATGAGGAAGTCGATGGAGAGCGGGCAGACGGAGTACCGTGCGTTCCTTCTCATCCTTTTCCTTCTTTTCCTTCTTTTCACTGATCGTCATCTCCTCTTCAGGCTTGAGCGGCGGAGCAACGCACCAGGTCCTCGACGACATGCTCGACTACGACGACAACACCTCGGTCTACTCGTTCCCCTCCCCGCCCATCACCCTTCCGACCCGCCCATCTCCTTTCCTCCCGCCTTCGCCTTTCCTCACTCAGGACGAGATCAACGCCGCTCTCGCCAACGAGCGCGCAAAGGAGCTCGAGCACCTCCCGCCTCCGGTCAATCCCGCCGACTACGCTGACTACGCCGTCCCTGCTGGCAAGGGCGAGCCGTACCAGCCTGAGGCATCTCTCGGTTTGGCGGTCAAGCCCGCGCCGGTGCTCGAGGAGAAGCTCTTCACTCCGAAGGCGAACGGGATCGTCGACGAGGAAGGGCAGGGCGAGGATGAGCCGGCGCCAGCCTCGGCTGGCAAGCCCGCGCCGCCCACCCGCGATGTCGCCAAGCTCCTCGCTTCCGGCCCTGCTGCTCTCGCCGCAGCTGGCGATTCGGCCTTCTCCTCGCCGGCTACCTCGGCCGCGGCGAGCGCGTCCGGCCACGACGAGGAGGACGAGGACGCCTCCGACTTGCCTTCCGCTCGTCCGCCCGTCCCCTCCAAGCACAGCCCGCACAAGCCCGGTCATCGCCACACCGCCTCCGTCCCGACCACCTCTCACTCCTCGCCCAAGATCCTCGGCGCCGAGTCGTCCCGCTCCCCTCGCCCCGCCTCGACCGCCTCGACGGTGCGCAACCTCTCGCCCGTCCTCGTCTCCGACTTCGAGCCGAAGCGCGCCTCGCTCCCCGCCTCGGACACGCCCGGCGCCGCACCCGCCGCTCTCCTGCGGTCGAAGGACGACCAGCTCCTCGAGGCGCAGCAAGCGGCCGAGCAGCACCGCAAGGAGGTGCAGGCGCTGTGGAAGCAGCTGACGGACCTTGAGCTCGAGCGCGCGGACGAGCGCAAGGAGATGCACGGCCTGCGGCAGGAGGTTGAGGGCTTCAAGGAGCGCATGACGAAGCGCCTCTCGCGCGGCCTCAACGAGCAGGAGAAGAAGAAGCTCGACGAGGCGGTCAAGCGCGCGCAGGAGGCCGAGGAGCGCCAGCGCGCCAGGGACGAGGAGGTCAGGAAGGCGAGGGAGGACGTCGAGCTGTTCCGCCTCGAGGCGCAGCACGCGCGCGACGAGGCCGCGAAGGCGCACGAGGAGGTCGGCGAGGTGCGCGGCGAGCTGAGGAAGGTCGAGGAGCTGAGGCGGAAGGAGCAGGACGACGCGCGGGCGACGATCGAGGCGCTCGAGGCGCAGTTGAGCAGCATCCGCGCCGTGCTGCTCGGCGGAGCGGGCATCAAGATCTAGATCAGGAGGACGGCGCCATCGACTTATTCTCGCATACCCCGGATTCGTTTCCTCCCCTCTTGTAGCCACTTGTCTCTTCCCTCCTGTTTCTCCATTTGTTGCCTAGTAGTTCGAGCTGGGAGACGTCTTACTTCTGTGTTAATCTATTGAGCTGCAGCGAGTTTCTACAACAAGTTCTGAGCGGTTTGTGCAATGCGATGAGAGGTGAGGGAAGAAAACAGCGACAACAGGACGAGAAGAAAGACAACGACCTCCCGCTCCGCCTCTCACGCCCTCGCCGCCGACGCCGACACCTCCTCCTCGACGACCCTCGCCTTGGCCTTGTTCCTCCTCGCGCCCTTCCCCCTGCTGACCCTCTCGAACCGAATGCCCTCCAACGCGCCCTCGATCGCGCGCTCAACCCGGTGCCGGAGCTCCCTCGCCGCGGCTTGGTCGCAAAAGACGGGCGCGAGGCGGTACGACAGCCAGAGGTAGAGCGTGAGGCTGCGGTGGAACGACTCGAGCGACTGGAGCGCGGCGGGGGTGTAGACGCTCGCCTGCCGGCGCGTCAGCGACGCCTTGTCGCCCCCCTCCTCGCCGACCTTGTCCTGAACGGCCTCGACGCGCTCGAGCGCGGCAAAGACACCCTTCTCGCTCCCCCAGCGCTGCATCGTCACCTTCTCTCCCCGCGCGTACGAGCTCGCCCACTCGACGAGCGCCTCGACGACCTTGGCGTCGCGGAGGTTGACGGGCGCCGAGCCGAACGTGTACCGCTCGGCGAACGTGAGCGGGTGGACGTGCGCGATCTTGTCGCCCGTCTCGCCGAACGAGTCCGTGCCGGCCGAGCGGTAGTGCGCCTGCGTGCGCGTGATCGCCCGCGCGAGGGAGAAGACGCGCGACATCGGCGTCGAGGGCGGCAGGAGGGAGTAGAGCTGCCGGAAGGAGTCGAACGGGGCGGTGAGGCTGGCTTGGGTGACTTGCACCGTCGGCTGCTGCATCGCTTCGCGCAGGAGCGGGAGGTCGACCGCGTCGAGCGTTGTCGCCTCGCCGAGGGGAGACTCGGCGGAGGAGGAGGAGGAAGGGGGAAGAGGGGCATCGAGGTCGGGAGCGGAGGGCGAGATGGGCGTGTGAACGCCGTACCGGCCGGCGCGGCCTGCGATCTGCTTGATCTGCGGCGTAGGGAGAACGATCTCTTGCGTTCCGTCCCACTTGTGGAGAGACTCGAAGACGATGCGGCGGATTTTGCTGCCGAGGTTGGAGGGTGAGTTCCGGCAAGAGCGCCCGGAGAAAGGAGAGAACGCACAGGTTGAGACCCATGCCGACGGCGTCGCTCGCGACGAGAACATCGTACTCGCCGGCGTTGAAAGCGCGGGCCTGCTCCTCCCTCACCTCGGGCGGCAATCCTCCGTACGCGACCGCGACCCTCAGACCCGTCTGCTCCTCGACTGCGCGCTTGAACGCAAAGATGTTGCTCCGCGAGAACGTGACGAGGCAGTCACCGCGGCGGATGCGGGAGAGGTCGCCCTCGAGCGACTGGTCGGAGACGACGAGGGGCGAGAGGCGCTGGTAGCGCTTGACGATGCACTCGTCGCCCGTCTCGGCCGCGATGCGCTGCACGAGCTCGACGACACTCTCCTCGCCGCACAGGTGCAGCTCGTCGCACAGGCTGCCGACGACGGCGGCGGTCCACGCCGCGCCGCGCTGCGGGTCGCCGAGCATCTGAATCTCGTCGACAACGCCGACGTCGAGCCGGCGCGAGAGCGGGAACATCTCGACGGTGCAGCTCTGCAGGCCGGCGTCCGGGTCGAGGATGCGCTTCTCCTCGCCCGTGACGAGGTTGCACGTCCGCGGGCCCTCGTCGCCGATCTTGCCCTCGTTGAACCGACTGAAGACCTCGTGCGCGAGGAGCCTGAGCGGGCCGGCGTACGCGCCTGTCCTCGCTCGTGCGAGCGCGACAAGCGCCGAGTGCGTCTTGCCCGAGTTGGTCGGGCCGACGTGGAGGATGAGGCGGCGGCGCTGCTGCCTCGCGGCGGGAAAGGCCTCGGTGGCCTGGAAGCGGCGGTCTGCGAGCGCGGCGAGCTGGTGGAGCTTGAAGAGGGTTGGATCGGGAGTCGGGGAGCGGAATCGGGGAGGAGGGAGCGGGTGGTGGTGCCGGACGTAGGCGAGAAAGGCGGAGAGGGAGGCGTCGAAGAGGGCGGAAGGGCCGTCGGAGGCATACGCGACGCGGAGAGCATCGAAGTCCCAATCGAACTGGCTGTCGTTGACGAGCTCCTTTGAGGAGGACGAGGGAGAAGAAGAGCGAGACGGTCCCCGAGAATTGGAGGGGATGGTCTGGAGTGCGTGGTGAGCGAAGGCCTGTGCGTAGGTGCGCAGCCTTGAGGGGTTGAGCTGGAGGTCGTCGGCCAAGTCGCGGAGTGGGGGTGCGAGTTGAGACGAGGTGCGGTGCCAGACCTGGTCGAGGTGCTGCGCGAGTTTGCGTGGCAGTGCGGCAGGGGAGATGGACGCCTGAGACTGTTTCGGAGCGTGCCTGGGCTTGAAGTGGGAGCGGGATGGGGACAAGGACGGCGAGGAGGAGCGGTGCGGTTTCGAGGCGACCCGGAGCGAGGGGGCACTCGAGTGCAGTGCCCGCGCGCACACTCGCACCGTGCACCCTCGTCGGAGCATGTCTCGAGAGCAACTGAGCGGTGCAGCGACGGGTTGACCTTGCTCTCCTCGTCCTCAGGAATCGAGCTCGACCTGGTAGACTCTCTCGCTCTCTCTCCCCGACTGCCTGACTCGCTCAGCACCGCTACAGCCATGAGTGGCCTCATCATGACCCTCGACTCGGACGACGACGCCCCCCAGCTCTCGCCGCCGTCCTCCCCTCGCCTCCCGTCCAAGTCCCGCACCGCCTCGTCCGCCCCCACCCTCCAGGACAACCAGCAACCCACCGTCGGATCAAACGGCAAGAAGGGCAAGCAGCAGAAGAAGCTCACAAAGAAGCAGCTCAAGAAGGAGCAGCTCAAGCACAAGAAGCGCCGCGACATGGACGACCTCTCCGACGGTGCCTCCGACGACGAGCCCGAGGGCGTCAGCGAGGACGAGCTCGGCAGGATGGACAAGCAGTTCGTCTTTGACGGCCTCGGAGGCGGATTCGTTGCCGAGCGCACCAACAACGTCTGGGTCCGTCTTTCTTCCCCTCCCCTCTACCTACGCTCCCCTCTAACCCTCCCTTCTTTCTGCAGGACTCTGGCGAGGCATACATCCAGAAGCGTCCCAACGCCATGGTGCGTCTCTCTTCCGCTTGTCCGCCTCGAACCCGCCTCTCATGCTGCCTTTCTTCCCCAGCCCCGCGTTACCGTCGACGAGATCATCGCCCGCCGCGCCCCCGAGCGCGCCGCCAAGGCCGCCATGGCCGAGGCGCAGGCTCTGCTCGACGAGGACGACGACGAGGACCTCGACCTCGAGCTGGACGACGACGAGCTCGAGCAGGAGATGATGAAGGAGCTCGAGGAGGGCGACTGGGAGGGCATCGACGACGACAGCGATGCCGAGGCGGAAGGCGACGATGACGAGGAGAGTGAGGAGGAGGAGGAGGAGGGAGACGAGGAGGACGGCGAGCCGAAGAAGGCGGAGGAGGGAGAGGAAGGTGAGGAGAACTGGCTCGGGATTGGGGAGGGCAGCGATGCGGAGGACAAGGACGAGGATGAGGACGAGAAGGATGAGGAGAACGGTGCGCTGTCTCCCTTTTCTTGGTCCCTAATAAGGCTGATCGATTCCTCCCGCAGGCGCTCCCTCTGGCTTCGCCGCCCTCGCCTCCCTCTCCGATGCCGACATGTCCGACGCCCTCTCTGCCGCTTCCGCCTCCGATGACGACTTGAACGAGCCGCAAGACGCGCAGTCCAAGGCCGACGCTGCGCTCGCCAAGTCGTTCTTCACCTCGCACCGCAACGCCGCGTCATCCTCGAGCAAGCCGCTCTCGTTCTCGACCCTGCCAAACTGCACCCTCTCGCGCCCGCTCCTCCTCGCGCTCCAGTCGCTCAACCTCGCCGCGCCGACGCCCATCCAGGCCGAGTGCATCCCGCTCGCCATGATGGGCAAGGACATCGTCGCCTCGTCCGCGACCGGGTCGGGCAAGACGGTCGCGTTCTGGGTCGGCGTCCTCGAGCGGCTGCTGCACCGCGACAGGAAGAACCCGATGACGAGGGTCGTCGTGATGTGCCCGACCCGCGAGCTGGCCGTGCAGGTGCACGGCGTCGGGATGGCCCTCGCGCGGTTCACGGACGTCACGTTCTGTCTCTGTGTCGGTACGACCCGTCCCTTCCCTTCCTACCTCCCATCTGCACTTCTGACTTCGCTACGAACGCACGCGCAGGTGGTCTCTCCCTCAAGGTGCAAGAAGCCGAGCTCAAGCAGCGTCCGGACGTCGTCGTCTCGACGCCCGGTCGTCTCATCGACCACGTGCGCAACACGCCGTGCTTCACCATGGACGGCGTCGAGGTGCTCGTGCTCGACGAGGCGGACAGGATGCTCGAGGAGGTGCGTCTCTTTCTGCACTTCGGGTTCTCATCCTTCTTCGCGCCATTCCATCCGCGAAGAGGGATCCTGCTCGGCGTAGTCGCTCGAGACGCTAACGTCCTGTTCCCTTCGCGCTCTCGCAGGGTTTCCGCGACGAGCTCGAGGAGATCATCACCGCCGCGCCGCGGTCGCGCCAGACGCTCCTCTTCTCCGCGACCGTCACCGAGTCGGTCTCGCAGCTCACGCGGCTGAGCATGAACAAGCCCGTGAGGGTCAAGATCGACGAGATGGGCGCGGCCGCGAAGGGGCTGGAGCAGGAGTGTGAGTCGCTGGTTTCCTTTACTTCGATGTTTGGTCTGCTCGCAGCGGCGCATCGGCTATTGTCCATGTGTAACAGCCATGACTGACCCAGGCCTCTTCTCACAGTCCTCCGCGTGCGTGGCGACAAGCCCGGCGAGTCGATCGAGTTCTCCGGCCGTTCGGGCGAGCGCCACCGCGAGGCGCTCCTCATCTCGCTGTGCACGCGCTCGTTCAGCAACGGCCGCACGATCATCTTCTTCCGCTCCAAGGCGCAGGCGCACCGGACCAAGATCCTCTTCGCATTGTTCGGGCAGGGGCTCGAGAAGAGCGACGAGCTGCACGGCGACTTGACGCAGGAGCAGCGGTTGGCGAGTTTGAGGCGGTTCAGGGAGGGCGACGCGAGGTTTTTGCTCGCGACGGATTTGGCGAGTCGTGGGTGCGTCCTCCTTTCCTCTTGCCTTCTCTCGCCCTCTTTCAGAGCGATGGAGCTGATCGGGTCGTGGCGAAACGCGCAGTCTCGACATCAAGGGTATCGAGAACGTCATCAACTACGAGATGCCCCGTTCGCTCGAGATTTACCTCCACCGTGTCGGCCGTACCGCCCGTGCCGGCAAGAAGGGCCGGTACGCTCCTTCCTCCTCTCTTTCCCTTCTGCTTCAGCCATCCTGACCGCCTTCTCCCCGCCACCTTCCCGCCCCGCAGCGCCCTCACGCTCGTCGGCGAGTCGGACCGCAAGCTCGTCAAGCTCGCGATGAAGCACGCGCCGCCCGAGTCGATCAAGCAGCGCACCGTGCCCGCCGACGTCGTCTCGGCCGTCGGCAAGCAGCTCAAGGCACTCGAGGGCGAGGTCAAGGCGGTCGTGCAGGAGGAGAGGGAGGAGAAGGAGGTGCGTCTCTTTCTGTTTCTTTCCTTCTCGCCTTGAGTTGCACTCGAGGAAAGAGACTGATGAACCTGTTGGATCGTGGACGAGCAGATCCGTCGCGGCAACATGGAGCTGCAGAAGGCGCAGAACATGCTCGAGCACGAGGCCGAGATCAAGGCGCGCCCGGCGCGGACGTGGTTCCAGAGCACGTCGGAGAAGAACGCGGCGAGGAGTGCGTCCCCCCTTCCCTGCTTCCGCACCCCTTTCTCCTTTCCTACGAGGAGCGAGAGCTGATGCAGGTTGAGGACAAACGTACAGACCTCGGCAAGGCGGAGCACAACGCCAAGTTCCCGGAAAAGGGCAAAAAGCGCGGGTTGACGCTCGACGAGGATGAGGAGCCGGTCAAGCAGGTACGTCTCACCCTCTTTCCCCACCCTTTCCCTAATCCCCCTTCCTTACCGCCCGGCTCGGGTACTTATCCTTCTTCTCTCGCACAGCCCAAACGCACCCCCTTCTCCGGCCTCTCCCGGCGCGAGAAGCGCCGCAAGATCGCCATGCGCGAGGAGGAGGAGGACCGCGAGACGGGCTCGTACGGCGAGGTGACGGCGTCGATCCGGTCGGCCAAGCGCGCGGCCAAGCCGGGCAAGCTGACCTTCGCGCGGCCGGAGCGGCCCGCGGGCGAAGAGGGCGGCAAGAAGAAGAAGGCCAAGGCGGGCAAGTTTGACCGCGAGATGGGCGTGGCGGGCGGGAGCGAGGGGAAGAGGCCCGGGAAGAGGGAGAGGGGGATGATGAAGGGCGGAGGGGAGGGCGGGGCGAAGAACAAGGCGGGACGGATGGGGCCGAAGAAGGGGAGGAAGTAGACGCGACGAGCGGGCTTTCGTCGTTGCTATCGAGTGCTTTTCGCCTCCGGTCCTTCGTCGAGATAAGGCCCTGAAGTGGACAGGCGGAGAAGGAAAGTAGCGGCAAGAGCTTGAAGAAACGGTCTTCTTCCCCCCCCCCTCCTTTCTACGCCGCTGCACCCTCTACGGCATCCTGCTCCTCCTCATACCGCTTGACCGTCGCTACGATCCTCTCGTGCGCCTCGAGCATCTTCCTCAACCCTTGCTCCTCCATGTTCAGCCGCATCTTCCACCCCTTCGGATCCTCCCTCGCCCGCCTCTCTTGGTGCATTGCCGCGCACTTCAGCAGCAGCCGGACCGCGGCTGGCGTCCCCTCCGCGCTCCAGAAGGGGATGGCGAACCCACACTCCCGGAGAAGGCGGCTGGCCACCGCCGCCTCGAACGCGCGTTGCTTCGCTTCTTGCCCTCCAGCGGACGCGGGTGCCTCGACGATGCGGAGGAACCGCTTCGCCGACTCGTAGACCTCCTCGTCAAACGCTCGAGCTGCCGGCGCGTCCGTGTCCGGCAGGCGGTCGTTCCGCATGCAGCGGAGGAAAGCGACCCGGAGCGTCTCGCGCCCGTACGAGGAGTGGCGCTCGGCGAAGAGGGTGCGTTGGAGGTGCTCGACGGACGGGAAGGCGATGGCATCGATGACGAGGGAGTGGAGGTGGGGGAGGGCGGGCAGGCAGTGGGTCCAGGTGCGGGTGGGTAGGGGAAAGTGCGTTTCGAGGTGTTCGAGGCGGCGGAAGCGGCCGAAGACGCCTCGCAGAGAGAGGAAGCGGTGATCGGGTCGTACTCCCCGCTCAGCACCTGCGCCATGCAGGGGCAGCGGAGGGCGGTTGTTGTGGTTGAGCTCGAGGTGCTCGAGGCGGTCGGGCGGGAGGGCGTCGAGAATTGCTCCAGCGGCCATGTCGAGCGCCGAAACGTGCAAGACGACCTTCTCGAGCTGGACGAAGGGTGCCAGGAAGACCGGCATGTCCGAAAGGGCGCCGTCGCTCGGCCCTTCGAGGGTGATCTTGAGCGACTTGACCGGAAGCGGCGCGGTCGTCCACCCTGAGGGGTCGAGGCGACGCCAGTGGCGGTACATATTGAGCGTATCCTGGTTCCGCGCCTGGTGAGTGCCGAGCCAAGGCCACTGTGCGTCGTGCTTGACATAGAGGTCGAGGTGGTAGAGAGCCGGGAAGCTGCGAAGGGCGTGGACGAGGTTCTGATCGAGGAAGACGTGGTCGAGGGTGATCTCGAGGGTGTGGAGGGTGGGAATGCCGGGGGCGACGCCGGCGACGATGAGAGGAGCGAGGGCAGGGTCGCCGATGCTGAGGTGGCGCAGGTTGACAAAGGAGGGGAGGGTGCGAGGGAACCACACGTAGTCGGGCAGAGTCACCGTCGAAGGCTGGTACGAGTCAGGTTGGTCGACGGTGGGGAGGGCCGTGAGGTGGTCGACCTCGAGGTGGTCGACGAGCGGGGCGAGGACGTCAACGGACTCGCTGAAAAGCCAAGTCAGCTCCGAGAACCGGTAGGCGTCGTAGACATCAAGTCGACGGAACTGCTCCTTCCGAGCCAGACGGAGGAGCCGCTTCGAAAAGTAGAGATGCTGGCCCGGACCGGCGAAAGCGAAGACGCGGCCGATGAGTTCGGCGGGCAGGCGAGAGAGGTAGTCGCGCTGTAGATACAGAGGGAAGGCGTCAATAAGGTAAGGCGGACAGATGAGAGAGTGGGACGTGCGGGCAGAGGAGTCGGCGAGGACGCCTTGAGGGAAGGAGAGGAGGAAGTGGCTGAGGGGACCTTGGGCAGGGGCTCGGAAGCGGCGCGCTGGCTCTGGATGACGGCCATGTTGGGGAGAGTAAAGCGCAGGAAGCAAGAAGCGGAAACGAGAGACGAAGGACGGCAACCGCTAGAACAAAGGGCGCGAGCGAGGGCGCGACCGCCCATTGAGGCGCCGGGCATCTGGCGATATCGTCGACTGCCTTTCTAGAACTGGTTGTGCGGGTCGCTCCGTGCCGGAAATGCCTGCAGAGAGGCCTGTGGCCATCCTTTGCCATGAGTGGAGATGGGAGAGGACGACAGGGAGCAAAAGACGTTGGAGCGCTGCCGGCTCGACGAGCGGGTTCAAGCCACTCTTGGGCTCTGCGCCGCGGCTTACAATGCGTCCCTGGGTCTTGAGCAGGTTGTGGTGGAAGAGCGAGCCTCGGGTGCGCGCTCTCTTGGCCTCCCACTACAGCCCACTGCTCACGCTTGACCTGCTAAGCACACCGACAGGCTCTCTACCTTCGTCGCCTGTACTCGCACGACCGCCCGCCGCACCGCCTTCGCCTTTCACCGCCTCCCCACCTCGTCCTCCTGACTCCACTCCACTCGCCTCTCCCTCCACTACTTGAGCGATGGGCAGCGCCTGCTCCTCCCTCTGCGGTCGAGAAGACGCCTTCGAACGCGCCGGCGAAGGCCACCGCCTCGGCGACATGCCCTCCAAGCCGCCCCCACCTGCCACCACCAGCGCCGGGCAGCCCGGCTACTCGGTCGCCAGCAAGGGCAAGAGCGCGTCGACGAGCCCGCCCCAGCGGCTAGGCGGAGGCATGCCCGGGTCGCCGACGGGAGGAGCTGGAGGAGGGGACGAGGCGAGGGAGGCGAGGTTGCGGGCGGCGGAGGAGAGGGCAAAGGCAGTGCGTTTCTCACTCTTCTTTCCTGTCGATGAGCCACGAGGAAGCTGACAAGAAGCACCTTGTGCAGGCCAACTCGCGCGGAACAAGCGGCGGCAAGCTCGCGTCGCAGCTCAACTCTCAGTCCAAGGACGGCGGCAGGGCGGCCGAGGCGCGGCTCGAGGCAGAACGGCGGGGAGAGCAGCTCGTGGTGCGTACCCCTGCCTTACCATCGAGTGAAGGAGGCTGACTGGCGCTCCCTCAACCAGTGGGACTAGCGGAGGAGGCTGCGGCGGTTCTTTTCTTACCTTTTGTTGTCGTGATTCTCGGAAGTGCCAGTTGGTTCTCGCAGTACTCTCTGCGATACACTCCCATCGCCTACTCCTTCCCGGCGCCCGGCCCGCCAATCCGCCGAATGTCCTGCTTCGAGAGCGAGAGCTGGCCCCTCCCAAACTTGCCCGCCGCGCCCTTGAGCCCCCGCTGCCGCTTGTCCGTCCCGTCGAGCTTGCGCTTCTCCTTGAGGCTGAGCGCCTCGCGGCCCATGCCCAGCGCGCCCTTCTTGCTCCCGACCGCGTTGCCCGCGGCCTCGTCGCGCGCCTGGGCGCGCTTAAGGTTCGCCGCGTTCTGCCCCTTGCGCAGGAGGCGCGGCGCGTTCTTCGGGAGAGGGGTGTGGCCCTTGAGGGCTTTGGTCGGCGCGATGGGGAGCTCGCGGAGGAGGTCGGGGAGGGAGGCCGAGTTGCTGGTGAGGGCAGAGGTGAGGGAGGAGAGGTGCGAGTCGAGCTTGTTGAGGTGGCTACGAAGGCGAAAGATGCATGAGCAGGATAAGAGACAGGAAAGAGAGAAACGAAACGCACGACTCTTCCGCCGCGTCCGCCGCTGCTTGCTCCGGAGTAGCGGCCGCACCGCCCTTGCCAGCCGCCGCTGCCTTGGCCTTCGCCTTTGCCTTCCCGCCAACGTATCTGACATTCGCAGCGTCCGCCACCGAGGCCTTCTTGTGCAGGTTCGTGATCTTGCCGGCCTGTGCAAGGGACGGAATGTCAGCTCCAGGGAGGAGAAAGGGGGGACAAGGGAGAAAGCACACCTTGAAGTCCCGCAGGTCCTTCTTGTCTATCGGCGCAGAACTGCCTGCGAGCGGTCCTTCCCGTCCTGGCTCGGCGAAAGCGACGACCTGGACGGCGCCTGCGAAGAAAAGGAGGAAAGGGTCAGCCTGGAAAGGGGTGACAAGCAAGACCTCAACTGACCTTTCCGCTGCGGCACCTCCTTCTCCATCTCCTCAACCTCGTCGTCCTCCTCGCCGTCCTCGTCGTCGTCGTCGTCGTCCTCATCCTCGAGGTCGTCCATGCCCATGTCCCACACGCTCTTCTGCTCCTTCGCCTTGCCCGCGCCCGCGTCCGTCTCCACCGCTCGAGAAGTAGACGCGAGCGGTACGGAGTCGCCCAGGAGCGCAGCCTGGTGCGCCTCGAGCGCGGCGAGCATGGCCGCCCTCCGGTCGTCCTCGTCGTCCTCCTCGTCCTCCTCACTGGACGAACTGCCGGAGCTCGAGCCAGCGTCGTAGCGGGGCCTGTGTGCGGTCTACCGTCAGTGCAAGCTCTCCAGGGATGGGGAAGGGGAGTTGCGAACCGGTTTGAGCTCTTGGGAGGCGGTGCGGTGCGAGGACGCTTCGAGGGCGGCGGGGCAAGGGCGCGGGCCTTGCCCTTGCTTTTCGAGCTGTTGGTGGGTGCCTTGCGCTTCGAACTGAGCATGGTGAGCGGTGGTCGAGGCGAGAGAGGTCTGCTTCGCCTCGAGGCGGAGGTAGGCTCTCGCGGCTGTCTCCCGGTATAAGGACTCGCTCTTCTCTTCCGCAGCTGCCTTAACTACCTCAAGACCGGGGCACTCTCGCTCTGCGCGACTTTAGGCGGGCTGCCAGCGGCTCGCCCACTTGACCTTTTCCTGCTTGCCTCTTTGCCTTGCACCGGGCCAGACCACCAGCATCTCCGGCATGCCTCGGCAGTCAGAAGGAGAACAGAGCCGCCTCGGAGAGAGCGACCGCGGCTCTCAGCGTGTTATAGTGGAGCAGAGGCAGGGCGAGAAGAAGAGAACGGCTTGAAAGGCATTCTCGCCTTTCTCGTAGTGCACAGGGGGTAGACGAGCTCGCTCATCCGTGAGTAGTATGTGGAACTGCGGAGGTTGCGTAGGCGGTACAAGCATACAGATCGACGGATCGTCCTTTTCCTCCTCTTCCTCCTCAGACATCGGCTCGAGTCGTCATTCAATCTTCTCGCCTGCGAGTCACCGGCAAAGTCAGCTCTCCCCAAACACGCTGAGAAAGGGGGAGAAGAGAAAGACCGAAAGGAAAGCGAGACGCACCTCCCGACATCTGGCTCAGCGCGCCCGTCCTGACCCTCGTCTTGGCGTACTGCTCGCGCTTCTTGACCTCGTTTTTGTTCTTGAAGTAGATGAAGGTCGGCAGAGCCACTGTGCCGAAGTGCCGCTTGTTAGCTCCAAGCTCGTCTCGGCATTGGAGAGGCAGGAGCGAGGAGGAAGAGGAAAGACGCACGGCCGAGGACGGCGAAGAAGGAGATGATGGTAGGGCCTGTGAGAGGAGAACCAAAGTGAGTTGCAAGGCCCACTGAGCAAGCGAGTGAGGGGACGGACCCATAGACGAGCGGGCGCGGAAAGGTGCTTCGGAAGGTCCAGGAGGCAGACGGATGGACATGCTGTCGCGCGGACGGTGGGTCGGGTGGTCGTGGAGAGGTGCTCTGGTGAGAATGTATGAAGCAGAAAGCGGTCCTGGGTGGTGTGAGCTGAGCGAGGTGAATGGGAGAAGGCAGACGAGGACGACCAAGGTCAGCAGCGAACCACGACTGGCTCAGCTCGATAGAACCGCTACAGGCTGCACAAGGGCTTTCGCGCAGCCGTGTCTACGGTGTCCCGTCGTCGCAAACTCGTTCAGCCCCTCCCGCCCTCGCCCACCTCGTCCTCGCACCTCGAACACTTTCGCACTTGGGCAGGCGGGCACAGCGCACCGGGCAAGCTGACCCGCTCCGAGCACCGTCCTGAGCCACTGTAACAGCTCCTGCTGCTCTTCCGAGCGCATCTGAGCGGTCGTCGTTGTAGCCGGCTGCCGTCGACGTCGCTTCCCGCTCCGTTGGAGCTTTCCCTCTCTCCCTTCACTCGCTTCCCGCTTCTTGCTCTCGACCCGACCCGAAGCAGCTGAGTTGCACCATGCCGGCCCCGACTCCCGACCCGCGCGACGCGTCCACCTTCAACCACCGCCATGTCCTCGTCCCCTCCGGCCGCACCTTCCACCTCGTCGACCAAGCGCCCGCGCACTGGAGGGGCGACGTCCGCGAGGCACCGACGATCCTCATGTGCCACGGCTTCCCAGACCTGTGGTACGGCTGGCGGTACCGTGCGTTTTCTGCCCCTTCCCCACTTTCCCCTCTTCTCTGACTCCCGGCAAGCTGACCCTCCCTCCCACCTTTGTCGCAAGAGCAGAGATCGCCGCCCTCTCCTCGCGAGGCTACCGCGTCCTCTGCCCGTCCATGACCGGCTACCATACCTCGTCCCGTCCGGACGACCTCGAGGCGTACACCTTCAAGTCGGTCGCGTACGACCTGAACGGGCTCCTCAACGAGGTCGAGGCGAGGAAGGTCATCGTGTTTGGGCATGACTGGTGCGACTTCCTTTCTGCGTTGACGAGAAGATGCGTATTGACCGACCTGCGTTAGGGGAGGCATGGTCGCCTGGCGCTTCGCCGAGTACTTCCCCTCTCGCGTCCTCGCCGTCGCCTCGGTCTGCACGCCGTACCTCCCGCCTCCCTCGCTGTCATCGCCCTCCCTCCCGCTCGAGACGCTCGTCAAGACCAAGCTCGCCAACTTCGGCTATCAGCTCTTCTTCGCCTCAGACCGCGCCGCGCCGAAGCTCGAGGACGTGCTGCCCGAGTTCCTTGCGGGCAGCTTCTCGGAGAGTACCAGGGAGGCGATGAGAAAGGCCGGGAAGAAGACGGGACAGATGCCGGTCAGGGAGGGCGAGCTTGAGAAAGCGCTGGATGGGCTGATGGAGAAGAAGGGGCAGGGGCAAGCGAGGCAGCAGCCGACAGACCCCGTACGCCACCTCTGTGCTTTTTTGTTTCTGATCCTCATCTCGACTCGCCTCCCTCTCCCGCTTCGCGTCCCCCGGCTTACCCGTTCTGTCTGCCTACAGGAGTACCTCTACTACCTCTCGACCTTCTCCTCCACCGGCCTCACCCACGCCCTCAACTGGTACCGCACCCGGTCGCTCAACGAGCGCGACGAGCGCGCCGCGCCCGTCCTCTCGCAGCGCGGCTTCCCGCGCGAGATCCCCGCGCTGCTGCTCACGGCGACGGAGGACCCGGCGCTGCCGCCGAGCATGGCCGAGGGCGTGGGGATGAAGAAGGCGTTCAAGGGAGGGAACCTGACGGTGCGAAAGATCGAGGGGGCGGATCACTGGGTGAGTCGAGGCTTGCATCTGCTGTTCTTTCGCACTGGAGGTAGTACTGACGAACTTCGTCGTGATGCCCTGCTCACAGCTTCTCCAGGTGCGCCAACTCTCTTTGCCTTTTCTCGCCTGTCTCCTTCCTGAGCTGATCCTCCTCTCTCTTCTGACAGGACCCTCTCTACCGCAACCGCATCACCGACATGTTGGACGACTTCGCGCAGGACGTACTCAGCGGGAAATGGAAGCCGGAGGGACAGGCAGGAGGCAAAGGGGAGAAGGCGAAGCTGTAGGGGGTTGAGGAGTGTCTTTCGGTTTGTACAGTTCGTGCATAGCCTTCTCTCTCGGTCGTATCCGGGAGCCGAACCGAATACTGCGAGTTGCAAACCGAGAGGAACAAGGACAGAACGAACCGAAGAGCAAACCGAAAAAGAGGGGAGAAGAATGTCTATGCTGCGCGCCTTCGTCCGCTGTCCGTCCTTCCGTCCGTCAAGCTCAGAGCGTCATCCACGTCTCGATCTCGTAGTCGTCCACCGCGGCCCACTTGCGCCGCGCGGCTTCTTTCTTCTCCTCGGCGGCCTGGAAGCGACGGAAAAGGTCAGCTCCGGTCTCGGATGAAAAGAGAGCAGGCAAGACAAGGCACCGAGTCCGCCCCATCCTCATCTTCCTCCTGCCCCTTGCCTTTCTTCCCGCCCGAGCGGCCCTTGCCGGTGTAGACGGCTTTGCGAGTCGAGGAGCGCTTCGTCTTGGCCGAAGGACGGCGGTGACGAGGGGAGGAGAAGAGCCTGTGCAGTCCAAGAGCGTCAGGGAACTGGCAAAGAGTGGCGAGATCGGGTACAAGGGAAGTGAAGAAAGGACGCACTCGTAGTCCGTCTCCGCCTCACTCCCGCTGTCCGGCCTCGCCTCGACCGCCCTCCGCCCTCCTTTCCTCCTCGGCGGGAGCATCGCGACCAGGTGCGCCGTCTTGAGGTTGCGGTCGCTGCTCCTCCCGCCGCTGCCCGTTCCGCTGCATGGGCCGGAAAGAGGGGACGACGAGGGGCGCTTCTTGCCCTTGCCCTTCTTCGCCTTCTTGACGATGGTCGAGCAGGACTGGGTGACTCTGCTTCGAGTGCGCTTCGAGGCCGGTGGGGAAGAGGACGAGGGCCCTCGGCGGGAGGGGGAGAAGCGCTTCCTCGTGCGACCGATCTGGGAGGGGTTGAGGAGGGCGTTGTCCTCCTCCTCTGCTGCCGCACTCATGTCCGACTCCTCCTCGTCCGTCCCTCTCCCACTCTCGTCAACCGAGTCCTGCGCTTCTCCCTGCGCACCCTCCCCCTCCGAGGCCCCGACAACCTCGTCCCGCCACTCCTCGATCCTGCTCCTCGTCCTCCCCCTCGATACGCCGCTACCCTGATCCTCGCGGACGCGCTGCTTAAGCGCCCGGTCGGCGTCGAGGAAGGCGGCGAGGTGTGGGTTCGGATTCGGAAGGAGGCGGTTCGAGGCTGAGTCGGACCCGCTACGTGTTGCGCGCAGGGGCTGGCGCTCCGTCGTCTTCGGAGTGAAGAAAGAGGGCTGGTCGCGCCGCAGGGCGGAGAGGGTGAAGGCGGAAGGAGGAAGGCCGGAAGGAGGAACGGCGGGCTGGGCAAGGTAGTGGGACGGGCCGGCAGCGGAAGAGGCGACATGGAAAGGCGACGCGGCACGAGGGACTTGTACCCCAGTGACAGGTAGGTCGACGTAGGTGAGCTCGGAGCGAGAGGAAGAGGCGGCGGGAGAGGCAAAGCGCTGGACGTGGTGCGGGATCGTCGGCGAAAAGGCGGGATCTGCAGACTGAGCGCGTCAGCTGGCAGGAGAATGGGTTGAGGAGAAACCTGCGCACCGCGCTCTGCCTGCCCAGCGAGTCCTGGCCGTCCTTCGCTCCTCCCCACCTCGCCCGAAAAGACCTCGTCCTCGTCCTCCGCTCCCCGTTCCTGCTTGAGCGATCGAGAGTGGGCTTGAATGTCGTCATTGAGTAGGGCGGAGCGCTGCTGAGAGTCGTGCGTGGCGAGCGAAGCGAGAGCGGCTGAGTGGGGGAAGAGGGAGATGAGCGAACGGGAGCCGGGGCGCAAGGGGGAGCGCGAGAGCGCGCAAGCTGGGAGACAGACACTTACTTGTGCTCCTGGCTTCCTGACCAGGCTGCCTTGAGGGTGCCATCGCGAGGTCAGGTCATGGCCAGAGGGAAGGAAGTTGGTTCGCCTCCTCGCGCCCTCTCCTCCCACTCAGCAGCCATGACGACCACCGAAGACCGCTCAGACTGGCACTCGCTGTGCGTACACCCCTTTCCCCGCTTCATCGCCTGTCGAGCTCACCTTCCCTCGCCCCGTCCAGCTCCCTCACGATCCCCTTCCCCTCCTCGGACAGCGCAACGCTCGTCAAGCGCGTCATTGACGTCGACCGCGTCCTCAAGCCCTCAGAACTCGAACGCACCCTCACCGTCACCGGTACCGACCTCGTCGCGTGCGTGTTCGGCCCCGACTCCTCGTCGACTCGAGCTGACCCTCCCTTTTCTCCCTCCTTCCGCTGATTCTGCAGCGACTTCCGCGCCCGGACAGTCACCCAGGCCCGTGTGGCGCTAGACCACTTCCTCTCGGACATTCAGCTGGTAGTGCAGACGATGCACACCTTCGGACCGGCCTCTGTGGTGGGTGACAAGGGGGAGGAGAAGAGCGGGCCAGAGGCGCCATCGCTCGAGGTCGGGCTCATGGGGAGTTGGGAGGCGGTGCGACGGTGAGGGCTGAGGGTGGGCTGGGTTTAGGTGAGCCTTTCTCTCTCCTCCTCTCTCTTCCACAAGCTGACCTTCCTCTGTTTGTCTTCCTGCTCTTACAGACGCACTGTTGTTGTAACAAGAGCACTCTCACACTGAACTCTAACAAGTGAGCACATTCTATGGTCAGCCCTAGTTTTCCTACATCTCCCTACTTTGCTGGACCTCCACCATCATGGCGCAGCCTGTTCGGGAGACTTTCCTCACATCTCCCTATGAGCAAGGAGTGCTGTCTTGGGCACCAGCACTTTATAGCATCAGCAAGGCCAGCTCGCGCGGCGGCCGTGGAAAGAGCGAGTTCTTGTCCGCCCCTTCTGAGTTTTACTTCTGCATGACACCGTCCTCTGCATGACACCGTCCTCTGCACCCTCGTAGTGAAGACTCAGAATCAGGTGTACGTCAGAGCAGGTGTCGGTCGTCCCGCCATCCAAGGGTTGAGGGTTACGCTCCTGCACTTCGCCCCCTTGACCACTGCCGGTGGTGCACGCCCCTGCGGTACCCACAATGCCCCCGGGGAGTATCGCCGGAACCTCCGACATCGCAAGTGCAGGCTTGTCAGGCGGAGGAGGACAGATAGGTTCCGGAGGGGGTGCGCATAGGGAAGGTGCGGCAGGCCTAGGGGCAGTGAGTGGTGGTGGTGGGAGCTCTGCAGAGGTGCGTCAGACGTCTCCTACGCGTGCGGTTTGCCCCTCCTAGTGGAGGGGAAGGAGAAAGATGAGAACTGACCTCGGATCCCGGGAGTTGCAGGTGCTCGACCTGACCCTGAGCAGCGACGAAGAGGATAGCGACGGGCCTGGAGAGCACCCAGTAAGTCGTCTACGCGCTCACGGTGTGCTCTCGAGGCGAGTTCGCTCATTTGACCCTCCTCATCTCTCTCTCAGCCTCGCCCTCCGCAACCGACTCCCTCGACCTCTAACGCCTCCGTCAGCCCCATCAAGCCCACCATTGCCGCAATCGACGCTCACCCAGCTGGCGCCGCCCACCCGGCGCCACTCCGCGACCCTCTTCCTTCCGATCCCGTCCTCCGCCCTTCTCCTCTCTCGCCTCTCCAGAACGGGCGGAAGCGCACTCGGTCGCGCTCACCGGCGGGTCATGTGGCGAAGAAGGTGGAGTCGAGTCCTCTGGCACCCCTCAAGACGAGCATGCTGACCTCTCATCTCGCTCTTCCAGGCCGGCGTCGCTCTCTCCTTTCCCGCCAACGGCACTTCGAGCGGTCCTTCAAGAGTCGTCGGGGGCGTCGTCAAGCCGTCTTCGACCACCTCTGAAACGGCCGGCGCGCAAGAGGGTCGTCCGAGTTCTCCGGGACGTACCAACTCGCTCCCCGCTCCTCCTCCTCCTCCTCCTCGTCCCGCCCAAGTCCCGCATCCTTCCTCCGCCAGTCCCAGCGCTGCCCCTCCGAGGCCCCCACGTCCACATCCACCGCCTCCCGCCTCGGACCCTGCAGCAGGACCGCCACAGCCCAATCCGACCAACTCTCTTCCGTCCCTTTCCGCCTCCTCTTCCGCAGCGCCAGAACCCGAATCAGCTCGCGTTGGACCTTCGCTCGTGGGAGAAGGGATCTCCGCAGCCAGAGTGGTAGCTAGCGTGAAGCCGGTCGAATCCGTCCCGCCGAGCAAAGGTTCTCCCGTCCGACCTTCTCCTGCCGCTCCGACTGCCTCGACTTCCCGCCATCGTCCTCCCTACGACGACCGCCTTCCTTCTCCATTTCTCTCGCCCCCTCCTCCGCCCAAAGCCACGCCCCGACGAGTGCCGGCAGCTGCACCCGCTCCGCCCACTCGCGCCGCTCCCGCCTCGCTCGTCACCTCCCCGACACCCGAGAAGCTCCGTGCCGCCGCGTACATCTTCGTCGATGCCGCCGCTCCACCGCCCTCCCAGCCTCTCCGTCTCCGTTTCCGCCGCAAGCCGACTCTGCCCGAGCAGCGCCTCAAGATCGGCAGCCTCACCTGCCGACTCCCCCCTCCGCCGCAGAAGCGCTTCCTCCCGCCCAGACTCGTTCGCCCGTCGCCGCTTTCGTATCCCACTTTGTCCAAGTCGAGTGCCAGCCGCCCCTCGTCCGCCTCAAACGCGACCGTCGTCGAGACGGACTGGGACGAGGAGGTCAAGGAGCGCTGGCACGACGCCAAGCGGGAGGAGAACGCGTTCATCCACGTCGCCGAAGACGAGTGGTATGTGGGAGCCGATGGCGTCCGCGTCTGGAACCCTCAGACCGGCGGGCCGGAGAACAGCCGCGTCGAGGACGTCGAGGCGGCGCTCGTGGACCGCGACCTTGACCCGCCCATTCTCCTCCCGCGCCTGATGCCCTTCACCGGCGGGACGCTCGGCACGCTCGTCCCGGACGCGTGGCGGAAAAGGGAGATGCAGGCGCAGGACGAGATTGACGCGGCGAGGCGGAGGAAGGCCGAGAAGGGGAAGCAGCGTGCGGTGCAGCCGGCGCACGAGTCGGACGAGGACGACCACGACCCCGAGGACGACTCCGACTCGCCGCTCGACCCGCTCGGCGTGCGGCGCCGTTCGCTCCCGCGCAACTTCTGCGAGGACGGGCTGTTCGACCGGCTGCAGCGCATCGCGAAGGCGATCGACGATTCGTCCGAGGACGACGAGGACCAGCGCGAGGAGGACGCGGCGGTGCCGACGGTGTGGTACCGCACCATGGCGCTCGGCGTCGCGCGGGAGGAGCGCGCGAGGAGGAAGAGGAGGAAGGCGGCGGGGAAGAAGGCGTCCGATTCGGACACGGAGTCGGACTGAGGAGGTCTTTGCCATCGCTCGCCCTCTGTCCTCCGCACCCCTCGCACACCTATACCTCTCAGTTGCATATCATACCCTTCTGTCGCAGTCGTACCCGCTTGTTGTTGCGCCTTCCTTGTCCAGCCGCTGTTCTCGCATTCGCAATTTGACATCTTCCGTTGCGCGTTCCTCATGCTCTCCACAGTGAGCGCGAACTGGGGCCAGTGAGAATGGGAGAAGCGAAAAGCGAAGCATCGGCATTCTCCTCCGCCGCATCACTACAGCTTCTGCTCCATCCTCACACCCAAGTTCTCGCTCACGTCCATGCCGAGCCGCTGCATCTTCTCCCTCTGCACCCGCTCCGCCTGGACCTTGCGGAGCGCCTCGAGCTGCGCGCGATCGAGCAGCGGCTCGGAGGACGAGGCGGCGGTGGAGCGGCGGTACGAGGCCTTGGCCGACTCGAGGTCCTTGTTGAAGTCGTATGTGTCCTCTTTGTCGACCGTCTCGCCCATGCGGACCTGGCGGGAGGAGGGAGGGGTGAGATGGCTGCCAGGAGGAAAGGAAGAGAGGGAGGAGACCGCACTGCCTGCATCTTCTTCTCGTACTTCTCAAGGTTGTAGTACTTCTCGGAAGGGAGCGTGCCCGTATTGTAGTCCTGCAAGTGGCGGATGAGTGGATTTTCCTGCCTGAGGGATAAGAAACACAACTTGCCTCCATGAACGCCTTGAAAATCTCCTTCTCCTTCGACTTGGGCAGTGTCTCGGGGTTGATCATGCGCTCGCCGACGAGCCAGGCATGGAACCTGCCGAGAGACTGTCAGTAGGGGAAGAAAGGGAAAAGGAGGAAGTTCTCGCACTCGTCCGACTTGGTGTAGATGTCTGCGAGGCGAGAGAGAGTCAGTATACCGGCGGCTAGCGAGGAAGTAAAGAGGGACAGCACGCACCGGCTTCCGTCAAGATTCCATGCTTGCCCCATTCCACCGTGGACAAACCCTTCTTCGCCTTGCGCTTCTCCTCTCGCTGCAGAAGAGCGAGCATCAGCAATACACCCCGAAGAAGAGGAAGGAGCACACGCACCCTGGCCTTGCGCTCCTTCTTCTCCTCCCTCCTCCGCCTCCGCTCGTCCTTGTCCTCGCGAGCCCGGTCCCTGGACCTGCTCCTGCTCCGCCTCCTGCGGCTGCTCCTGTGCCTCCTCGAGTCGTCGCTGTCCGAGCCGGACGACGACACGGACCGCGAGCGGCTCCTCCCCCTCCTCGACGAGCGATGAGAGCGATGCGAGCGCTCCCTCGACCTCGACCTCGACTTCGAGCGGTCGTCCCTCCTGCGGCGGTCGTCGCGGTCGCCATGGCGGTCCCTGCTCCTGCTCCTGCGCCTGTCGTCGTCTCTCCTCGAGCTGCGCTGGCTGCGGTCGCGGTCGTCCTCATCATCTCGGCGGCGGGGAGAGCGAGAGCGGCGGCGGTCGCGGTCGCGGTCGCGGTCGCGGTCATCGTGGCGCCTGCTTGACGAGTGGTGAGAGCGCTCCGAACGGCGGTTTGGCGAGGGTGAGCGGGGCATGGCGGTGAGGAGCAGCTGGTCAACGAGCGAGTCGGCCAGGGTTGGCACCCGACAGCTACCTCGCACTGCTGGTTTCCGCTTCTCACCCCCTTGCAGTACCTCCGAAGTACCTCCATCGTCCTCTGCCCCGAGTTTTGAGCCGCCCCAAGCTGTGCGCCTTCTTCCCCACCTCCCCCTCGTCGCCCGCTTCTCCCGACTTGGTTGCCTCGCCTCGAGCACGGGGCGAGTTTTGCTGCTTTTGAGACCCCTTACTGGAGCACGGGCAGGAGGCGCGCGAACCCCGCAGGGCGGCACAAGCGGATTGCGACTTTTCCTCCTCGGCGCTGACCCTTGCCTTCTTTTCTTTCCACCAGCCCGCCCGCTTTCCGCTCAACAAGTCTTCCCGCAAGGATGGTAAGCCGATACTCTACTTCGAAGCCGATCCCCGTCCACCCTAACTCGCTTCCGCAGGCCTCGCAACTCCCCAAGATCACGCACGTCCTCGAGCTCTGCCTCTTTAAGCTGCATTTTCTACTCATTCCCCTCCACTTACATGTCCTATTGACTCATGCTCTCCATCCTCAGATGCGAAGCACCTCCCCACCTCCGTCTCCTTCTACCGCGACACCCTCCGCCTCGGTTCGCCGGTCCTCTCCACCGAGCGCATGGCCGTCTTCCCGCTCGGCACGACGACCCTGCTCCTCTTCCAGCGCGGCCAGACGCGCAAGGACCAGTCCGCAGGGGCGGTCGACGGGCTCGGCAGCTGCGAACCCGGCGATGGGGTCATCCCCGGCCATGGCCTGCCGGACGGGGACGTCGAGGCGACGGAGCTGAAGCAGCACTTTGCGCTGGCGGTCGAGAAAGTCGAGGATGTCGAGAGGTGGGAGAAGGAGCTTGGGGAGAAGGGCGTGCCGATTTTGGGCAGGGTGAAGTGGCCGAAGGGAGGGAGGAGCCTCTACTTTGGCGACCCGGACGGGCATGTCGGCGAGCTTGTGAGCAAGGGCATCTGGCCTCACTACTGAAGCGGGGACAAGAAAAGGCGTAGCGAAAAAGCAAAACGAAATGAACCCTCTCTTCTCATCTCTCCCGACAAAAGACAGCGAGTTGCTCTGTACACGATCCGAGTTGCGAAGACGGCAGCGTCTAGACCTCGAGCAGCATCTCGTCCTCGTCCTCCTCTGGCTGCTGAGCCGATAACGGCACGACCGTCTCCTGCCTGAACCCATACTCGTCCTCGACCGGCGCCGGCTCGGGCGCGTCCTCGACCTCCTCGACCGCCTCCGCCTCCTCGGCCTTGTCCTCGACCTTCTTCCCGTCCGCAGAGACGAAGAGCGTGCTCGGCTCCGGGGCGGCCGGGACGTCGTCCGTCGAGTCGAGCGTCTCGATGGCCGTGTCGGGGCCTTCCTCACGCATCAAGAGGTTGACGAGGCGAACCATCGCTTCCTTAACCTGTGCGTCCCGAGAACCCGGCCCAGCATCAGCTGCTGTCGCACTGGGCTGGGGCAGACGGAAGCGAAAGAAGGGCCAAGAGCAAGAAAGACGCACCGTCGGCACCGTCTCAGCCAAGTGCGCCGCCTTGACGACCTGGTACACGCCGCGCGCGCGCATGGCCTCGCGGTTCACGCGCGAGGTCGCGAGGAGCACGAGCGTCTCGACGAGGATCGCGCGGATCTGCGGGTCCTGCTCGCGCGTCTTTTCCGGCGGGAGGAGCTGCAGCTCCGAGGGGAGCTCATCGAGGACCTGCATGGCGAGGGATGGGAGAGATGAGTCCGTGGGCAGAGGAGGACAGGGAGGACTGGGCGCACGTCAATGTCGAACTCCTCGTTCCCGCACAGAGGCAGGAGAAGCTGCACAAGCAGGTCGATGCAGCCCGCCTCTGCCGGTCCGTCGTTTGTAGGCGCGACGAGGCGGGTGTGGCCCGACTTTTCGAACGCGGCGTTCCTGCGCGGGGAGAAAAGCAGGTTAGAGTGGCTGTGATTGAGTCAGAAGAAGGGGGTAAACGACTCGCTTGATAGTAGAGGCAACACCGCCGCGACGGATGGTAGACGGGTGCTCGGTGAAGGAGATGATCTTGGAGAGAGGCGGCTCGATATAAGGGTCGGGGGTGGAGAGGAGGAAGGCACGGCCGGGAGGAAGCTGCACGTAGGTAGCGTAAGGACAGGTGGGGAAGAGGGGCATATGGAAGGAAAGAGACGCACGAGAGAGACGTTGGCAAAGACGGAAGCAAGGAAGTCGTAGGTCGCGTTCGGGTTGTACTGCTTGTTGTCGCCCCTCAGGAACACCTCGAGCAGCAAGTCGAGCGCCGCGATCTCGTCCGTCGTACCCTGCACCGCCGTCGGCTTGTCCTCCTCCGCCTCGCCCTCCTTCTTCTCCGTCTCGGCAGCGGGTGTAGGGGCAGAGATGGTGAACGGTACGCGGAGGCCGAGGATCTGCTTCGAGACGAGGTCGAGCTTCGACATGTTGGAGAGGAGCATGCAGGCGAGGTCGGAGAGGACGGCCTTGTCGTCCTACATGGAAAAAAGAAGAGATGAGCGGGATTCGGGGGAGGAAGAAAAGGGGAAGCGACGCACGACAATCATGCGGACGAGACCAGTGGTGTAGCCGGGCAGCTTGGATAGCCGCAGGGCGACCTCGTGCATGTTGCTCAGGTTGATCAAGGCGGAAAGGGCGTCGTGGGCGATGAGCTGAGCAGGAGGAAAAGGGTGAGCGCCGTCCAGTCCACATCTTCATGCACCCTCGTCGCTCCGGAGGCAGTCCCTCGAGCGAACGGCAGGGACAGCAAGGCGAAGGAAGTGGAGCTGACCTCGATGTCGGCGCACATGGTCGCGATCTGCTCGATGTGGTTGTCGCGGAGGAAGAGCTTGCGTTCGGGCGCATCGGCGGCGGTGTAGGGGCTGTGCAGTGGGAGTGTCGGTCGGGTTGATCAGCTCGGCGGTGGGTGTGGAGGGGAGGGAAGGAAGCGGGACGAACAGAAGGGAGGAGAGGGCGATGCGGCGGACGGGTGGCTGGGGATCGCTGAGGAACTGGAAGAGTTCGAGGAGCTGGGATGTCTGTGAGCTCATGGTGTGCAGCCGGTGTCTTAGGAGAGAAGAGGAGACGAGAGGAGGGCGGGTTGGTGTTCCGTAACTTTTGGAAGCGCTCTCGTCTGGTCTCTTGCTCCTCCCACTCGCTCAGCCAGCTTCTAATCGCTGTCTAGCGCACCACCCACCTCACTGCCACCCTCTCCACCGACCATGAGCCAGCCCATTGCGATCCTCTCCGTGTACGACAAGGCGGGCCTGCTCCCCTTCGCTGAGGGCCTCGCGACCCAGGGCGTCCGCCTCCTCGGCTCAGGCGGCACCGCCAAGGCCATCCGCAACGCTGGCATGCAGATCGAGTGCGTCCACCCCCACCCGCAACCGCCCCCGAGCTCGACTCGCTCGTCTCTCGCCTTGATCGAATCAAGCCCTCGAGCTGCGGCCGGTTCAAGCCGCCTCTCTCCCGCTCGGGACGCTTACGCTTGCTCCCACCCTCTCCAGGGACGTCTCCGACATCACTGGCGCTCCAGAGATCCTCGGCGGCCGTGTCAAGACCCTTCACCCGGCTGTCCACGGCGGTGCGCTCCCTTTTCTCCTCCTGCAGCTCTCGAACTGCTGGCTTATTCTCGCCTCTTCCTGCAGGTATCCTCGCCCGCAACATCCCCTCTGACCAGGCCGACCTTGCGGCCCAGAAGATCGCCCCCGTCTCGGTCGTCGTCTGCAACCTCTACCCCTTCAACGAGACCATCGCCCGCATCCCGCCGCCCTCGATCCCCGAGGCAGTCGAGGAGGTCGACATCGGCGGCGTGACCCTCCTCCGCGCCGCGGCCAAGAACCACGACCGCGTCGTCATCCTCTGCGACCCGAAGGACTACCCCGAGTTCCTCGAGCAGTGGAAGGCCGGCAACGGCCAGGTTTCGGACGAGTTCCGCCAGCGCATGGCTGTCAAGGTGCGTACTCGTTCCCTCCTGAGGTAGGAACAAAACTGACTCGTTCCATCTCTCCAGGCCTTCTCTCACACCGCCGCCTACGACACCTCCATCTCGAACTACTTCCGCCAGCAATACGTCTCCGCCGACGGTATCGCCGCTGCCCCTGCTGAGCAGAAGGCCGCTCTCACCGAGCGCGCCCAGCAGCTCACCCTCCGCTACGGTGCCAACCCGCACCAGAAGCCCGCCCAGGCCTACGTTACCGAGGGCAAGCTCCCCTTCACCGGTGCGTATTCCCTGCCTATCAGTTTTCTCTATCTTTCAAGCTCACGTAGCCGCCCTCGCAGTCCTCTCCGGCTCGCCCGGCTACATCAACCTCCTCGACGCGCTCAACTCGTACGCGCTCGTCGCCGAGCTCTCGCAGGCCTTCTCGCCCGCCAAGGCCGCCGCCGCCTCGTTCAAGCACGTCTCGCCCGCCGGCGCCGCCGTCGAGACCCAGCTCACCGCCGAGGAGGTCAAGGTCTTTGACGTCGACGGCATCGAGGGCCTCGCCGCCTCCCCCATCGCTTCCGCTTACGCTCGTGCTCGTGGTGCGTCTTCCTCCTTTTCTCAGCCGTTCGACTCGTGTTGACGAAGTTGAGCACCAGGCGCCGACCGCATGTCGTCGTTCGGCGACTTCATCGCGCTCTCGCACACCTGCGACGTCCCGACCGCCAAGATCATCTCGCGCGAGGTCTCGGACGGCATCATCGCCCCGGGCTACGAGCCCGAGGCGCTCGAGATCCTCAAGAAGAAGAAGGGCGGCAAGTACTGCGTCCTCCAGGTGCGTTGCGGCTTTTCCTCTCTCCCCTGGTTTCCCTTTGGGCGAAACTGACGGGTGTCTCGCTGTTGGATGCCTAGATGGACTCGAGCTACGTCCCCTCCCTTACCGAGACCCGTCAGGTCTACGGCATCTCGCTCGAGCAGCGCCGCAACGACGCCAAGATCGACGAGTCGACTTTTGCCAACATCGTCTCGAAGAACAAGAACGTGCGTCGCTGCTCTTCTTTTCTCCTGCTGTTCCTCCCTGACTCTCCTCTTCCTCCAGCTCTCCAAGGAGGCCCTCACCGACCTGATCGTCGCCACCACGACGCTCAAGTACACCCAGTCGAACTCGGTTTGCTACGCCTACAACGGCGGCACGATCGGCACCGGCGCGGGCCAGCAGTCGCGCATCCACTGCACGCGCCTCGCGGGCGACAAGGCCGACGCCTGGTGGCTGCGCCACCACCCGCGCGTGCTCGCGTTCAACTGGCGCAAGGGCATCAAGCGCGCCGACCGCGCGAACGGCACCGACGTGTTTGTCACGGGCGAGATCTTCGAGGCCGACCCGGCCGGCTCGGAGCGCAAGGAGTGGGAGGCGCTCTTCGAGGCCGGCGGCGTGCCCGAGCCGCTGAGCCAGGAGGAGAAGCGCCAGTGGTTCGCCGAGATCAAGGGCAAGGTGTCGCTCTCGTCGGACGCGTTCTTCCCGTTCCCGGACAACGTTTGGCGCGCGACCCGCTCCGGCGTCGGCCACTTTGCGGCGCCGTCCGGGTCCGTCATGGACGACAAGATCATCGAGACGGCCGACGAGTCGGACGCGATCTACGTCTTCACCAACCTCCGGTGCGTCTCCTCGCCTTGACTCCTACTCCCCACGAACTGACCTTGCTCTCTTGCTGCAGCCTCTTCACTCACTAAACCAGTTTCTCGCCTCATAACAGCACAAAAGCAGTGTCGTCCCGGTCGGCGGTCGTGTTCGTTTTCATCCTGTGTGGTTCCCTCCCTCCTCTGTACCTCCCTCATTCCGGTGTTCCCTCTCTCTCGTTATCTTTGCAACGCCTTCAACGGTGCGCTACTCTGGTGAGGCTCGAGCGAGCCTTTCTTTCTCCGGCGAGCGCAGGGGTTTCACGCTGAACGAGAGAGGGAGAGGAAGCCCAGTGGCGGAGATGGCCGAGAGGTGACGCTGCTGCTGTCGTGAGAGACGCGAGAGATCGAGAAAGGAGCGGAAGAAAGCGCTGCAGTCGGCTGTTGGGGGAGACTTTCGAGAGGAGCATGACCGACCGCTCTCGCTCACTTCTGCTCGCTTCCCGCTCTCGTTCCTGCTCGACACGCCCACACGCCCCACCCAGGACGCTCACGATGGAGGTGTCGAGCGACTGCGCTCGCCCCACGCCCTTGCACGAGCCCGAGAGCGCTCCTTCGACGAGGAGGATTGGCGAGGGGTGCCCGGCCGACGACGAGGACCAGCAGATGACGGACGACGTCAGAGTGGCAGTCTCAGCCTTGGGACTGATGCGGGAAGGGTCGTTGGGTGCGCACCCATCGTCGCCGGGGCCGTTGGGCGGTGGAGGTGTTGCTCCCCACTCGCATCCGATGCCGCCTTGCTCGCTCCAACCGGCCCACCACGCCCGCACCGCCTCGACCTCGTACCGCTCTGACCCGTCCCGCTCAACCTCGACCGCGTCCACCGCCTCGGCCTCCGAGGCATGGACCACCACCACCTCGACCGCTTCTGACACCGGGACGGGCCTCTCGAGCCCAGTTGGCACCTCGTCCCTTGCCAACTCGGTCCTCGTCGACGACACCGACATCCACCTCGCCTTCGCCCACAAGGGAATCGCCGCCGTCGGGCTCGCCGAGGCCGACATGCAGGACGGCCCGGCAGCGGGAGTAGGGCAGCCAGGCGAGGGAGAAGACGAGGGAGGGGAGCACCACGACCCGCGCTTCATGGAGCGCGTCAGCCAGCTGCCGTACGTGAGCGGAGGGCTCGAGTGGTACGAGCGAAGCAAGGCCAGCTCGAGGGTCGTCAAGGTGCGCCCTTTTTCTTCCACTCCTTCGCTCTACCCGAACTCATTTCTCACCCCTCCTACAGCTCGGCGCCGACCTCGTCGAGTCTTCCTTCTCGACCATCTCCCGCCCGATCGCCAACAGCGCCCAGCTCACCTCGCTCGACGACTTTGCCTGCCGCCAGCTCGACCGCATCAGCCCGTCGTCCTCCTCGCCCGGGCGCAAGTCGCCGTCCAGCCTCGGCCAGAGGCAGCTCCAGATCGAGCAGCAGACGCAGCTCGAGCGGGAGGAGGAGCAGCGCAGGGAGCGCGAGCGGGCGAGGGGGAGGGAGCTGAGCCCCAGGAGGAGAGGCGGCGACGACGCGTCCGCTTCGGACTCGGACACGCGCGAGGCGGCCGGACAGCAGGTCGTCGCGGTGGCGCAGAGGTCGAGGTGGCAGACGGTGCTGGTCGAGGCGGGAGGACTCGGTGCGGCGGTTAGCGAGGAGAGCTTGAAGAGCTTGCGGTACTGCTTGCAGTGGTTGCTCGTGAGTCTAGATCTTCTCTATACTGTTTCTCTCCTCCCTACTGATCGAAACTCCCTCGCCAGTACGCCACCGCCCGCCTCGATCACCAGACCGCCACCCTCCGCGACTTTATCCTCTCTCTCCGCGCCCACAACCGCCACTCCTCCGGCCCTTCCTCTTCCTCGAACGCGCTCGTCGCCGCGTCCGCCTCCGCCCACCTGTCCCAGATCAAGCACGACGTCGTCGAGACGATCCGCAAGGTCGTCGAGGTCGTGAGCAAGTACGCCGGCGCCGCGCTCCCCGAGCAGGCGAAGCGCTACGTCAGGCAGAGCATCCTCGGCCTGCCCGTCAAGTGGGCGAGCGCGGTCGAGCAGCGCGGGCCGGCTGGCTCTCCGGGCGCGGGCGGGGCGTCGACGAGCGTTGCGGCCGGAGGCGCGAGGAGGCGGCGCGGCAGGGAGAGGAGCGGCAGCGTCGGCGGGATGAGCGTCGCCGCCTCGGAGAGCGACGTCGGCACGCCCCGCCCGGAGAGGATGCACGAGTCCTACTTCCCGGGCGCCGGCGGGGCAGCTCCCTCCTCTGCGAGCACCTCGGGTGCTGGAGCGGGAGTGAGTGTTGGGCTCGGCGGCGACTCGTCATCTCCCGTGGGCGAGAGCGGCGCGGGTGTGGAAGAGGGCGAGGGCGGCGATCACCAGCTCAGCCCGACGGAGGAGGCCGCGGACCGTGTGCTGACGTTTGCGGTCGAGAGCCTCGACATGCTGAGGACGGTGACGAGCATCTTTGGGGAGAGTGTCGAGAAGGCCGAGGCGTGCGTTCCTTCTTTCCTTCGCCCTTTCGCTCTCTGCCCTTCTTCCTCACGTCCTCATCTTTCTCCCCGCTCTTCTCCTTCCGTCTTTTCCCCTGCTCCCCTTTCTCTCTTCCCTCACTCGGTCGTACTGACATCGCCGTTGCACCCCGTTGCAGCTGGATCGAGCGCCTTCGCATCGTCGGCCTCGACCGCCAGCGCCAGCGTCAAGCCGCCGCCCAAGCCGCTGCCCAGCAGCAGCAGCAGCAGGGCTCATTCTCCACCTCTACGCCCTTTGCCCTCCCTCCCTCTCGCTCTTCCTCAACCGCCAACTCCCCCTCGATCGGCTCGTCCGCCACCTTTGCCGGCGAAGACGCCTCCACGCTCGCAGGGACGAAGCGCCGCCGCCCGACCTTCTCGGCCTCGGAGCGCGAGCGCGCGAGCGAGCCGCCTGCGACGGCGGCGGCGGGGTCGCCCGTGCTGGGCGATGGAGGAGAGGGAGCAGCGGCGGGGGGCGGAGGAGGATTGACGGACGGGGGAGCCGAGGCCGAGGCCGCGGCGAGGAGGAAGAGGGGCGCGTGGAGGGAGGGGACGGCGGCAGAGCTGTGAGTGGCCGATGTGGCGGCGACTCGAGTCGAGGAGGGGTAGGGGTGAGGCGGGTGCGCTTGGCTTGTTGTCGTTTTCTTCCCCTCCTCGTCGTCAAAGCGCCGGTGAGGGGTCGACGTAGTGTCCATACTCGGGTTACGACGGAGGGGCGGTCACGATGCTCTCGCCGTCGTCGTCCTCTCCTGTTCTTCTTCCACCTCGTTCTCTTCCTGGCCTTCTCTCCTCTCCTCTCCTTCTCCTGCCGTGCAATTGTTGTCTCTTCCTCTCGCAATACAAGATGCCCTGTCCATGCCTTTCCTCTACATAGCGCGCGGCCGTCGGGAGCAGCATAGAAGCAGAGCTCAGCAGAGCAAGTGAATCGCAGAGGAAAAGCGCTCGAGAAGCTCTCGCTCTCGCTTGCGGCCAGGAGGAAGGAGAGGATGCGAACGAGTGGTTGCATGTCTATAAGGAAAGGCAGGCCTGAACGGCCAAGATTTTGTACCGGCAGCGAGGGGAAGAAAAGGCGGCACCGCATCGAGCGGACCTGTCGCGCCTGGTGGAAAGGAGAGGGGGGATAGGCAACAGGTGTAAGGGAAGGGGGGGGGGAGAGCCCGTCTAGGGTCTGACAAGAGTGGTCGTGGCGAGTCGTGTACGAGGGGGCAAGAGGGAAAACGAAAGTGGCTACATCGGCAACTGTCCGCGCTGGAGCTGGCCGGGGGTGGTGTGGGTGCAGTAGGAACAGAAGGGCTGCGAGGGGGTTGCGAGGGAAGGAAGAGAAAGACGACCTGGTGCCCAAGAAAACCGGGAGATGAAGACGGAGGAAAAAGGGGGTGTCGACGAAAGGAGAGGGTATGGTCACAGAAAGTAGGGGAAGGGGGCAGTGGCGACGGCGTAGGCGTCGAGGACTCCAGCGGCGATGACCGAAGTCGAGGCTTAGTTGAAAGACCACGAAACTCCCATGGAGCCGACGTCGAGCGACGCGAGGGCCTTGAAAGCGCCCTCGGACAAGTCAATCGAGGAGGACGAAACACACGTAGGGCACCTGGAATAGCGCAGGGGAGTCAGCAAAAGATCCCAGGAGAAAAGGGGAAGAATCCGGCTCACTCGTCGGCGACCTTGGCCTGGATCGACTTGCCGCCGTAGTTGACAGTGATGGTCTGGCCGCAGTGCGAGCCACCCGAGTACATCGAGGTCTGAAGGGCGACGATGTAGGACGAGTCCGAGTTGACAGAGCCGCAGGCTGAAGGAGGAAAAAGTCGTCAGGAAATGCACGGGTAAAAGGCAAAGTGGGTCTAGCGCGCCTCCAGCGACACCGTTCTGGTAGAAGTAAGTCGCCTGGCCAGAGTACGAGCCGGAGGACGAGGACGACGACGAGGAGGACGACGAGTAGGACTCGGCCTTCTTGGTGGCGGCGGCCTCCTGGGTCGTGGTCGTGGTGGTCTTCTTGGGCGCGTACGAGGTGGTGGTGGTCTTCGGGGCGTACGAGGTGGTAGAGGCTGCGAGGGAAAGGCAGGGTCAGACTGGCAAGGCCGGGAAGAAAAAGGCGGGAACGTACGCTTAGCCGAGGTGGTGGTCTGCTCCTTCTGCTCGTACTTGGCAGCGGCAGCCGAGGTGGTGGCCGGGGCGGCGGACGAGGACGGGGCGACGTAGGACGAGGTCGACGAGGGGGCGGCCGACGAGGAAGAGCCGGACTCGAGCGCCTTCTTGGCCTCGGCGGTCTCGGTCTCGTTGGCGAAGCGCCAGTCGACGAGCTCTGCAGTGCGGGAACGAGGTCAGCGGGAAGAATACTGAGCGGAGCAGGGGGAAGAAAACGCACGGAGGTCGGAGGCAGTGCCGTTGAGGGCGGTCCACGAGCCCTGGGAGAGCGAGAGGGTGTTGTTGGTGGCCGAGGCGTCGGCGACGAGAGCGGTGATGCTCTTGTTGACGCGGGGGTCGGTAACGACGATGTACTGGCCACAGTAGGGCGAGACGGAGGCGAGGTCGGAGTACTCCTCGAGAGGAAGACCGGCGACGACGTCGGCGTCCTTGGAGTACCAGCCACAGGCTATAGAAAAGAAAGGGTCAGCGGTGAAAGAGCGAGAAGAAGGCGGTTTCGACGTACCGCCAGCGTTGCCGTTCATCTCGTAGGAGACGGCAGTCTGGTTGACATGGGTGGTGTTCGAGGGCGAGAGGGCGGCCTCGACGGCGGACAGCTGGGCGAGCTGGACCGGGACGGCAGCGACGCCGGTGAGGGCAAGGGAGGCGGCGAGGGCAGCAGCGGCGAACATGGTGGAAGGGAGTGGGGGTGGAAAAACGGCGAAGTCGGCTCAGATGAAGAGGACTTGGAGAGAAGGAGCGGCTGCTGGCGGTCGCGGAAGGGGAGGAGAAGGGAGCGGTGGAGAGGTGAGGAGAGAAGGAAGGAGAGGCAGAGCAGCTCCCATGCAGCCTTTTGAAGCCCGTCGAGAGGACCACCCTCGAAGAGAGGGTCGTCGGCGAACGTACGCAGCGTTCCCCGCCGATCACTCCTTCGTGCCGGTCCGGGGAAAGGAGGGTCGACCACGAGCGCGTCGCAACGGGAGGTCTCAGCCGCTCCTGCCGTTCCCAGATGGGAAGCAAGGCCTCGCTCCGCTCGTCTCCCAGTCTTTGTAGGCCGCCTTGCCCACATAGGGACGCATGCATAGGTCCAGCTGCTCTACCGTGGGAGCAGGGCGTGCATGCAGGGAGGCGGAAGCGAGGCAGCAGCGAAGACAAAGCACGAGGATTGGCTTTTTCCGAGGTGCTGTACTGCGCCGCTGGGACTCGCTGGCACCGCTCCGCCGGGCGTCGGTTGAGAACAAGGACCACAACGACTGGTCGAGCCATATGGCTGCGCGTGCGAGGGGGACTGGCAAGGGGAATTGCGCTTTTTCCTCAGCCTCGCGAGTTCCTCCTCCTTGCACGCCTCGACGGCTGCTTCTCGCGCGCTCTGTGCCACAGCACAGGCGGGCAAAACGAATGCGCTGGCTGTGGTCCTCTGCCGTGCGAGGGGAAGCCCTGTTCTTGCCACCCCCAGCATCCGGCCGCCGCCGCCGACTTTTCCTCCGAGCCTCGCCCCTTCACATGCACAGTAGCGCAGCATAGAGGGTACTTGGCGCCTTCCTCGCAGGCGATCCCACATGAATGGACCCGCTAGAGAAAGCTGGGAAGCGCAGGAAGCGCAGGAAGCACAGGAAGAAGAACACTGCACCGCCGGTTCTCCTGCGAAGGAAACGCTCTCCCTGCCTCCCGCGCTCCTTGCTTACTGCCCGTGCGATTCGCACAGACACACAAACAGTCACAGGCGCCTATAGAGGCCTCGGAAAGCGTTTTCAAGTGAGGCCCCCCTTCGCTCCCACGGCCTTTTTCGTCTGACGAAAGAAGCTCGGCTAGTAATGCTGTGCTGTATTGCTCGATTACCCCCCATTCAGTTAGCCGAGGGGAGTCGTTCCCGCATCGACGGGCGACCAGAAGGGCGCTGCAGAGCTGAGATGCCGGTCGATGTGACGGGAGGAAAAGGCGACGAGGGTGTGAAGGGGGGATGGGAAGCGGTGCAGAGCGTCAGAACCGCTGGCGAGCCCGGAAGCGCCAAGAGCGCATGGCCGTCTTAGTCGTTCCGCAATTGTCCGCAATGTGAAAGAGCGGAAAGCGCGGCGGAAGAACCGCTCGAGCGGGACGGCGTCGTTGCAGCGCTGTAGACGGGAGCGCAGGCTAGGGCGCGAAGTGGTTCGCCCTCGCTGCCAGCCGCAGCAGCGCAAATGCCCGACGACGCGGAAAGCCCGCTTGAGCTCGTATCGCTCGGGAAGCGGGAGTTGGGGCAGGGGTGGGTCGAAACGGGAAGCAGAAGCGGGAAAAGAGCGTTGAATCGCTGCTGATCCTGTGCGAGGGGGCGCGAGCGCCTTCTGTACGATCAGCAATGCGAAAAAGTGGTACTGGGCAAGCGTCAGATGAAGGAAGCGGAAGCACCCCAAATCGCATCGAGAGACGAGGAAGCGGAAACGGAGAAGTTGCAGGCAGAAGCCTTCAGAAGCTGCAAGACACCCCGTACGCTCAACATGCAGGCTGACTCGCCCAGTGCGAGCTCGAGTCGCTTCGAGCAGTCGAGGGGCCGGATCGAGTCGGGCGATGAGCGGGAGGTGGTGAGGTCGAGAAGAGCGAAATTTCGGCGAGTCAGGCTGGAGGACCTGGTGAGGGGCTCGGTGTGGCTGCTCGACTGACTCGCGTGGTTGCAGAGCGCCCAGAGGGTGTGGACGAGGCGGGAGAGGGTGGGAACGAGGTGCGGCAGGGTGAGCACGACGAGGCGGCCTCGCTGGCCGGGAACAACGGGCGCGCTCTCGTGCGCTCATCTAGGGTGCAATGGAAGGGTTGCCTGGGGTGTCTGTGGTACGAACGGGAGCAGGGTGAGCGAGAGGGAGGAGAGTGAAGTCGAATTGCGCTCGCCCGCTCCTCTTCTTCTCCGTCTCGTCGTCAAACACCAGGCCCGTACGTACACCGCCTCTGACTCGCTCAGACCCACGCTCAGCTGACCTCACTGGCCCCCTACGACCCGCCCAACCCTTTCCCGTGATTCGACCGTCCGCCTCGCAAAACCTTCGCCCGCGCTCACCGCACCCACCTCTGCCCCTCCCACTCGCTGTACGCCCTCCCTAGGCCGCCATGTCGAACCTTCGCTCCCAGAAGCGCCTCGCCGCGTCCGTCTTCGGCGTCGGCAAGCGCAAGATCTACCTCGACCCGGCGCACCTCAGCGAGATTGGCAACGCCAACTCGAGGCAGAACATCCGCCGCCTCCGCAAGGACGGCTACATCATCGTCAAGCCCCAGGTCGTCCACTCGCGCGCCCGCGCCCGCGAGCACGAGGCCGCCAAGGCCAAGGGCCGCCACACCGGCACCGGTAAGCGCAAGGGTTCCGCCGAGGCCCGCATGCCGACCAAGGTCCTCTGGATGAGGCGCCAGCGTGTCCTCCGCCGCCTCCTCCGCAAGTACCGCGAGGCCGGCAAGATCAACCGCCACCTGTACGTTCCGCCTCGCCGCCGGACTCGACCTGCCTGCACCGCTCGAGCTGGGATGGGATGGACGGGACAGGGTGCACGAGGGGACAGGGGGAAGTGCGGGCAGTTTGGTCGAGGCGTGACGGCGAGACGAGGGGGAGTTGGCGCTCGAGCGGGTGCAGGGGGAGATGCTGCCCAAATGGCGTGCTGACGGTCGGATTCCCTTCTCCTTGCGGCGATACAGCTACCACGAGCTCTACATGAAGGCCAAGGTGCGTTCCCGCCGTTCCTTCGACTTTCGAGACGAGTTGGCTGACCTCTCTTCCTCTTCCAGGGTAACGTCTTCAAGGCGAGTTTCACCGCTTCTGGACGGAGGAGACGAATATGTGGAGATGCGGTACTAACGGATGCTTTGCGGTGTGTTGCGTTGGGATGGGATGACTGCAGAACAAGGTCCGTCTTTCCTCACCTTCCCCCCGTCTGCGACCCGTCCGTAGCTGACGCTCCCTTTCGCTCCCGCAGCGCGTTCTCATGGACCACATTCACAAGGCCAAGGCCGAGTCGAACCGCACCAAGGTCCTCGCTGACCAGGCTGAGGCTCGCCGTGTCAAGAACAAGGCTGCCCGTGAGCGCCGTGCCGAGCGTGTTGCCGAGAAGCGTGCTGCGATTGTTGCCGTCGAGGTGCGTTCCGCGTCCTTTTTCCCCACTTAGCGTACGGTCGGGTCGAGTGCGAAGTGGGGGCGGTTCGCTGACCTGCGTTTCTTCCCTGCGTTCCATATCCTTTTCGTCTCTATGCGCAGGTCGAGGCCGAGAACAAGGAGTAAACGCATCGATGCAACCGGGTCGAATGTGTTTTTCTGGGCTTGCGCGCGCGAGGTCGACGCTGGCGGGGAGCGAGTCGAGCGAGCGGCTCTCCTGCTGGAAGAGGGAGAGGGAGTCTGGTCTGCCCCGTCACGTGTAACAGCACCGCGCTTTGTTTCCTCCAGCGTGTGCTGTTGCCGGTCTGCGAGAGGCGGCTGTGGACGACTTCGTTGACGACGATCGACTTCTTCGAGTTCCCGCTTGCTCGCCGTCGTTCCGCTCGTTTTCGCCGTTCCCTCTCTCGCTCGCGAGAGTGCCCCGTTCGTTCCAGACATTCTCGCTGCTCGCTATGCTGCTGTTCGAACGCCCACCCCGTTTCGCAAGCGAACGAGCGGCGTGTCTCCCCCTGGCATCCTCCTCCGAGAGTCGCAGTGGTCCACTTCTCATCGCTCAGCGTCCTCAACTCCCGCCCGGCAGAGTGCTCCCGTACGATGGCCTCGATGGCCGTCTCTGCCAGCGCCAGCCACCCTCGTTCCTCCTCACAGCCGCGTGGATACGAGCGCAGCTCGCCCGTTCTCAACAAGGCGAAGCTCCCGTCACTGTCGTCCTGCGTCCGCATGCGGCGAGAGGCGCTCTGCACCTCAGTGCCTTTATTCCTACTCGCAGCCTAATGCGCCTCAAGCAGCACCACCACCCCAAAAACCGCCTGCCCAACTCTCGCCCGCTCCTGCCTCGCGCGGCAGGCCTTCGTTGTGCTCACCTGCTCGATCTGGCCCGCCCGGCCTCTCGCCGTCCCCGTCGCCGGCCCTCGCGCGTCTCGACACGACCGCGCACCGGGGCGAAAGTGCGGAGCGATTGCCCGCTGTCCAGGCCCACCTCGCCTTTCTCGACATTCGATTGTTCGCCCCTCACTCCGCCCTGCGCCTTTCCAGTGTCCTCCCTGCCGGCATACAGCGGTCGTGGCGAAAGAGGGGTGCTCGACGAGGTGGTCCCCGTCTCGAGGATGCGGAAGGTCAAAAGGACCCGCTCGTCTGGCTTCTTCCGCTTCCTTCTTCCCTCATCCCGCTTCTCTAGCCTGGTGCTTCGTTAGCCGCTCCGCCTCGGACTCTTGCCCCACTCGTTCGGACCCTTCGCACCTTCCGCCAGCCGCCTCGTCGTCACCACTTCTCCTCCTCCTCGCCTTTCCTCCACTACCAAAATGCGCGCTACCACCTTCTCCCTCGCCGCCGTCCTCGCCCTCGTCGCCTCCGTCGCCGCCGCCCCGGTCGCTTCCCCCTCTGCCGACCTCGCCGCCGCCTCGGCCGACTTCATCGAGTCGACCACCTCCGAGGTCGAGCTCTCCGAGGAGGCCGACTTTGACGCCGACGAGCAGGACTCGTCCGTCGTCTACCACGTCCTCGACAAGCGCGCGACCAAGTGCACCAAGTCGAGCCAGTGCACCAAGGGCGTCCCCGCCAACGCAAAGGGCTACTGCTCTGCGTGCGTTTTCCTCCTCTTCTATCTCTCCCCCGTTCCCGAACTGACCTCTGTGGCTAGCGACAGCTCGAAGAAGGTGTGCGCGTGGGCGTGCAAGTCGGGCTACACCAAGAAGGGCTCGACCTGCGTCGCGCCGGCGAAGAAGGCCACCACCGTCGCCGCCAAGAAGACCTCGTCCTCCGTCCAGCTCGCCGCGACCACTTACTCTGGCCAGGCGACGTGGTTCACGCAGAACGGCAACGCCGGCGCGTGTGGCCAGGTCAACTCTGGTTCGTCGCCTCCGTGACCTTTCCTCCTCGAACCGCTTCCTGACCTTTTTCCCTGTACTGCAGACAACACCTACCTCGTCGCGCTCCAGACCAAGATGTACGCCAACGGTGCTCACTGCGGCAAGAACGTCAACATCCGCGTCGGCAGCAAGACCATCACCGCCAAGGTCGCCGACGAGTGAGCCGAATCCTTTCCCTGTTGTCGCCGGACCTTTCCCTGACTCCATCGCACTGTTCCAGATGCCCTACGTGTGCTTCGTCCGGAAGCCTGGACCTTAGCTTGGGCGCTTTCAAGGCCCTCGGCTCGCTCGATGCCGGTGTGTTGGCCGCGACGTGGTCCTTCGCCTCCTAATCCCGCCCGCACGTTCAAAAGCGCCGTCAAGGCGTGCAAAACGAGTCGAGGCGATCGGCCCTCCCGCATCTCACGAGTCGAGGCGGCCGGCCCCCTCTTCTCTCCCCCCCTCCTCTTCCGCTCCTTCCTGCATGTATCGGGCTTTCGTCAGTCGTACCCCATCTCCCTCTGTCCCCTGTTGTTCCCTCCATCGTAGATCCACACTCTCTGCCCCGGGATAGAGCCTTGTAGACCTCTTTTCTTCCGTAGACGCCGGCGCGCGATCTTTGTTGACATTTCTAGACGGTCTCTCTACTTCCTCCTGCCGCGCGCCCGTCTCGCGAGAGTCTGTCTCGTGCGACTCACCGGATGTAGAGCAACGGAGCGGAGGTGCAGCGCGACGCCGTCATCGCCGCCCGGCTCTCTCTTCACCCTCTTCCGCCGCCTCTTCGCTATTCTCGCAGCGGCTCTTCAAGCCGGCACTCTGGTTCCAGGCAAGCAGTCGTGCTACTCTCCCATCGCGCACTGTCTCCAGCACGCTTGTCCTGCCAGCCCCTTCCCCCTCAGAGGCCGAGTCGGGTCCGTCGATCTTCGCCTGCTCTCGCTTCCACAACACCGCCCAGCACTCGACGCTCGGCCAGCTGCTCTCCCTGCTCCGCTTCCGCTCTCTCGCGCCCTTCGCACCCTGCCCCTCGCCCTCCATCAGCCTCCCCGTCACGCAACGATGCCCGCGCCCGTCCTCGCCGCCGTCGGCCAGCTCTGCTCGACCGCCAACGTCGCGCACAACACCCGCCTCTGCACCTCCATCATCCGCCGCGCCGCCGCCGCCCAGGCCCAGCTCGTCTTCCTCCCCGAGGCGAGCGACTTTATCGCCCCGCCCGATGTGGGCCGCAAGCTCGTCGAGCCGCTCGAGGGCGGCAAGTTTGTCGAGGCGATGAAGCGCCAGGCGAAGGAGAGCAAGATCTGGGTCGGCGTGGGCGTGCACGAGAAGGCGACGGAGGAGAAGTGCTACAACACCAACCTGGCGCGCCCTTTTCCCTCTCCTCTGCCCCCTCTTCTGCCTTCTTGAAGCTCACTCGTCTCACTCCGTGTAGCTCATCTCCCCCGAAGGCGAGATCAAGGAGGCCTACCGCAAGCTGCACCTGTTCGACGTCCACTCGCAGGTCATGGAGAGCAACTCGACGCTCAAGGGCGACAAGCTGTGCGACCCGGTCGAGACGGCGATCGGCAAGGTCGGCCTGCAGACGTGCTACGACCTGCGGTTTGCCGAGACAGCGCTCATGCTGAGGCGGAAGGGCGCCGACATTATCACCTACCCAGCCGCGTTCACCACTCGGAGCGGTGCGTCCTTCTACTCGCCTCTTCTTCATTTATTCATCACGTCGAGAAAATGCACTGACCATTCTCGCCCTCGCAGGCCCGCCTCATTGGGGTTCGTTCCGCTTCCGAGCCTTTTCTTCCTCCTCCCTAGCCTGATCTCCTCCCTTTTGATTCCGCAGAGGTCCTCCTCCGCGCCCGCGCCATCGAGACGCAGTGCTACGTCTTCGCCCCTGCGCAGGTCGGCCAGCACTCGGAGACGCGCTCGTCGTACGGCCACGCGATGGTCATCTCGCCCTGGGGCGACATCCTCGCGCAGGCGGCCGACCGCTTCCCGCAGTTCCCGCCGCACGAGGACGACGACGACGTCGGCCAGTTCGTGCTCGCCGAGATCGAGCTCGGGTGGATGGACAAGCTCAGGAAGGACATGCCGCTGTGGGAGCAGCGGAGGGGGGACGTCTACCCTATCCTCTAGAGGGCGCTTCGTAGACGAGGCTCGAGAAGGATAGAAAGGAAGGACACTGTCAGTCTCAGTACGAGAAGCTCTCTCGTGTCCCAAAGAGAGAAAGAACGACAAGAGGATTACGAGGACCGAGAGACGGCGATGCGAGAGTCTACGACAGGATGCGGGTACAGCGACGAGGGAGAAAGAGAAGGGAAGGAGAGGGGGTATAGTCTAGTCGTACCCTCGCCGCCTCCCGCCCGCGCCCGTCCGCTGCCTCTTCCGCCGCATCTCGCCCAAGTCGCCCTCGATCTCCTCGCCCCTCAGCGCGCTCAGCCCGGCCAAGCTCTTGCCAAACTGGCTGTACGTCCCGCTCTGGACGAGGAAGTGCGCGGGCGGCAGGCCAGGCTGTGTCCGGCCGCCAGGCTTGCGCTTGCCCAGCGTGCCCGTCAGGAGCGACGCGGTTGGGCCGACGCCAGACAGGGCCGAGAGCGCGCCGGACGCGTTGGCGGAGCCGGCGGTCAGGGACGAGGCGGCAGAGGGGAGGAGGGAGGCGGCGAGGTTGAACGGGTCGGCGAGGCCGTTGAGGCCCAGCAAGGACCCGAGCGTCGCGGCGTCGACCCCGCCTGAGCCCGCCGCACCGTTCGCCCCGCCGTCCTTGGTTGATCCGCCGCCGTTGACCGACTCGGACGGCGAGGCAGCGCCGTTGCTCCCGCCGCCGCCGACCCCACCACTCGGAACAGCGCCGTGCCCCTTGCCGCCACCGATGCGGCCGTTGCCGCCTTTTCGCCGGGTGCCGTGCGTGCGCTGGGTCTCGAGGAAGGTGTCTGTCGACGGTGCGGGCAAAGGGAAGGTCAGCAGGGGGGAAAGGGGAGGACAAAAAGCTGACCCCCACATACCGATGGTGACGCCCTCGCCGTCCTTCTCTTCTGCGAGGCGCCTCCTGCGCTCGTCGACGCCCTCGAGGAGCTTCTCGACGACGGCCTTTGTGGCGGCCTCGTACTCGTCCTCGATGCGGTCGACCTCTTGGTCGTAGAGGCGGCGAGCGGCGGCGAGCTGGTGCTGGTGGAAGAGGCGCGAGTGGACGTGCTGGTTGTTGCGCTCGAGGGAGAGGCGGTGGAGGGAGAAGAGGTAGGGGATGGGGTGCATGTCGGGGATGACGGGGTCGGTAAAGGGGAGCGAGGGCGGGAGCTGGCCGACGGGGATGGACAGGTCCGAGGTGGGGAAGACGGGTGGGGGCAGGAGCTCGTCGGCGGTGCGGGCAAAGATCTCGCTGAGGTCGTGGAAGACCCTGTGGATGAAGGAGCGGCGGTGCAAGTGGGTCAGCTTGAGGTGAACGAGGTGAAGAGACCAAGTTGGGTCGGCGAGAGCTCGAAAGCGACGAGGCGAGCGCGACCACCTCATCTCGCCGTTGTAGCGCCCTAGAGAGCGCAGTCAGACGCTGCTGTAGCCTCGTACAATGCTCGTGTGCCAGTCCTTGCTCCGTCCGCAACGAGAGTGGGCTCGGCTGGCCCTAGTCGCCTCCAGCGTGCCTCACCCGCCCTCCTCGCTTCAACCCCGCCCGGCTGATTCGGAAAGCAAACAGAGGGTGAGCGCACCTGTCCCTGCGTGCGACCGTGTCCTCCTGCAAGCGAGCGACGCGGTCGACCATCTCCCGCCGCCGCTTCTCCCGCTTGCCCTCGTGAGGTGGAGCTGCTGCGTAGGCTGTGCACAGCGACACAGAGTCAGCATCATGGAATCTCATCGACGTACTCGCTCCCCATCGGCTGCTGCAGCGGGGGAGGACGAGATGGTGCCGAGGTGGACGAGGACGCACCGTCGTACTGGGCCATCGGAGGCGGTGGTGCGACGTCTTCGGCGCCGTACAGCTGCTGTCGCTGGTCCCAGCCTTGAGGTGCACCCGCTTGAGCCATCGGCGCGAGTGTGAAGCGGTCGAGTCGAGTGTCAAGTCCAGAGCCGGCGCGCGCCTCTCTCGCCGCCAAGTCCCGCATGTCGGGAAACGAAAGAAATGCTTGCAGGGGGTTGCGATACTGCTACAGACGACAGAAACGAACAGGAGAGCAAGGAGAGACCTCAGGCCTTGGGCGGCCGCGCACCGAATATCGACGACCCGACCCGCACATTCGAGCTGCCTTGCTCGATCGCCTCGACAAAGTCGCTGCTCATCCCCATGCTCAGCTCGAGCCCGCCCTCCCGCTCGACCACCTCGAGCGCGTCCATGAGCGCCGCGTCGCCGTCCGCCTTGGCCCGCAGAGCCTCGACGAGCGCAGACCGGGTCGCGGTGAGCGAGGCAAAGTCCGGGTTGGGCTGGCCGGCCGCGTGCGACGCTTCGAACGAGCCGATCGTCATGAGGCCCTTGAGGCGCAGGGCGGGGCACTTGGACAGGACGTGCGCGGCAAGGTCCACCAGCTCGGTCGAGGAGGAAGGCGAGGACAGGGCGGCGAGTCCGGATTTTTGCGCCTCGCCCGAGGTGTTGACTTGCAGGAAGACGTTCAGAGGTGTAGATCGGGAAGGGGACTGCGAGGAGAGGGCGGTTTGGAGCTGATTGGCGGCCTTGACAGAGGTGAGGGTCTCGATGGCGAAGAGGTTGGGGATGGCTGGACGAGAAAAAAGGGTTAGAGATGAGCTTGGAAGGGCGACGAGGGAACACACCGGCGAGCATCTTGCACTTGTTCGACTGGAGCGTGCCGATGAAGTGCCAGGCGATGTCGTTCGGAAGCTGGTCGAGGGAGAAAAGCCAAAGTCAGGGAAAGAGTCTCGTTTCGCTCGATTAAAGCGAGAAACGCGCACCTCTTGCGCCTTGGCCTCGAGCTCCTGCGGGTAGTTCTCGCCAAAGTGGCGCACGCCGTGCTCGTACAGGGCGAGGATGTCGCTGGCGGGCTTGTACTTTGAGACGGCGACGAGGCGAGGCTGGAGAGGGGTGCGCGGGTCAGCTGGGAGAGTCCGCTCTTCGGGTGAAAGTAGCCTGTGCGCACCTTAGGGGCTGTTCGCCTGCTCGCAGCCTGCTCGACCTCCCTGGCCACCTCGTCGTAGCTGGTCCGAAGCTCCTCCGCCCTGTCTTCGGTGGGACGCTCGACGGGCATGGTGCGCGGGGGTCTGGTGGCGTAGTTGCGGGTAGGTACGGGTGCTCTGGTGGCTGCAGAGCGGGACAAGCCACGGAGCATGAGCCGGTCGGAATCCAACCCGCTCCTCCTGCCTTCCTCCTTCCAGAGGCGGTTGACTCCGTTCGCTCTCCTCCTCTCTCTCTTACTGCTCTTCCAAGTCGACCGATAGCACCGCACTGATGGCCAGCACCACCATCGACTGGGACTACTTCATCTCCGAGGGCGGCCGTCGCTGGCAGCCCTCCGCCAGTGCGTTCTCCCCACTTGACCGCTCGTCGTCGTCACCTCCATCGGAGCTGCATGGCACGGGAAGACGGCCAGAGCTCCTCGGAACCGCGTGCGAGCTGACGCTCTCCTTCCCCTGACAGTCCGCGGCCTCTTTCCCCTCGAGAAGGTGCCGGGCATGGTCTCCCTTCTCGCCGGCAAGCCCAACGCCGCCACCTTCCCCTTCTCGTCCATCAAGGTCGAGCTCAAGCCCGTCGTGCGCCCGCTCCCCTCCCTCGCTCCATCCTGTTCACCTTCACCTGACCCTTTTCCTCCCCCTCAGATCCCGGGCGACCCCGTCGAGACGCTCACGGTCGAGTCTGCCGCGCTCGAGGAGGGCCTCCAGTACGGCCCGACGGCAGGTCTCGGCGGGCTCGTCAAGTGGCTGGAGAACCTGCAGGAGACGCGGCACTCGAGGAAGAAGGACGGGAGCTGGAGGGTCAGTGTCGGCAGCGGGAGCCAGGACCTGATCAACAAGGTGAGTGGCCGCCTCTCCCCCTCCTTGACGTCTGAGGTACTCCGATGCGCCGTGGTTGCGGGTAGAAGACTGCGGGCTGATTCCGACCGCATTTTTCTCGTTAGGCCTTCCACTCGCTCGTCAACGACGACGACTGCATTCTCATCGAGTCCCCCGTCTACTCGTACGTCTCTGAATTCCTCTGACTAAGCGTCCTGCCGCTCATGCTATCGTCTTGCAGCGGAACCCTCGGCCTTCTTAACCAGCACAAGGTCAACCTCGTCGGTACGCTCTGCCAGCACCTATTCCTGTCCATGAGCCGTGTCCTTACCTCCTTTGTGACCGCCGCAGAGGTGCCGGTCGATACTGCTGGGCTGGACCCGGACGCGCTTGAGGACATCCTCGACAACTTCTCCACCAAGTACCCCGGCAAGCGCTTTCCCAAGCTTCTCTACACCATGTGCGCCCTCATTCCTTATTACTTTTCGCACCTTCCCCTGCTGACCCTCTCTGGTCGCAGCCCCACCGGCTCCAACCCCACCGGCGCCACCTGCCCGCTCGATCGCCGTCTCCGCATCCTCTCCCTCGTCCGCAAGCACAACCTCCTGCTCCTTGAGGACGACGCGTACCACTACCTCTCTTTCGACCCGACCAGCATCGTCCCGAGCTACTTCGAGCTCGAGGCCCGGGAGGGAGGCGAGACCGGACGGGTGGTCAGGTTCGATTCGTTCTCCAAGATCCTGAGTTCGGGTGCGCTGCCGTTTCTCCTGTCTCCCCCAGACGAGTAGGTACTGACGAAGACCGCTTGACAGGTATGCGCCTCGGGTTCGTCTCCGGCGCCAAGGAGATTATCGACATCATGGACCTCAATACCTCAAACACCAACCTGCAACCTTCGTGCGCTTTCTCCGATCCCTTTTCTGCCGTTTCCTTCTCCTTACCTGCGATTCTCTGCGTGCAGCTCCACCACTCAAGCAATGGTTGTCGTCCTGCTCAACAAGTGGGGCCTCGATGGCTTCCTCGCGCACACCCGCCGCGTCGCCGCTTTCTACAAGGACAAGCGCGACGCCTTCGAGAAGGTCGCACACAAGTATCTCGACGGGCTGGCGAGCTGGGTCAGCCCCGAGGCGGGCATGTTCGTGCGTTGCTTTCCCTTTGTTTCCCCTTCGACCCCTGCAGGCTGAGGTACCAGCTCACCCTGCTTGTTCCTCCCTCTGCAGCTCTACCTCGACCTGCACCTCACGACCGACGGCAGCCAGGGCGACTCTTCCGAGCTGATCTCGACGACGGCCGTGCAGAAGGGCGTCCTCGCCGTCCCCGGCAAGGGCTTCCTGCCGAACGAGGGCGTCTCGAGCGCCGTGCGCGTGTCGTTCTCGCTCGCGACGGAGGAGGACGCCGAGCTGGCGTTCCAGCGGTTGAGGGAGTGCATCCTCGAGGCCCGCGGGGAGACGGGCAAGTAGGCAATGGAGACGGGCAGGTAGAAAACGAAATAGACTGCATGTGCACCAGCTGTCAGGCCGAAAGAAGCTGTCTAGCGGGAGCACGGGAGAGCGGCCTCGCGCTCGAGGTTGACATCCCTTTCGCCACCTTGCCCTCGCTGCTGGCACTTGCTGCTGCTCGCACCGCTCCAGACGACAGCCTAGCAACGCCCGGTCACCCTCCGCGCCTTCTCCCACTGCCCCTCGTCGTCCCCGTCGCGCTCGCCCCCACCTCGACCCTCGCCCTCATCGCCTCCGTTCAGCCTCGACACGGCGCTGGCAAGGGCGGTCGCAGGCTGGCAAGATGCGCATCGTGACCTGGAACGTGGTGCGCGGCCTTGCTCCCTCTCTCGTTGCTGGTGTGTTTGCTCACCTCGTCCGCCCCCTTCGAGCAGAACGGGATCAAGACGCTCCTCCAGTACCACCCGTACGTCGTCCTCGACCACGTCGGACATTGCTTGCGGCCCGTTCGCTTCAGCTGGTCGTTTTCGCCGTACCAAGCGCGACTGACCCTTCCTACTCTTCCTCCTCGACCCTTTCCAGGTGGAACGTCAAGCGCACCTACGAGGGCATTCTCGAGGACCTCGAGGGCGACATCATCTGTATTCAGGGTACGTACGAACCTTTCTCGTTTGTCCCGCTCACGCTGACGCGCCTCGTCCCGCAGAGACCAAAATCACCCGCGCGCAGATGGACCGCACCATGGCCTGCATGACCGCCTACGACGGCTTCTTCTCGTTCTACCGCCGCCTTCCCCTCAAGGGCATCCACGGCACCGCGATCTACACGAAGCGCGACGCGCTCGTGCCCGTCAAGGCCGAGGAGGGGATCGGGTCGGGGCTGCTGCCCGCTGCGATGCCGACCGGCGAGCGCATCGGAGGGTACCCGCTCAGCTCGGAGGTGGACCTCGACTACAACTCGATGAAGGACCTGGATGCGGAAGGCAGGACGACCGTCGTCGACTGCGGCATGTTTGTGCTCATCAACCTGTGCGTTTTCTCCTCATTCTCTTCGTGCTCGAGCCGACTCTGACTCGCTTTTCCCCTGCAGCTACTGTCCGAACGAGACCAACGAGGAGCGCCTCGTCTTCAAGAACAGCTTCAACAGGATGGTGGACCAGCGCGTCCGCGGGCTGATCAAGGCGGGCAGGGAAGTCATCGTCGTCGGGGACCTGGTGCGCCCGATTCCTCCTTCTCCTGCCCGAGTATGCGTCTTGACGGTGCGCTCCCTCGCAGAACATCTGCGCGTCCGACCTCGATACCGCTGAGCCAGAGCAGCGGGCTCGCGATCGCGGCCTCGAAAACTTCACCGACCACCCACCGCGCAAGTGGCTCGGCGAGTTCACGGGTCCGAAGGGGCCGATGATCGACATCACGAGGCGCTTGCACCCCGACCGTACCGGCATGTTCACCTGTTCGTCCCTTGCCTTCCTTTTCCATTGACCCGCAGGCTCTAACCCTTCCCGTCCTCCCAGGCTGGAACACCAAGATCGACGCCCGCCCGTCCAACTACGGCACCCGCCTCGACTACATCCTCATCACCCCCGGACTCCTCCCCTGGGTCAAGTTCTCCGACATTCAGCGCGACATCGTCGGGTCGGACCACTGCCCCGTCTATCTTGACCTGCACGACGAGATCGACATCCCTGGGCGCGGCACCGTCCGGCTCTGGGACGAGCTCAACCCGGGCAGGACGAAGGAGGACGAGCGGCCGGAGCCGCCCAGCTTCGCCGCCAAATTCTACAGCGAGTTCTCCGGCAAGCAGCGGTCGATCATGAATTTCTTCGGCAAGAAGAGCGAGACGCCAGTGCCGCCGCCGCCTACCGCCGCCACGCTTCCCTCCCCTTCGCCTTCCCCTCATCTCGCCTCGTCTTCAGCCCCTCAACCCTCCACCTCAGCCGCTCCCGCCTCCACCTCCACTTCGGCCTTCTCCGCTTCGCAGCCCCTCACCGCGAAGGCATCGCTCTCATCGACCGCCAACGGCTCGAAGAAGGGCAAGGGCAAGGAGAAGTCGCCTGACGAGGAGAAGGAGAAGAAGCCCGGCCAGCAGTCCCTTGCCGGGTTCTTCAAGCCGCCGCCCAAGCCCGAAGCGCCGGCGAAGAAGAAGCGCAAGAAGAGCAAGACTGCCAACGATGAATCGCCTCCTCCCTCTTCCTCTGCCCGTGCCCGCTCTCGCTCCGCCTCTTCCTCCCAGACCAAAACCTCTCGCCCTCCTCCCGCCTCCGATTCGGACGACGACATTCTCATCATCGACCCGCGCGACGCCCTGGATGGCGCGACCGAGTCGTCCCCGCGCCCTTCGCCCTCGTTCTCCTCCTCTCTCGCCTCTCAGGGCCCTCCCTCGCCTTCTAGCCTCGCCGCCGCCTCCGTCGCCGCCACTGCCGCGCTCAACGCTCAGTCAGCCACGGCGTGGAACTCGATCTTCGCTGCCAAGCCGCCGCCGCTGTGCGATGGGCACGGAGAGCCCGCCAAGCTGATGACGGTCAACAAGACCGGGATAAATAAGGGCAGGAGGTTCTTCCTCTGCGCCAGGTGCGCAGCTTCGCTTCCTTCCTCGAGTCGAGCAGTCTTGACGGTGCTCTCTCGAGCAGACCCGTTGGGCCGGGGTACGACAAGGGGCAGGCGAAGTTGCATGTCGATCCACAGTGGCGCTGCGACTTCTTCCAATGTGCGTACCACTGCTCACTCCGCCTTCTCTTACGATACTGACCCGTCTCCGCACGCAGGGGAGACGAGCGTTAAGCGTCCACCGGGCATTGCCCTCGATTCGGCGGCGAAGAAGCGCAAGGCTGGCTGAGCAAGCTCCCCTTCCCACCCCTTCTCCGCCTCCGTAGCCTGTCTAGCGTGCCCGTCCTGTTGCTTGTAAAGCGAGATGTTGCGAATTGCCCTTCTTCTGCCTGACCTTGACCGAGGCTCTTCTGCTGCCGATTCTTGCTCGCTAACGGACCCGTCTCGGGTCCCCTCCGTCTCGATGCTCGTTTATCACTGCGGATGCTACCAAGCGACGGCTCGTTGACGAGGACATGCTGCATGCGTGGCTCGAACTGAAGGTGGGAAAAAGGAAGTCAGTTTCGGCGATGTCGACACCCGAACGACAGTAAGGTCCACAAAGAGGAAGTCGAGCGGCTTCAAGCCGGGGCAACAAGAAGGCTGAACGAGGCAGCAAAATAACGCGTCTATTGCTCTTTTCTTGCTTGCTCCTGCAATGCTACAACGACCTGCGGGTTGAGGTCAAAGTCCGTAGCTTGCCTATGGAACGGTTGAGCTCAGCACGAGAAGGCTGGACAGGAAGAGCTGAACGCACCCAATGCACCAAGGAAGAGCCCACATCCACCACTTCTCGCCCATCAGCCTCCGCCAGTTCTCGCCCGGTCCGAGGTCGAATAGCGGCACGTCCGGCTCAACGAGGACAACTGCACCGCCTTCCGTGCTTTCGCCCGGCGGAAGCGGGACCCAGAGCCGAAGTCGCGGGTCGTAAGTCGGGTTCGGCTCGTCTCGCTGGTAGTGCCAGATGCGCAGGCGCTCGAGCTGGACGGCGGATACACCCGAGCGGGCGTTTCGAACGATGACGACGATCACTGCGAGAGGAGAGGGGGGTTCAGCATGCCGGTAGTCTGGAAGAAAAGCCAAGAAAGGCGGGAGAGGGAAGAAAAGGACTCACTGGCGAGCGCGATTGAGCTGATGAGCAGCGCAAAGGCGACGATGACGAGCGTGCTAAGACGCGGGATGGCGAAAGAGGGGTAGAGCGGGACGTCGTGAGCGTAGGTGACACGGCCGCGGCGGAAAGTACGACTTGTCGTGTCGGAAATGAGGAGCGGTCGATCGGGGGTGAGCACGAGGTAGTTTCGGTAGCCGAGGAAGAGCGCACCGGCGTAGCTGAGGAGAAAGAGGGCGTGAGACGGGGTTACTTGGTAGAGGAGGGCGAGGAGAAGACGAGCGCACCGCCAGACAGGCCCGCCTGCCCAGCTGTACCATCGGTTCCACCAAGTCTCGTACATCGTCTCCGTTGACCATGTCTGCTGGATGACCTCGCGGCAGGCACGGTATTGTAATGGGGCGAAAGGGACGAGGGCAACGAGTAGGAGCAGGGCGGCGTAGACGAGGAAGCAGAAGAAGGGTTTCAGGGTGTCTCCGTAGACACAGCTATAGGGTTGGAGCTGTTCAGTAGTGCTCGAAAAGTCGGGGCGAGAGAGAGGAAGCTGGGTTGTTGAGAGAGAAAGGATCCGCGACTGACTTGTCCATGAAGCTGCAGTGATGGTCGAAGAGCGGCCGGCAGGTGCCGCAATCGTTGCAGTGCCGAGATCGGACGGACAGGTAGGCGCCGTTGCAGCGGTCGCGGTAGCAGCGACGAGGCGAGCCGTCTTTCTCGCAGGCAAAGATCTGCAGCGGGGCGGAGAAGTCAGTAAGGCTTGACGAGGCGGGGAACTTATGCCGCATTGGATGACAAGTAGGGCCAGTGCACAGAACAGCACCGACGGGTGTTCCTCGGGAAGTGGAAACGAAACGAACCACCTGCTTCTGCTGCACAGCCAGCCGCGGCTCTTTCTCCTTTGGCGGATCCGTGGACGCGAAGTAGACGGCGAAGTAGGAGTAGGCCGTCAACCCCAGTGCGGCGTGCACCCAAGCGAAGTAGACAGTGCCGGCGAAAGGGCGTCGGGAGTAGACGAGCGGGACTAGCGGGGCAAAGTGTAAGTAGCGGGGCAGATGTGCGGCAGGGAGAGGGACGTACCGACCTCCCGAAGCACCAGCGAGTACCCCTTGACCGCGAAGACGAGCAGCAGCGAGGGAATCAGCTTGCCGAGCCAGAAGTTGGCGCGCTTCCACCGCTTGCGGCGGGGCGGCGCGCGACCTGGGCGAGCCGGTGCAGATGGAGGCAAGGCGCCTGCTGACATTGTGCCAGGGCGAGAGCGAGTGGTCGAGGTCGGGGAATACGAGAAAGAGGAACTTCCTCCGACAGCCTCAAGTTGTGACGGCCGCTCTCGCTTTCAAAGGCACGATGTGGGGGTACTAGAAGCGCGTTTGCTGTACATTGACTACTCGAAAGAACCGAAAGAACTAAACACACTAAGGGGGGAGAACAAAACTATGCGCGCTTCTTCTTCTTGCTCCGCTTCTGCTTCGGCTGCTCCGGCTCAGCCTCGTCGTCCTTCTGCTGCTTCTTCGCCCGCTTCACGCCCTTCTTCGTCCCGCCGGCCCGGGTAGTCGAGGCCTCCACGGCCTCCGCCGCCGCTTGACCCCCTCCCTAATCGAGTTCCTCGACCTGCGGGCCGTTCATCTCGTCGTCCTCGTCATCGTCCATGTCCTCGTCGTCGTCCATCGGCACCGTCGGCTCGTGGTTCGGGAAGACGACGAGGTGCTGCTTCGCGGGCTCGAAGTCGATGCGCGCCGTCTCGCCGTCGCGGATCGACTCGTCGAGGATGAAGCGCGACAGCGGGTTGAGGAGCTCGGTCTGGATGGCGCGGTTGAGAGGGCGAGCACCGACTGTGGAGAGCAGATAAGCGTCAGTATGAGCTCGAGAGGGAAAAGAACGGGAAAAGGCGGGCGAAGGGGGAAAAGGGGAACGACGAGGGAAGGAGATACTCACAGGTCGGGTGGTAGCCGATCGAGCCGAGGTAGTCGAGCGCTGCAGGGCTGAGCTGCAGCGTGATGTCCTTGCCGTTGTTCTTGAGCCGCTTCTGGACCTCGGCGATCCGGATGTCGACGATGTGGCGGACGTCCTTGCGAGACAGCCGGTTGTACTGGACAATCGCGTCGATGCGGTTGACGAATTCGATCGGCAGGGTTGAGCGGAGGGCACCGTTGACAAGCTCCTTGGTCTCCTCGGGGATCTTCTCGACGTCGTCCGGAAGGTCGTTGAGGTACGACGCGCCAATGTTGGACGTCATGATGATGACCTGTGGGTTGGTGGAGCGGTGAAAGCGGAGGTGGAGGATAGGGAGGCGAGAAAAGAGGCGGAACGAGGGAAAGGCCAGGTCAGTACGAGATTCGACAGTGCTGATGACGGGTCGGCGCTCTTGACGAGCGCGTTCGTCCTGATGAGAGGGCAAACGTACCGTGTTCTTGAAATTGACGGTGCGGCCCTGGGTGTCGGTGAGGCGACCGTCGTCCAAGACGCCGAGGAAGAGCTGGTGGAACTCGCGGGCGGCCTTTTCGATCTCGTCGACCAGGATGACGCAGTACGGGTGGCGGCGGACGTACCTGAAGTCGAGGAGGAGGAGGAAGGGTCAGTACCAACGGTTGAGAGGATGTGGGGAAGAAGGACAAAACGCACTCAGTGAGCTGACCACCCTCCTCGTGGCCGACATAGCCGGGCGGCGAGCCAATGAGGCGGCTGACGGCGTGCTTCTCCGAGTACTCGGAGCTGTCGATGCGGAGCATGGCGTCGGGCGAATCGAAGAGGAACTTGGCGAGTGCCTTGGCGAGGAGGGTCTTGCCTGTAGGTTGCGATGCGAGGCAAAGTCAGTGTCTGTGACGGTGACGGTGCGAAGGAAGTCGGAGCAGAAGACGCACCAGTACCGGTCGGACCGACGAAGAGGAACGAGGCGATCGGGCGGTCCTGGTTTCCGAGACCAGAGCGGTTGAGGCGGATGGCGTTGGAGACGGCGGTGATGGCCTCGTCCTGGCCGACGACCTCCTTGCGGAGAGCCTTCTCCATCCGGAGGAGCTTCTGACGCTCGGTTTGCTGCAGGTGAGGGGAGAGAGAAGGTCAGTCGAGGGTGAAAAGGCATGCGGAAAAAGGGGGAGAAAACGCACCTTCATGTTCGAGACCGGCACGCCAGACCACTGGGCGACGACCTGCTGGATGGCCTCGGCGGTGACCGTGTCTCCAGCGAGGGCTTCGCCGCCCTGCGCGCGCATCTCGCGCTCCTCGGCCTTCTTCTGCTCCTCGAGGGTCTGGAGGCGCTGCTGCAGCTCCGGAATGGCGTAGTGGCGCAGGTCGGCGGCGGTAGCGAGGCTGTCGAGAGAAAATGCGGTCAGTACGCGACGAAGAGGAGAAGAAGGAAGAGCGGAAGGTGGAAAAGTGGAGCGGAAGAAGAGGGGGTACGTACTCGTAACGGCGCTCGGCGTCTGCTGCCTTGGCGTTGAGCTCGTCGATACGCTGGCGAATGCGCTGCAGCTCGTCGCCCTTCGCCTTCTCCGCCTCGAAGCGGGCCTTGATGGGCGCGAGCTCGTCGTTGATCTTGGCGATGGCCTGCTTCGTCTCCTCGATCTTCTGCTTCGCGACCTCGTCCTTCTTGTCGCGCGCGAGCTCGCCCTGGAGCGCGTGGAGCTCGATCTCGAGCTGGAGGCGGGCGCGCTCGAGGCGGTCGACCTCCTCGGGCTGCGACTCGCGGGCGATGCGGACGGCGGAGCAAGCTGTCGGAGGAAGGGAAGTCAGTAGCTGCTGGGCGCGAACGGGAGAGGGAGGAGACGTACCCTCGTCGACACAGTCGATGGCGGCATCCGGGAGCTTGCGGGCGGTGAGGTAGCGGTGGGCGAGAGTAGCGGCAGCGACGAGCGCCGAGTCGAGGATAGTGACACCGTGGTGGACCTCGTACTTCTCCTTGATGCCTCGGAGAATCGAGATGGTCTCGGGGACGGACGGCTCGTTGACGAGGACTTGCTGCATGCGGCGCTCGAACTGCAGGGGGGAAAAGGAAAGTCAGTTTCGGCGTGAACGGGGACGATGACCAGGAAAGCAGGGACGTACCGCTGCGTCCTTCTCGATATGCTGGCGGTACTCGTTCAAGGTCGTAGCGGCGATGACGCGGATCTTGCCGCGAGCCATCGCCGGCTTGAGGAGGTTGGCGGCGTCCATGCCTCCTCCGCTCGATCCCTGACCGGCCATGAGCAGGTGGACCTCGTCGATGAAGAGGATCACGGGCGTCTCGGACTTCTCGCACTCGTCGAGGACGCTCTTGATCCGCTCCTCGTACTGCCCCTTGTAGCTAGCGCCGGCCATGAGAGCACCTGCAGGAGAGAGGAAGGTTCAGCAGCTCGTCCACGTTGGGAAGAACAGAGAGCACGTACCCATGTCGAGCGACCAGAGGCGACCGAGGAGGTTGGGCGGAACGTCGCGGTTGACGATCCGAAGAGCGAGACCCTCAGCGATGGCGGTCTTGCCGACACCGGGCTCGCCGATGAGCACGGGGTTGTTCTTCGTGCGACGAGAAAGGATGCGGATGCAGCGGCGGATCTCCTGGTCGCGACCTACGGGCGAAAAAGGTTAGAAGAGGGAGAAGAAGCAGAAGAGGGAGAAAAAGGACGTACCGATGACGGGGTCGAGCTTGCCATCCTCCGCCTGCTGCGTCAGGTCGACGGCGTACTTGCGCAGCGCCTCGAAGCCCTCCTCGGCGCTCTTGCTGTTGACCTGCTTGCCGCCGCGCAGGGCGTTGGCGGCGTTCTTGACGGCGTCCGGGGTCGTGCCGGCCTCCTTGAGGATCTGCGCGACGGCCGGATCTTGCGCGCAGGCGATGACGAGGTGGTCCTGAGCGATGAAGGAGTCGTTCTGCGGGAAGAAAAAGGTCAGTACGGGTGCGAGAAAAGGGGAAGAAGGCGGTGGAACGGCCGTCTCCCCCGTCGAATGGCCGTTCTCCCGTCATGTAGGGCTGAAGAGGGTGCTCACCTTCTCCTTCATGATCTTCTCAGCCTCCCTGAGGACCTTGGCAGCGGCGGGCGAGAGGCCGACATCGTCGGGAGGGGGCTCCTGGGAGGGGAGGCGGACGATGAAGCGGGCGAGTCCGCGCTGGACGACTTCAGGCTGGACACCGGCTGTGAGTAGGGAGCGAGGGGACGCGAGCGAGTGCGGGTCAGCTTGAGTTCGGGAGGGCGAAGAAGGTCGAGGAAGTGGGGAGAGCGAGCGAGCGCACCTTTGTTGAGGATGGACGACAGCAGCGAGGGCTGGGTGCCCTTGTTGGTGGTCGTCGGGGACAGGAGAGCGCTGAAGAGGTGCGCCGGGGTCATGCTTCCCTGCGCATTCTCCTTGCACAGCTCGATGCTCTTTGCCAGAGCGGCCGCACTGCTCTCAGTGAGCTTGTTGGGGTCGAACGACATGGGCGCGGTTGGAGGGGTAGCTAGGTGTGGTGTGTGTGTGCTGGTGGTGGTGGTGAAAGGGTGCAAGATGAGCGAGCGAGGAGGGAGAGCGAGTTCAAGTGGGGAGAGCGAGGCCGACTTCGGAGCGCGCTGGAACTCGCGAGAAAACGCCCGCTCGACCGAGCACCTTCTCTCCTGTCCCTTTCCCGGTGACGGACTACGCTTTGGCACTGATGGAGGTGCAAGAAAGGATCGACAGGAAGGAGAGAGGAGGAGAGAACAGGAGAACAACGATCCCAATCTCAGCGACCGGCGGCGTCCCTCATGCGTTCCCACTCCCGCTGTTCTGGCTGCCGCTGCCAAAGCCCGCCGGGCGGAAGACACCTGCGAGAGTACGAAGCGAGTCAGAAAGGTCGAGTAGAGGGAGTGAAGCGAGGGAGAGAAAAACGCACCCCGGCCCGCTCCCCCTCGTCCTGCCGTTTGCCCCAGAAACTGCGGCAGCCCGTCCCCAGCGCGCTGCCCACCACCCGCCGCCGCCAGGTTCGCCTTGCGCATCGTGTTGATCCCGCCGCTCGCGCCGCCGAGGAAACCATGCCCGCCCCTGCCGCCGCCGCCGCCGCCGCCCGTCTCGTTCGTCTGCTGCTGCTGGAGCGGCCGGCGAGAGCGCGCGGTCGAGCTGGGGGGCTGCTGACCGAGCATGCCGTTCTGGGCGCCGCTCGTGGCGTTCCAGGCCGGGACATGCCGCTGCTGGTGGTGCGCGCCGGGGTGACTGGCGCTGCTGGCGGAGCGGGAGAAGGCGTTGTTGCCGGGAGCGGGGATGAACTGCTGGCGTGGAGCAGGAGAGCGGTCGGGGAGGACGTTGGGGACCGAATGCTGACTGAAGGCGGCCTGCTGGAAGCTCGGGTCGCCCGGGTTGGTGAGCGCGCGCTGCTTGGCCTTTTCGAACTGGGTCTGCCAGGGGAGACGGGTCCAACCCTCATCATCGCGCCAGATAGAAGGAAGGACGTGCCTTGAGCTTGTTGTACGCCTTCGAGTTGGCCTTGTGCGTCTCTTGCAGCTCGTGGACGCGCCTGCGCTCCATTTCAAGGTCCTTGTCGCCGACTGCCGGCGTGTGGGGAACGTCAGTAGACTCTAGAGAACCGGCCAGCACGGACGATTGACCTTTGACGCGGTCCCTCAGCACTGCAGTGGAAGAAGAAAGGTCAGTCTCAGGGTCGCAAAGAGCAAGAAAAGGCAAGAACCGCTCAACAGGCAATCTCGGCATTGGCTTCCCTCGTTACCGCGTTGAGCTGAGCTTCGAGGATGGAGATGCGCTGTGCCGGCGGAGAACGTCAGGGTTGACAATGGGGGGTCAGGAGAAGGAGAACGAACCTCCTGAGCTTGCTTGGTGATGAGGCTCTGGAAGGCGGCCTCTTGCTGAACCTGTAAAGAGAAGACGGGTTAGCACGACGGGACATACTGGGAACGAAGAGGCGCGCCTGGTAGGTGTAGAAGTTGAGGCCGCGGCTGGCGATGTCGAGGATGACGGCGGGAGAAAGGCCGGAAAGAATGCTCGTCTTGTACGCATCATGCGGGTTCAGCTGAGTCTGCATGACGTCGTCGCTGTGGGAACGGGGGACGGGGTGAGTAGCTCTCTGAGGTGAGAGGACAGAGGAAAAGGACGGACACGTCCGACAGCATCGTCTCGCACGCCGGGCAGACCTGTGGCGTCGAGAAGAGCGCGTTCGCGCAGTCAACGCAGAAGATGTGCGAGCTGTGAAGAGGAGTAGGTGAGCTGGACAAAGAGGGTAAGGAAAGGAAAGGACGCACCAGGTCGTGACGATCGCCCTTTTCCCCGGAGAAGAGATCAGCAAGCCGTACAGCAGCAGAAAGTGCAGAGCTATGTTGAGGTGCTCACGCGCCCTGCGGGTCACAGACGAAGCTGGTCAGTCTCCATCCACCTCGTTAACCTCGTTTCCCTCGTCGACCTCGAATCCCTTCGCGACTGCCGCCGTGCTCCTCGCCAAGACATTGTAGGCTCACCTCGATGGACAACAGCTTCCTGCACCTCAGGTTGTTGCACCGCAGGTCGTCCATCGCCGAATCTCGAGATCAACAGCAGGTGGGTGAGAGAGAGGTGGGAAGCGAGGACAAGGGCACGGGGGCGTATACGAGCGGGTGGAGTAGATATAGCAAGTATGTTAAAGGGGTATGAGCAGGTGCACGTGTGCAGCAGAGCGTGAGACGAGCAAAGCGGGCTGATGGGAGGAGGAAGAGAGCAGCAGCCAGTCCTCGCTCTTCCTCCTCTCCTGCTGAAGTTGAGCTGTCACAGAGGTGTCAGAGAGCAGGGTATGGCCAACTTGCTGCACTCTTTGTCCCACAGGGCGGTGCCGCCGCAATCCCCTTTTCCTCCTCTTCTTCCTCCAGCACTCTCGCTGCGCAGGCGAGATGAGAGGATCGCGCGAGAACCGCAAGCGTTTTGTGCAGACCCGAAGAAGAAAAAAGTGGGAAACAACGACAAGGAAACCGAACGAAACGAGGGGAAGGGTGAACTACGAGAGAAGAAGGCGGAGTGGAGAGAAAAGCGCTACGGTACAGGTGTGTGCCTCGAAAGGGGGTAGGAAAGAGTGGAGAGAAGAGCCCGCTTCGTGACCGTCCGCGTACTCGATTCGTCCTGGCGGCCGTCACGCCGCAACCGCCGCCGCGACGACGTCCTCGTCCTCTTCGTCCTCTTCAACGTCCTCTTCGACCTCGGCCCCGTCGACTTCCTCCGCCCCTTCCTCCTCCCTCGCATCCTCAAAATCGAGGATCTCGTCCTCGTCGACGTCGCTCGACGAGCCGGCGAACCCAAGCTCCTCGGCCGGTGCGGCGACGGCCGCGGCGGGAACGGCCGGAGTTGGCCCCCTCGGCGTCGTCTGCATCGGCGTCGGCGCGCCGCTGACCTGCGCCTGCGTCGGCGCCTGCTGGTGGTGGTGGTGCTGCTGCTCGACGAACCGCCTCCTCGACTCCTCCTTAGCCTCAGCCGTCCTGTCCTGCACCTGCTGCTGCTGCGGCTGAGCCGCAGCCGACGCCCTCCTCTGCTGCTGGATCTGCACCTGCTCCATCGCCCAATGCTGCTCCTTGATCAACTGCGGATCGAGCTCGTCGAGCCCGAGCGTGTCGAGCGAGGTGAGATCGAGCGACTCGGTCGCGGCCGGTGGAGCGGCAGGGCGCGCAGCCGGGACGGCGACGGGGTAGGATGGGTGGGGATGCTGCTGTTGGTGGGGAGGAGGGCCGTGGTGCTGGCGGTTGGAGGCGAGGACGGAGGGAGGCAGGCGCGAGGTCTGGGTCTGGACGGGCGGGTGGGGCGTAGGGCGATGTGGGACGGGAGTGGACGGGTTGTGTGGGTAGGAGTGCGGTGTGGGCTGCTGGGAGGGCGCGATCGCGAGGTGCGGGAGAGTGAGGCCGGGCGGGAAGGGGACATGCGGAGCCTGGACCGCCTGGCCCTGCTGCTGGTGCTGGTGCTGGTGCTGCTGTTGCGCCGCGGCGATCGCCTGCAACACTGACGGGTCGTACGACGTCGGCGCCCTTCTCGCGCTGCCGCTGCCGGCGCCCTGCTGGGTCAGCGCGGCGACCTGCTTGGCGGCGAGCCTCGCCTGCTGCTGCGCCTGAAGAGCAGCTTGGTACGCCGCCTTGCGTCGCTCGTCGAGCTGGTCCTTCCACTTGTCCGCCCACTCGGCCATCATGTCCTGCTTGCCCGCCTTGACCCACTTCCGCTTCTCCTCGGGGTCGTCCGGCCCAAAGCCCTCGGGGTCGTCCTCGTCGCGGACGAGCACGCCGACAAAGTCGAGCCACCGCCACGCGCGCCAGCACGCCGGGTCGGCGTCGCCGGGCGGCTCCGAGACGTAGACGTGCTCGAGCTTCGAGTCGCCCTCGTCGTGCTTGAGGCGCATGACCTCGACCGCACGCGCAACACCCTGGCAGCTGACCTCGACGCACGCGCGGACATCGAGCACCTTGAGCAGCGGCGCGAGGTTCGGGATCCTGACGACAAAGTGGTCCGTGACGAACGTGTCCGAGATGTCGAGCGAGAGGATGCTGGCGTTCCCGGCGGCGAGGCAGCAGTGGAGCGCATCGTCCGTGACGGCCATATTCTTGAACGCGACGTGGCGGAGCTGCGGCGCCGAGCGGCCGAGCGTCGCGAGCGGGCTGAACGAGTCGTCGAGGGTGCCAATCTCGGCGTCGACGGGCGTCTCGTCGAGATCGACCGTGTCGAGCGCGGGCATGACGAAGATGGGCGTCGGGAGGATCTCCGAGTCGGGCGTGATCTCGAAGGCGTCGAGGTTGGCGAAGATGGGCGGGGTCAGGCCGGAAAGGGTCATGTGGTGGAGGTTGGACAGGACAATCGGGGCCGGGTCGGGAAACTGCTCGGACTTGTCGTCCTCTGAGAAGAAGTGGTCGTCGATGAGGTTCGGGTCGCGGATGTCGACGTACTGGCCCCAGTCGTCCATCTCGTCGTTCACGGGGTCGAAGGTGAGGTCGTGGCAGGTGAGCGTTTCGAGCGTTTTGCGCACGAGACGTAGGAGGTAGAAGAAGGATCGACCGCGCCAGAGGACGCTACGGAGGTAGAGGTGCTGGAGGGAGGGGAGGAAAGGAAAGTCGAGTTGTGAGACGGTCGTGCCGGTGAGGTTGAGGCGGGTGAGGCGGTCTAGGGAGTACAGAGACGTCGCGCGCATGTCAATGCAAGGGTGCCACGTCCACGGCCCGACCTCGACAGGAGAACGGAAGCGATCCCCGGGCGGCGCGGTGATGTCGAGTGAGACGAGGTGCGGCCAGATGCGCAGGACGTGGTCGCGCAACTTGAAGCCGGGCAGCTGGGCGTAGAGTTCGAGTCTGTGAGAGGCGAGTTGTCAGTAGAAGGTGAGAGTAACAGAGGAGAAGGTTCCGCACCGCTCGAGGTTGGCGAACAAGGGCGAGCGAGCGTGCGCGGCGAGCTCGTGCAGCAACTGCGCCGATGCCAGGGTGTTCGGCAGGAGTGAGAGCATGAACACCTTGAGCGTCGAATGCGGCGTTCGTGCTACCGAGCGGTCCGGCGGTGGTCGATCTAGTCCATTGTGCAGGACCGACGCCTCGAGGACGGCGTCGAGGATGTCGCCCAACCGTCGAGCGGCGAATTCGAACGGCACGTAGTCGTTGTACCGCCCTCGCGAGCGTTCGTAGCTGAGCCAAAGCTGGAGCTTGCGGATGCCGCCCAAGGTGCGACGGCCGTTGACGGACGAGCGGCGGCAGATGCGATCCACGCGCGCCTGGTCGTCGCTGGCGAGGTCGGCGCGGATGGTGTGCCAGAGGCGCGGCTCGTTGACGAGGTAGGCGTTCCAGGCGCGCGAGACGAGGACGAACCGCTCGATGTCGTCTTGCGGGAGGTAGGAAAGGACGTTGAGGAAGACCTCGACGGGGAGGGGCGGGAGAGGCGAGGTGGCCGACGCGGGCGAACAGCTGTGGTTCGAGCGCACGCCGGGCGAGTCGGGAGGAGACTCGCGGGGCGAGACGAACGGGATGGTCGACGGCGGGCTGCTCTTGGTCGAGGCGGTGTCGGTCATGGGCGGCGAGGGCGGGAGCGCGTCGCCGTTGACATTGGCCTTGTCCTCTCCCCCCAGACTGGCTGTTTGGCGGGACAGAAGGGTAAAAGACGCGTCAGTACGGCTTGTCGAGGCGTGTTTGGGGGTGCCGAGGGAGGGCAAGGTGGTGAGGACGGCGACCGCTCGCATTCACGGGCTCGTTCGCCCACCGCCCCACCATGTACACCTCCCTGACCGTGTTCTGCACCTCGCTGACCGGTCTCCACGCCTCATCGCTCGTTGTCGAGTGCGGTGGATGTCACTTCGGGGTGAGCGAGTGGACGCGAGAGGACGCACGCTGGGAGGAGAGCAGCCCCTTGGCCTGCAGACTGGCGAGGTCCAGCGGGTCCCTGGAAGTCGACTGCACGGTGGGCGGTGCTTCTGGACGAGTAGCGCAGGCGGAAGAGAAGAGGGGACGAGGACAGAGTGGGGCGCTTGCACGTGCGGCCACTGCTGCCTACCTAAGCGTACTCTGGTGAGTTGCTGAGGGTATGCAGGCTCAGTGCGCGCCCGCAGACGGAGCAAGCAAGTGCGGAAGCAGCGAGAGGCGCGAGCACCCCACTTTCTCCTCCCGCAGCGAAACCAGCGACGACGACGGCCAGCTCGAGTCTGCGAAAGGGTTGCAAGCGGTCTCGGCGACGGTGTAGAGCTGTACTCGGAGGGTATCTAGCATACGCGGTATAACGAGCGCCTCCTAGGCTCCTCCTCCCCCCCACCCGCCTTCCCAAGTCAATCTGCCCTCTTCCTCCCTCACACAAAGCTCACCGCGTCCACCCCGACCGCCCGGCGCACGTACACGATCGCGGCGACCTCCTTGACAAACTCCTCGAGGACGATCACGTTGTCGAGCACCGTTGAGAGCGAGACCTTCGCCGGCGGAGGGGGCGGCCTCGACGGCGAGGGGCGGAACGAGGCCGAGGTAGAGGTCGCGGTTGATGCGGTGGGGGAGGAGGGACGCGCGGACGGCGAGGGGGCGGAAGAGAGCCGCTTGGTCGGCGAGTCGGGCCCGTCCTTCCCCTCTCCTTCTCCCTGCTCTTCCTCGTCCTCGTCGTCCTCGTCGCCCATCGACCGCGTTGCCGCACGCCTCGCCGACCCGGGCGTGCTCACCACGATCGGCTTGACCGTGATTGCGCCCGTCTGGCGGTAGTGGGCCGCGAAGGGCGAGGCGGGGCCGTCCTTTGCTCCGCTTCCTGCTGCCGGCGGTGCAAGGGAGGCTCCGGCAGTGGAGGAGGACGTTGGCGAAGTCGGGAGGACGAGCGAGTCGTCCGACGCCGAGCGGCGGAGGTTGGATGGGCGAGATGGAGCGTGTGAGGAGGAAGGCGCCTTTGTCGGGGTGGAGAAAGCGTTCGGGGTGGACGGCGAGCGGTTGTGCGACGGCCGGCGCGGGGAGAAGAACCCGCCGAAGCCGAGACCGGACGACGTCTTCTTGGCGGGCGGCTCGACGGCTGCAGGAGCGGGAGGGGGCGTAGGGAGCTGGAACGCGTTCTCCTCGATTCCTCCTCCGCCGAGCTCGTCCGCCTGCAGCGCATCGGCGAGGTTGTCCGCGAAGAACAGCCCCTGCCTGCGCTCGGCGAGGAAGGTGTCGAACCCGGGGATTGCGCGGCGGTACTGCTCGACGGACTTGGCGAGCGCGTCGAGGACGGAGAGGAGCGAATCGGAGGTGGCGAGCGCAGCGCGGGTGGCAGAGGGTGGAGGAGCGTCGTCAAAGCCGCTGCCTCCGCGGCTGGGAGTACTGAACCCGAAGAGGGCGCCGGCAGAGGAGGAAGACGAGCGGTCGGGCAGAGGGGAGAGGAGCGCATCGTGTCGACCTCGCTCGTCAACCTCGTGGTCAACGCTGCGGTCATCGCCATCGTTGCTCATCGGGCTCGCCTGCTCCTCCCCCTCCCCCTTCCCTCCCTCGCCCCTCCTCCTCCGGCTCGGCAGCTCATCCTCGTCCGATCCGCCCCTGAGCGGTTTGACAACCGGCAGAAGCCACCCTTCGAGCGACCTGTACGGGCACGTCGCGAGGCTGGCCAGCACGGCCGTCAAGGCGAGGTTGACGTCCGGCGTGTGCGAGAAGAACGCCGCGAGCGCTTCGAGCAGCGCGACGACGAGCTTGGCCGACGGGCGGAGCTTGTGCCGGTGCCCGGTCTTCGCGGCGGCCAATTCGCGGCCCGAGAGCGTCAAGGTCGAGCCGAAGAGGGTGCTCCTCCTGCGCCGGGCCTGCGGGCGTGCTCGCCCTCGGTCTCTCTCGCCCTCTTCCCCTTCCTGCCCCGCGACAGGCGGGAACGCCAGCCCGCGCCGGAAGCCCGCATCGTTCGCCAACGTCGCCTCCGCATCGCGCAGGTAGTTCGGGAACCCGGTCGCGAGCATTTCGCTCCCGCTCCCTCCGCCCATGCTTCTCAAGCGGCGGTAGGAGGGGTCGATAGTGCCGACGAGGGAGAGGAGCGTGTCGAGCGAGTCGAGGTGCAGCGCGACCGAGGGAGTGGAGGGGAGAGGCGTGCCGAGGATGCGCTGAGTGGCGCGGGCGGGCGTGGAGGGGAAGGCCGTCGAAGTGGCTCGTGGGGTGGGAAGTGGTCGAGGGGTAGGGAGAGAAGAGGAGGACGAGGTCGACGGGTAGATGAACTCGTCGTCGGACGAGTCGTCCTGCTGCGGCGCGGCGGACCGGTACACGAACTCGTCCTCCGAGTCGTCGTCCTCATCGAGGTCGACAGGCGGCGGCTCCCTCAGCGCGACTGGGAAGCTCGTAGCGCTGTCGTCGAGCGCGACATCGAGGAGCGCGAGACTCCACCGGTCGTGCCGGGTGAGGACGGTCTGGAGGAGCTTGAGCGCTGCGGTGGCGGTCGGCTGGGAGGGAGAATGGAGGTGTGCGAGGAGGAGGTCGCGCAGGCTGAACCGGCCGAGGGAGGAGAAGTAGTCCGCCGCGGCCGAGGACGACTCATGCGCGTTGGCCGTGCGCTCGATGAGGAGGAGGGCGGACGACTTGCGGCGCTTCGGCTTCGACGGCTGAGGAGAGAGCAGGCCGACGGAAGGAGAAGACGAGGTCGAGGCGTTCGAAGGGCGGGGACGAGGGCGCTGGTCGAGACTCGAAGCGTCGTCGTCGGCGAGGAGGAATCCGAGCACCGCCGCCTCGAGCTTCGTCCCCTCCTGGACTACCTCGAGAATGGCATCGAGGTAGCTCATGACCGCGACGGCAGACCCGTCCGTCTCGGAGCATTCAAGGATCGAAGGATAGACGACGCTCTCGAGGAAGAGCTTCCTCACCGCGTGGAGGACGGCGGCCGTCAGCGCGTTTATGACGAGCTTCTGCTGCCGCACGTCGTCGTCCTCGTCCGCTGCTGCCGCCGTCGAGTCCGCCTCGAGGAGGACCCCTTCCGTGCTCCGGCGGAGGATGTCCTGCGTGAACTCGACGAGCTTGAGCAGCCCGTCGAGCCCCTCGCGAAAGTCGCCCGTCCCGCTGAGCCCGTACCCCTCGGCCCTCAAGCGGTCCTCCTCTTCCTCCCTCTTGCGCTCGAGCGCCTCGGCGTCCTCCGCAGACTCGAGTGCGCCCATCCCGCCGAGGACCATGCCTCCTCCGGCTGCTGCGATGAGGCCGTCCTGCGGTGCCGGGGCGCTCCCGCTTGCCGTACCAGAGCGGACGACGAGCTTGCTCGGCAGAAGGCCGTAAAGCGCGCCCAGGCCTGCGCCGAGCACCTCGGCAAAGTCGGAGTCGAGGAGGAACTCGGCGAAAGCGAGGACTGCTTCTCGAGCGGCGGCGGAAGAGGACGGCGAAGGAGTGAGGAGAACGTTCGATGGGGAGATGGTCGAGGACGAGGAGGAGCGTTGGAGGGTGAAGGAAGGGTTGTACAGTTCGGGGTAGCCAAAGGCGACGTCGACGAGGGAGAGGATGCCTTCGCGGGCGAAGTCACCGACTTCGCCTTCGCGATGGATGAACCGGAGGAGGTACGAGAAGAGGAGGAAGTCGTGGTCGGATCGAGGACGACCGGGAGCGGAGGAGGTTTGGGAAGGCGCGCATGAGCCTGAGGCTTCGCTTGTGGAGGCTTGAGAGAGGGTAGGTGAAGAGGGGCGGCCATCCTCGTCGGCGGAGGACAGAGTTGTGAAGGGTACGGGACGGTTGATGGCGGCGGCGAGACTGGAGGAAAGGTCCTTCTGCCGTCGAGAACCGGCCTTTTCTCGGAAGAAGATGGCTAGGAGCTCGGGTCGCTGCATGAGGTAACGTTGAGTAGGTTCTTCAGGTGGTGCTGAAAGAGGCGACGCACCGTCTTGATCCGCTCGGCGACGACGCACATGACCTCGACGACCGCGAGCTCTTCTGCCCGCCTCAACCCGCCGTCCTCGTCAACGCAGCATCGCAAGAGCTTGACTCTGCCGGAGAGTTGAGTCAGCTCGGCCGTCTCGTGGTCCGAAGGAAGCGAAAGAGGCTACGCACAGCGGCTTGTTGACGGCAGAATGGGAGAGCCAGCCCTCGTCCAGCTCGACTATGGCGCGGCCGTACCACCGCACGAGCTCCTCCCTCGACCCCTCGGCGTCCCTCTCGACGAGCCCGACGAGCTCCGCGAGCACTCCATCGCGCAGAAGGACCTCCGTGCACGCCCCCACCGGGCTGCTCGACCCGCCCGCACCGCCATGCTCCGCCTTGAGGACGCGCAGGAGCTCGCCCAGGAGCCGGCTGGTGGTCTCCTTGGTCCGCTCGAGTGAGCGCGGCTGGTCTTGAGCTGTGGTAGGCGGCGAGAGGGCGTCCTTGAGTTGTTGGACGAGCCGGAGGAAGCTCGCTTCGTCGCTCTTGGGCTTCAGTGCGCTCGACGAGGCCTTGCGTGGTGCGGGCGATGCGAGCTTGGCGACCTTGGACCACATCGGCGGCCGGCAGGATGAGAGCAAGCGGGCCAAGCGGAGCGGTCGAGGCGAAAGAGCAAGGAGGCAACCTCTCGCGAACGCAACTGGCTTCGGGATTCTTTCCTTGCGCAAGGCGCTTTATACGTTTGCACGGCACGATGAGCCCTTTCATGCGGGCGCGTGCGAATGACAAGCGAATACGACGAGTTCCAGGTGAGGCAGAACAGGAAGATGCGGTTTGTACAGCGCCGAGACGCAGCAGAGGGTGAGGAGTGAGCCCGTTTACTCTGCGGAAAGAGAAGGTAGAGTCAGTGACGGCAGGACAGCAAGGTGGGACAGGTGGAAGCAGAAGAGGAGGGGAGGAGGGGAAGAAATGGGGAAGGAAGGCGCACTTCGGTAAAAGTTGCGGCTGCAGAGTGGCAGACAGGCATCAATTTCACTTCCCGTGGAGAGAACCCGCGAGAGATGAGCGAAGAAGAATCGCCGACGCACCGGAACGAGAAGTGCAGCTGCAGCACGCCGCGGTCGAAGCTGCTCCTGAACCCGCGCTTGTGCGAGTGCTCCCACGGCCGGTTGACGATCGTAAACGCGAGGTCCTCGTACGGCGGGCCGGCGGTGAACAGGATCGTGCAGATCTCGGGGTTGTCCTTGTTCTTGACGATGCGGTACTCTGCCGACGGGGAGTGGGTCAGCGGGTAGACAAAGGGGCAGAATGAGAGAGCTGGGCGTACGAGGAGCCTTGGTCTTGTCGATGAGATCGGGGTAGAAAATGTTGAACTTGTAGCCCTGGACGATCTTGGGCGGAGGGTTGTCGGAGCTGGGTGAGTGGGGCAAGGTCAAGCGCGCTCACGGAGGTGAGGGAACGTGGAGGACGTACTCGTAGTGCGTCTGGTTGTACTTGTTCCACTCGTATCCGGTGTGGACCTTGTTGAAGTAGCGCGGCTTCCTCGGGCGGTACTTGTCTTCCCAGGTGTAGCTCGTGCGCGACATCTCGGCCTCGAGGTTGAACAGCTCCTCCTCCTCGTTGAGGCCCTGGCCGACCGCCGCCTGGTAGATCTCCTCGTCCTTGTTGCTCGCGTCGGCGCCTGCGCTGGTCGAGGGCCCGGCGCGCGGCTTGGCGACGAAGCGGGCCTGGGCGATGGCGCGGCGGGCGGAGTACTGTAGCAGGTACGAGTGAGTACGGGATAGATCGAGGGAGGGAAGAATTGGGTGAAGGAAAGAAGCGCACCAGCTTCGCCCTGTCCTCCTCGTACCCGAGCACCTGGCACATCCTGTACTCCTCCGGGATCTTCTTCATCAACGTCGGCTCCCACGCGTCGTCCCACGGTTCGGCCTCGACTTTGGGCGCCTCCTCGACCTCCTCCTCGATCTCCATCTCCTCCTCGTCCTCCTCCTCCTCAATCGGCATCGCGGGCGGGACGAACAGCGCGTTCTTGACCTCCTGGGCGTAGCGCTGCGCCTCGTCGCGCTGCTTCTTGCGGAGCTGCTCGAGGCGGTTGTTGAGCACCACCTCGTGCATGTCGCGCAGCTTGGCCTTGGCCTTCCACACGACGAGCTCCCTCAGGAGGCCCTCCCAGTAGTCGACGTCGAGGACCTCGCCCGACGCGAGCTTGGCCTGCACCTGCTGCTGGAGCGCGACGAGCTGCGCGTGCGTCTTGCCCGCGAGGAGGCGCGTGATCTCGGCCTTGACGGAGGCGCTGGCGCGGGTCTGGGCGGCGTAGTTGGCGATGCCGACGGCGCGCTCTTCGCGAAGAGCCTCGAGGGAGGAGGACGAGACGATGAGAAGCGCGCGCCAGAACTCCTGGTGCGCCTCCAGCTTCTCGAGCGAGAGGTACATCTTGATGTCCTCGTGAAGCTCCTCGGCGTCTTCGAGGGTAAGGTGCTGCGGGAAGATCAGGTTAGTCCACGGCAAGAGCTGAGGGACAGGGGAAAACGCACGTCGAAAATCGCATACGGCTCCTCGAGGTCGACATCCAGTCCCTCGCCCTCATCCTCCTGCTCCTCCTCGTACCCTTCATCGCCGGGCTGCAACGGCGGCTGGCTCCACTTGAGGTTGAGCGCCAGGAAGTCGATCGGCTTGGCGCGGCGCTCGCGCACGCGGATCTCGGCGCGCTTCTTCGCCTGCTCGAGGTGGAAGTCGTCCTCCTTGTCGATCCAGGCGGCCATCTGCGCCGACTCGGCGGCGCGGGCGGCGCGCATCGACTCTTGCTCGCGCAGCTCGGCTTCGGCTTCGCGCTCGGCGCGGCGCTGGTTGAGCTTGTCGATCTCTTGCTGTGAAGGCCACGACGAGCTCAAATCAGTACAGCCCAAAGAGGGGCTCTCGGCAAAACTGAAAACGAAGCGTCGCTGAACGCACCTGGCTCTCCAAGGCCCTCTCCCTGTCCCGCCTCGCCGCCTCCTCCGCCGTCATGCCCATCTTCTTCTCCTTCTCCTTCTTCTTCCCCCACACAAACTTGTCCCCAAGGTTCGCATCGCCGAACGGGTTGTCGCCCGCCGAGTAGAACGCGACCTCGGCGGCGGCCTGGCGCGCTTCTTCGGGCAGGAGGAGATGCGAGGTCGAGTTGGCGGCTTTCTCTGCCTTGCGGGCGGCTTTGCGGGCGGCGCGTTCGGCGGAGGTCTCGCGGTGCTTGGACCTGAAGGGGGAAGGTACGAAAGGTGAGCGGCATGGCTTCTTCTCGCGGTTTTGGGAGAAGCAGCACCTCCTCGAGGGGGAAGAAGCGGAACACCGGCTCACTTGCGCTCCCTGTCCCTGTCCTTGTCCCTGCCGCGGTCCTTGTCCCTGTGGCTGTCCCTGTCCCTGCTCCTGCTCCTGTCCCGCCTACTGCTCCCCCTGCGCTCGTCGTCATCGTCCCTCCTGCTCCGCTTCCGGTCGCGGTCGTAGTCGCGGTCCCGGTCGCGGTCGTCCCTCCTCCTGTCCGAGCGGTCCCTGTCCCTGTCCCTCTCATCGCGGTCGCGGTGCGAGCGGGAAGAGCGGTGGCCGTCGGGCGAGGCGGAGCGGCGAGAGTCGCGCCGGGAGGACGATGCGCGGTCGCGGTCGCGGTCGTCGTAGTCGCGGCGCTCTCGCCTGTCGTAGTCGGCGGGCATTGCGTCAGTGAGCGGAGGAGGAGCAAGGTGAGTGGGAGCGAGAGGGACGATGAGGACCTTGGAGGAAAACAACACCGCTGCACGTCGCTAGGGACCGCTTCGAGGGGTGAAAACCGGTCACACCAGTACTGCGCAGCGTTCAGCAGCGTTTCAGCCCGTCCCATCGTCTCGCTCTTCCTCCCCACCCGCTCTCCCCTCTTCTCCTTTTCCTCCTTCTCCCTCCCGCTGCACACCCTCGATCTTCTTCTTCATCCGTCGAGCCCTCCTCGGATGGCCGATCTCCTCGCTCAGTGCCTTGGCCTCGTCCTCGACGGCTTCCTCCAGAACCTCGCCACCACCCGTCCGTCCCTCTTTATCTTCTCCCTCCCCTCTTCTCCCGCTAACCTCATCTTTCGAACGAGCAGGTCGCGCATTCTCGAATCAGTTGTGGTGCGCATCCGCGTGCCCGCGTTTGGGGGTGTGCTGCAGCGAGGAGGGCGAGGGAGAGGGGTGGGAACACCTCGAGGAAGAGGAAGAACGGGACGGAAGAGGCGAGACAGCAGGAAGGACGCCGGGGTATGGCGCGGTACAGCAAGGGGTGATGGCAGCAAGGCGGTCGTAGGCGGGCAGTCTTCAGCTTGTTGTTGTAACGCATTCGCGGTCGTTGCTCGGTCTCTTCTCTCCTTTGCTTTCGCGGTTTGTGTTTTCAGGGCCCCCATTCGCTGCCGCCTCTTCCGCAGTCACAGAGCTCTCAGCCAGCCAAGAGGGGGCACTGAACAGACTTGCGATTTCAAGCGGCTCCTTCGCTTTTCTCTTTTCCACCACTGTCTCCTTTAAGCCTTGCTCTTGATCGCCTCGACGACGGCCTTGCCAAGACCAGCCGCGCTGCACGAAAGGCACAGATGGTCAGTACGGAAAGTAGGGGAGGGAGACGCAGGGGAAGGAAAGGAAGGACGACGCACGAAGCCGGGTTGGCGCCGGTGAGGAGAATGCCCGTCGACGTGTCCTTGACGATCTCCTCGCCCCACGGCTTGCGGTTGTTGACGAACTTGGCGCCCTTGGCCTGCAAAGGACGATTACGTCAGCACAAGAATCCCGGCCCTGCCGAGAGCGAGAGGAAGCAGACCTTGAGCTGCGTCTCGACGAGGAACGGAAGCTCTTGGGTGAGACCGACCTGCTCCTCCTCCTCGTTCGAGAAGCAGGTAACCTGCTTGCCCTTGACGAAAGACTCGCCGGTCTTGGGGTCAAACACCTCAATAAAAACGGTCGGGCCTGCGTTGGGGATAGGCGAAGGAGGCATGGTGTCAGTGGAGGGTTGGACGGGGAGGAGGGAAAGTGGCGAAGGGAAGCGAAAACGACCAAAGAGAGCGAGGGAGTAGAGGAACGGAGGGAAGAGGGCGGTACCGTGGCAAACAGCCGCGACCGGCTTGCCCGCGGCGTAAGTGTCGAGGATAAGCTTGTGCGAGTCAGCGTTGGCAGTCAGGTCGAAGACGGGGCCGTGGCTGCGGACAGGCAAGTGTGAGTCGTCTCAAGGAGGAAAGGGCGGGAAGAGAGAGGACAAGCGCACCCGCCAACGTAGAAGATGGCCGAGTAGTCGTCCGCCTTGACCTTGTCGATCGGCTTGGTCTTCTCGAGAAGAGCCTGCGCCTCCGAGTCGGCCTGGAACTTCTTGCACTCGTCGTCGTCCTTGAACATCTCGACCGAGGCCGGGTCGAGGGGAGGCTTGCCGCCCTGTATGCAGACGATAAGTCAGTATTGTGCAGTGAGTATGTCAAAGGACGGCAGAGGGGCGGGGAAGGACGGAGGAACGAGAGCAGGAGGAGAAAAGAGGCGGGAAGGCGGGAGGAGGAAAGGCTAGAAAGCGTACCTTGACCGAGATGAGCTCGACGTCGTAGCCGCCGGCCTTGATCGCGTAGTAAGGGTGAGCGAGCTCCGGGACTGGACGTTGACGCAAGCGGAACGAGATCAGAAAACTGGTAGCGATCAGGAGGAGACGAGAAACGAACGGTACCAGCCGCTGTGAAGAGCAGGGAGATCAGCTAGGGGTTCGCCTAGGGCTCAAGGGAGAGGACGTACGTCGGCTTGCCCGAGATCATCTTGTCGTGCGAGGTGAGGATGAGGGCGATGGGCTGGCGAGGAAGAAAGGGCAGGAGGGGGGTGCGACGGTCAGCTACCTGTGTCCTTCAAAGCGGTACATGCGACTCCATCGGCTCGTCTTCCCTCCCTGACGCCCCTAGCCCATCACCGAGCCGGACGACGAGGGCGACGAGGCGGACGAGGCCAAGTCGGCGAGGTGATGATGTCGGTGAAGGGGGGAAGCGCACCTTGTTGGCCATGATTGCTGTAGCGTGTGTTGGATGGGTGGAGTGAAGTGTAGGAGGGAGAGAGAGGCGACGTGAAGGACGTCAAAGCGTGTCCGACGTCGTCAGGAGCCTCGCGAGAAGTTCGGGGAGAAAGTCCTCACCGGTCGCGACGGTCCACCGCCTTCTGCTGCGCCTGTTAGAAGTTAGTCAGGCCCTTTGCAAGCTCTTCAAGCCACTCCCGAAGCAGGACGACCTCCGACTGTCGCGACCGCCTCGCAGTCACTCTTCCCCCACCTCTTCTCCTCCGCCTGTCACTCTTCTCTCGAACCTGCTTCAGCCACAGCGCTTCCCCTACGATGTCATCGGCGGTATGGGACGACGCCTTGCCGCACGGCCTCCCGCTGCGCTTCACCAACTTGTCCGTCCCCGATCCTGGCGGGCGCAGCGGAGGCGACATCCTCGTCCCGGATCTCAAGCACACGCTCGCCGATGTGGCCAGTCTCGGAGCGCTTAGGAGGACCTTCACCAAGGGCGGGAGCGGGCACGGGCAGGCGCAGCCAAAGATGCTCGTCGGAGGGCTCGAGGGAGTCGTCAAGCAGGTGCGTTCACGCGCTTTCAACACCAGGATCGGAGGTGGGAGCGAGCTGCAGAGGTGCAGAAACAGCACATGTGGTGGCTTGACACGTTCTGCCGTCTTCGGTCGACCTGCCTCACTCGCGAGCACCTCCGTCATCTCCCGCCCGGAACGCTTACCTCCTCCTCCTGCAGGGCGAACTGCTGCTCGTGGTCGGTCCTCCGACCTCCAACGCATCTATCCTCGTCCGCGCCCTCTCCAGCTCCGATGACCTCCCGCTCTCCTCCCACTCTCACCTCGACTTTGGCCTCGTCGACCACTCGGCCGCGAACCGCCCTTCCCTCCTTTCCACCTCCCAGAACGACTGCAACCTCCGTTCGCAGGTCATCTTCATGGACGACCGCGACGTCCACTTCGCGACACTTTCGCTCGAGTCGACCCTGCGGCCCGTCGCGCACTCCAAGACGCCCGCGAACCGCCAGGACGGCTCGACGCGCGCCCAGTGGGCCGAGGGCAAGCTCCGCAGCGTCGTCGACGCGCTCGGCCTCAGCCACGCTCTCGGGACGGCGGTGGGAAATCCGCTCGTCCGGGGCCTGTCGGGCGGCGAGCGGAAGAGGGCGTCGGTGGCCGAGGTCCTTCTCGCGCGTGCGGCGGTCCTCCTTCTTGACGGACCGTTTAACGGTCTCGACTCGTCCACGGCCGTGTCGCTGCTCGAGTATCTGCGCAGCTGGGCGCAGAAAGGCCAGCGCTCGCTCGTCGTCACCACGCCGCATTGCGCCGATGCGCTGTACTCCCAGTTCGACAAGGTCCTCGTCCTCTCCTCGCGAGGACGTCAAGTCTTCTTCGGCAAGACGCAGGATGCGCAGCCGTACTTCGAGCAGCTCGGGCTCGGGTTCGAGCGCCGGCTCGACCTCGGCGAAGGAACGGCCGAGTTTCTCGTCGGCTGCATCGAGGGGCGCCACAACGACACGCTTCTCGAGCGCAAGTGGCTCTCGTCCACCCAGCGCACTGCCCTCCAGCACGAGGTCAAGCACGCCTACCCGCAGCGGTATCCCCTCTCTTCCTGCGCCGACCCGCTCTTCGCCGCCATCCGGCAGGGCAAGAGCCGCTTCACCCCCGCCTCCTCCCACTACACCGTCTCCTTCGCACGCCAAGTCGCCCTCCTTACCCGGCGCCAGTACGCCCTGATCCGCTCCGAGCTCCCCGCCTACAAGACCAAGACGACGGTCAACCTCCTCCTCTCCGTCACGGTCGGGACGCTCTTCTGGCGCCTCCCGGCGACGACCGAGCACGCCTTCACGCGCGGGTCGCTCCTCCTCCTCTCGATCATGTTCAACGCCTACCTCTCGCTCGCCGAGCTCGGAAAGACGATCGAGGGCCGCGACATCGTCAAGCGCCAGGGCGACTACGGCTTCTTCTCTGCCGGTGCGCTGGCCGTCGCGAGGGTTCTTGGCGACATTCCGCTCATCGGTGTGCAGTGCCTGCTGTTCGGCACGATTACGTACCTCCTTGCCGGCCTCCAGGTGCGCCTTGTCCCCTTCCTCTCCTCCAACCTCGAGCTCACCTCTCCCGACCCATAGCCCACATTCAGCAACTTCTTCATCTACCTCCTCTTCGTCTACGCCACGGCGCTCAACCTTTCGTGCCTCTTCCGCATGGTCGCCGCCCTCTCGCCCAACTTCGAGTCGGCCATCCGCGTCTGCGGCGTTGCGCTCAACATCCTCGTCATGTACGCGGGCTACTTCATCCCGACGCCGAGCATGCGCGTCTGGCTGAAGTGGATCCACTACGTCGTCGACCCGATCTCGTACTCCTACGAGGTGCGCTTTGCCGCCTTTCTCATCCTGTTTCGCCCTCACTGACTCGCCTGTCCGGCAGGCTGTCCTCGCGAACGAGTTCCACTCCCTCTCCCTCGCCTGCTCCCCGTCGCACATCGTCCCGTCCGGCCCCTCCTACACCGACCCGTCCTACCAGACCTGCTCCCTGCCCGGTTCCTCCCCCGGCAGTCTCAGCGTCTCCGGCGACGAGTACCTCTCCCTCACGTACGACTTCTCCTACGCCCGCATCTGGCGCAACCTCGCCATCCTCGCCGTCCAGGCCGTCGTCTTCCTCGCTGTCGGCGTCGTCGCGACCGAGCTGCTGCACTTTGCGCCGTCGGGCGCGCTCAGGGTGTGGAAGGGCACCGAGGCGGTCAAGCGCCGGCTTGGGCTCGACGCGGCGGGCAAGAAGAGGCAGCAGAAGCACGTCACGAGGAAGCCGAGCGTGGACTACGGCGAGTACGAGCCGGGCACGCTTGACATCAGGCGCGGCAATGAAGGACGGCGCCGCACGAGCTCGGAGGAGACGGAGCTTCTCGGTCGGGAGTGGGAGGACGGCCGCGCCGAGCGGGCCATGGAGGAGGGCTCGTCCCCGCTTGACAGCGACGACGAGGAGGATTGGAGGACCGCGGGGATCGAGGAGGACGGCGTCGAGACTAGCGCGCTTGCGACGCCGCTGTATGGCTCGGACGGGGAGGATGAGGGCGACGAGGGCACAGAGATGGAGGGATCGGTTCTCAGCGTGCGTTCTCCACCCAGTCTCCATCCCTCCTTCCACTCACCTTTTCTCGGTCCTCGGCAGTGGAACAACATCTCGCTCTGGGTCGACACTCCGCTCGAGACACGCCGGCTCCTCGACCGCGTTTCGGGCTACATCAAGCCCGGTCGAGTGACTGCCTTGCTCGGCGCGAGCGGGGCGGGCAAGTCGACCCGTACGTGTCCTTCTCTCCTCGCGATCTCGATCTTCGACTGACCAGAACTCGAGTAGTCCTCAACGTCCTTGCCGGGAGGAGCGTCGGCGTCGTTCGCGGCACGGTCAGGGTCAATGGCGTCGAGCCGGACCAGGAGTTCTACCGCACAACAGGCTACGTCGAGCAATTTGACCTGCACGGTGCGTACCCCGCTCTGCTCGTCAAGCGTAGCTCGAGCTGACGACCCTTTTCGCAGACGACCGCTCGACCGTTCGCGAAGCCCTCGAGTTCTCCGCCCGCCTTCGTCAGCCCGCCTCGACGCCCGAAGCCGACAAGCTCGCCTACGTCGACCAAGTCCTCTCCCTCCTCGACCTCACCCACCTGCAAGACGCGATCATCGGCGTTCCCGGCGCTGGCCTCACGAACGAGCAGCGTAAGCGCGTCACGATCGCAGTCGAGGTCGTCAGCAAGCCCGCGATTCTGTTCTGCGACGAGCCGACGACGGGCATTGACACCAAGGGCGCTTTCAGGATCGTCAAGCTGCTGAAGAGGCTGGCGCGGACCGGATTGGCCGTCATTGCGACCATCCACCAGCCGGTGCGTCTTCCTCCCTCCTTTCGTTCGATGGCTTGAGCTCACCTTATCTCTCTGCTAGTCCGCGGAGACCTTCGCCAACTTCGACGACGTCCTCCTCCTCCAGCGAGGCGGCAAGCAATGCTACTTCGGTCCTCGCAAGTCTAGCGTCGACTTCTTCCTTCCCCCGCCGAACGAGGACGAGCCCGCGCCTGCGCCGACGCACACCAACCCGGCCGATTTCCTCCTCGACGTCAGCAAGACGGGCGTCGACGTGCCCGACGAGGACCTTTCTGCTGTTGGCGATCTGAACGACCTTAACGACCGCTGGGTCGCCTCGCCCGAGTATCAGGCCGTCAAGCAGGAGTTGCAACGCCTCGGCTGCCCATCCAACCCGTCCACTCGGGCCGGAACGCCTGCCACCACCGCCCGCAAGGACCGCTCGCCGCCTCCTCCCGCCGCATCCGTCTGGAAGCAGTGCGTGCTCCTTACGATCCGCGTCAGCCGGCACTTCTACCGCGACCCGTCCTTCTCGTACGGCAAGATCTTCGTCTCGACCGTCGTCCCTCTTGTCGTCGGCCTGTCCTTCTTCCAGGTCGGCAAGGAGCACACCATCGTCGCCTTCCACAACCGCCTCTTCAGCGTCTTCCTCCTCCTCTTCGTCCCGGTCGTCTACATGAACACGATCATCTTCAAGGTGCACAGCCTGAGGGGACTGTGGGAGGCGAGGGAGCGCCCAAGCCGCGTCTACGGCAGGACCGCGTTTGTCACGAGCTTGCTCGTTAGCGAGGTACCGTACTCGATCGCGTGCGGCGCAGTGTACTTCCTCCTCTGGTACATCCTGGGTACGCCTTGCCGTTTTCTCGTCCCGTTCTCAGCCCACTGACCTTGTCCGCCTCCCCGCAGTCGGCTTCCCCTTTAAGGCCTCGACGATGGGCTTCACCTTCCTCCTGCTCCAAATCTTCTACTTCTTCCAGGTGCGTGCCGTCATTTGAGGCTGTAAGTACCAAGACTGACTTGATCTCCCCTTCCTTGCGTAGTCGACCTGGGCGCTCTGGATTGTCTCGCTCTCGCGGTCGCTCGGCACTATCGCCAACCTCGTCCCCTTCTTCCTCGTCGCGATGGAGGCGTTCAACGGCTCCCTCATGCCCTACTTCCAGATGCCGCGCGCCTACCACTGGCTGTACTGGGTCTCCCCCTTCCAGCACTACGTCCGCGCAGCGCTCGGCGCCCTGCTCCACGAGATCCCCGTTCAGTGCTCCTCTACCGAGGTCGTCGCCTTCAACGCCCCGCCTCAGCTCACTTGCGGCGTCTACGCCGGCGAGTACACCCTCTCGCACGCGGGCCACCTCCTCGACCCGAACGCGAACGACCTGTGCAACTTCTGCCCGATGTCGAGTGGCGACGACTTCCTCGCGACCCTCAACGTCCAGCACGGCGACCGCTGGACGAGCCTCGCGGTCCTCGCCGCCTACTCGCTCTCGAACGTCGCCCTCTGCTACCTCCTCGTGTTCTTCCCGCCGCGCGTGCCCGGCTGGGTCAGCGCTGCGTGGAGCAGGATCCGAGGAGCCGAGGCAGGCAGCGGCGGGAAGAAGGACGCCGAGGAGGTCGCGGCGGAAGCGTGGGCGAGGGAGTTGAGGATGGAGCGCGCGGTCGGGGCGGAGGCGCTCGCTGGCGTGGCGCGCGATCCGTTTGCGTAGACGGTGGGGGGCACACTATAGACGTAGGAAAAGCAACGATGCGGTGTTCGATGTCGACTCTCCTCCCTTGCTCCTTTTCAGGCCGAAAGCGCACGAGCCCCTTCTCCGCTCTTCACCCCCTGCTTCGTTCTCGCTCGTGGTGGCGTGCCATGAGCAAGCAGCTCGTGTCGGTGCAGCTCCCGGGCGGGCCAGGCGCATCCCTCCACGCCGCCTTCGTCGCCCCGACCGCCCCCATCGCCTCGCTGGTCTCGCAACTCCTCCTCGAGGATGGTCTGCAAATCCGCCGCGCAGTGCTTCAGCCCAGCGTACAGGATGACCAGGAGACAGACTGGCGGATTCAGCGGGTCCTCCAGACGCCGGACGGGGCAGAGAGGAGCGAGCAGGAGTTGGCGGAACTGGGCGATGGTAAGCAGCCGCTGCACCTCGTACGAGGCGGACAGGCTGACCAGTCGCTTACAGGCCTTGTCTCTGGCGACTTGACCGTGGAAGAAGTGCTTGCGACCGCTCAAGCTGAGCCACCGCCGACTTCCTCCTCCTCCCCCACTACCGCCTTCAGCGCCTTCGCTCTCACCGGACACCTTCACGCTCCCTCCCTTCGCCTCGTTTACCTTCCTCAAGCTTCTGCCGTCACGTTTGAGCACGTCCCAGGCTTTCCTGAAGGTTGGCGGTGGGCCATCTTCCTCGCCGCCGGGCAGACCGCAGGCGAGGTGGTCGAGACGATCGTGGACGAGCTCGGCGTCAAGAAGGTCGTTGCGCAAGGACACAAGACAGCGAGGGTGGAGTATGTGCTGCAAGTTCGGGATGCAAAGGGCGGTGTGTGCTTCTCATCTCTTGTTCTCCCTGCTTTCCCCTCATCTTTCTCTTCTCCAGTCCCTCATGTCTTCTCCGCCTCGACCAAGGTCATCCCTCACCACCGCAAGCTCGACCCCGACGCCTCGTTCCCCCTCTCCTTGACCTTCACCATCTCGCCCACCTGGCTCAAGAAAGCCGGCACGGTCGCGCTCGCCCTCCCCCGCGCCAACTCCTCGTCGACCGAAGAATCGCCTAAGCTCCGCATCACCGCTCGCGAAGGCGGCGGTTGGCGCCCGTCAAGCCTGTTCGGCGGGCTCTTGGGGCCGGACACGGTCAAGGAGGCCATTGGCGGAGGAGCAGAGGAGGGCGAGTACGGCGGGCAAGGCGAGCACTCTGAGGGTACAGAGGACGGGAACGAAGATGTGGAAGACGAGGAAGAAGATGGCGACACCCTCAAAGGGCAGAAGACGGCGGGAGCAACCGCCACCCCATCCTCCTCGGCGACACCCGGCGGACGAGCGCGCCTTTCGACCCTCTTCACAGACTGGATCGCGCCCGAAGCGAGTCCATCCGCCGACAGCAGCGCCTTCCCCGTCTCGGCACCCGCTTCTCCCCCTCCCTCTCGCCAGCACGCCCGGGTCGTCGGCGAGCCGGTCGCCATGTCGCGCGACCTCAGCCGCTGCTTCTCTAGCTTCACGCCCGGCGACCGCCTCTCGGTCATCGAGAGCCAGGGCAGCTTCGATGACAACGGCGAGGGAGACGAGGAGGAGGAAGAGGATCTCGAGGCGGCGTTGGAGCAGCTCATGGTGCGTCCCCATGCCGCTTCCTAGCATACGTGTTTACTGTACTGACTTCTTCTCCTTGTTGTCAGAACGACCTCGGCATGAAGGAGGCCCAGCGACCCGGCATGCGTCTCCTCCCCGATGACCGCAAGCGCTTCCTCATCATGCAGCACCGCGACTCGCAAGCCCGCGCAGCGCCCGAGCCGCTTCGACCCACTCGGACCGGACCGGCGACGGACGCTCCGTCAGGCGTCTTCAGCAACGTCAAGCGCTTCTCGCTCGCCAGCGTCGGCTGGAACGCCGTTTCGCCGCCGCCCGAGCCCGCTTCGCCGCAGTCGCCGGCACTCCCAACCTCGGCTTTCGCCGGCGCACCTCCACCTTCCCCCTCTATCGCCTCTCCCTCGCCGACCCGCCCAACCTCGCCGCACCTCCAGACTCAGCCGACCGGGTCGTCCTCGACCTGGACGTCCTGGTGGACCGCCGCGTCCAACCTCACCGGTGCCGGTCAAGGAGGCGCCGAGCAGGCGAAAGACTCGCCGCAGTTCTACGTCGACCAGCTCCGCTCAACCAAGATCTCCCAGCGCTCGCTCGCCAAGCACTTGATCGCCCTCCGTGTGCGGCTTTCGACCGCGAAGCTCTCCTGGACGCAGGACTTCCTCGGCGCGGCCAAGGGGCTCGAAGCGCTCGAGGCGCTCCTGGGTCGCATCGTGCAGAAGTCCGAGAAAGGTGCCGTTGTGACTGAGGAGGACAAGACGGTGCAGGCCGAGTGCATCAAGTGCTTGCGGGCGCTCATGAACACCGACGTGCGTCTTCTTCACCTCGTGTCCTTGATCGTCGCGACTGACTTCTTTTTCTCGCTTCAGATCGGTTTCCAGCGAGTTCTCTCGCATCCGAACCTCGTCGGCCTCATCACGCACAGCCTCTACAGCCCATCGAACAAGCTCCGGGCGCTCGTGGCCGATGTCCTCGCCGCGCTCTGCGTTCTCTCGGTCGATGAAGGCCACCGCCTCGTCTTGAGCGCCTTTTCCGACGCCCGTATCGCCCACGGCGAGCAGCACCGCTTCGAGGCTTTCCTCAACAGCATCAAGCTCCTCGAGCACGATGAGACGGCGAGCACGGCAGGTGACGAGCCCGTGGAGCAGGAAGATGAGGACGAGGCGGGCCTGTGGGAGTGGAGGAGCGCGGCGATGGCGCTCATTAACGCGCTCACGAACACGCCACGCGAGCTCGAGGAACGCATCATGCTGCGCGACGAGTTCACCCGCCGCGGGTTGAACGAGATCATGACCGTGCGCCTCTTCCTTCACCTCCCGTCGTTTCGGCCACTGACATGAACGCTCACCTATAGGGGCTTCGCTACGTCAACCCGCCCGACCACTTCCTTACCCAGCTCAACGTCTACACCGAGGAGCGGCAAGCGGATCAGGAGGAGCTACATGAGCAGACGCTCGGCCTCGCTCGTACCGAGTGCGCTTGGCCTCCTCGCACCGCTTCTTACGTCACACTGACCCTCAGTGTACCCAGCAGCACGTCCGGCGTCCAGCTACCCGAGCTCCTGCGACTGGCGCAAGAGCATGCCGACCTCTACCCTCGCCTCGTCGAAACGCTCAAGAAGACGATGGCCCTGTTCGACCGCAAGGACCTCGACGAGTGCGGCATCCCTTTCTCTCGCTCCGCCTCGCTTGAGCTAATCCTTCTCACCTCGCTAGCACTCTTCGCGATGGCCTCGTGACCGTCCTCGACTCGTTCGTCGAGCATGCCGCCCATCTCGAAGACTTCGACCAGAGCTGGCGGTCTTTCATGCGCTCGTACTTGTCCTCTCTCCAGCATCTCGTCGGGCAACAGTCAATCATCCACTCGTCGCGAGTTGCCGACACCGCCACAGTTCCAACCAGTTTCCTCGAAGAGCTCGAGGGCCTTCGCCTCAAAGTCGACGAGCTGAGCGAGGAGCGGACCGCGCTGAGGAAGGAGCTCAACGAGCAAATCGCCGAGACGAACACGCTCAGCTACTTCTCGTCGAGCACGGGGAGCGGCGAGAGCGGGGACAGGGTGCGCTTCTCTGTCCGATCCCTCTCTCGGTATCATCGAGCTCACAGCCATCTCCTCCCTCAGTCGCCTCGACCCTCTTCGCTCAAGAAGGGTGACAAGGAGGTAAGCCCTTCTCCTTACCTCCTCCAGATCGTCCATTCCCCCCAAAGCGCGACTGACCTTTTCTCCCTGGGCAGAATTTCGCCGGCGTCATCCAACGTCTCGTGCAGAAGGAGAAGGAGGTCATCGAGCTGCAGGCCAAGCTCGCGGGCGGGCAGCGGAACAGCCCGGACGACGAGGACGCTCGGAAGGAGCGGTCGAGCCAGAATAAGCGATGGGAGGCGCTATTGGGCGAGATCGGGCAGAACAAGATCAAGGTGCGCGCCGCGTTTTTCTTCTCAATCCCGCCTTCGTTGACCGCTTCCCATCACCCAGATCGCCAACCTCGAGAACGACTCGCAGCACAAGGAGAAGGAGATCCTCTTCCTCAAGCGTACCCTCGAGTCCGTCTACTCGCGCTTCCAGTCGACCGTCGAAACTGCCGTCTCGGGGCCAGGGCAGCTCGCGCGCACGCCGCCGGCGACCGAGCCGTCGCTCGACCCGGAGCTGATGGCGAATCGGACGCTCGAAGCGCTCAGCCAGCGCGACGTCGAGGTCGAGACGCTAAAGCGGGAGCTCGAGGAGGTCAAGGCCGAGCTGGCGAAAGCAGCGCGAGGTCTTCCGGTCTTTGGTCGGCGAGCTCCTCCTCCGCCGGTCCCCAATAACACCGCTACGTTGCCTGTTGCCGGCGTCTCGCCCGCGCCCCCAGCCCCTCCTCCTCCACCTCCGCCGCCACCAGCACCTTTGGCACCGCCTGCACCATGTCCAACTCCACCTAGTGCTGCTCTTCCCTCCCGTACTGCTCCACCTCTCCCGCCGCCTCCGCCGCCGCCACCGCCGCCTCGCCCTCCCTCCGTACCTATCGCTCCTCCTCCTCCCGCTCTCTCGGTCGTCCCGCCCGCTCCTCCCCCTCCGCCAGGTCAAGGTCCGCCGCCAACACCACCTCCGCCCGCACCACGCGGCGGTCCAGCGCCATCGCCGGTGCTTCGCGCTTCGACCGCTCCGCTCAAGCCGAAGGTGCCGCAGAAGAAGATGAAGGTGCGCCACCCCTTTTCCTCTCGTCCTGTCTTTCCCTCACTGATCCGCTTCCTCGCCTCACAGCCCTTCTTCTGGACCAAGCTCCCTACGGAGCGTGTCGGCGAGTCCGTCTGGCAAGATGCGCCTGTCGCTCCCCTCGAGCTTGTCGACCTCGACAAGGAGTTCGCGATCGGCCCGCCGCTTGTCCGCGACGTGCAGACGGAGACGAAACTGAAGAAGAAGAGGGAGATGACGACGATGCTCAGCCACTCCAGGGCGCAGAACGTCGGTACGTCCCCTTCTCCGTTTTTCCCGTTGAATGCGCAGAGCTGACTGTTCTCATGTCTAGCGATCGTCCTCGCCCGGCTCAAGCTCCCCGCGGCTGTCATCCGCGACGCCATTCTCCGCGTCGACGACTCGAAGCTGTCGGTCGACAGCCTCAAGGCGATCAAGCATCACGCCCCGACAGAGGACGAGGTACGCTTCTCCTCCGCCTTTCGCCTTCGATGCTTTGCTCACCCTCGATTTGTCCTGCAGATCGACCTCATTCGCTCCTACACCGGCGACCCGACTCTCCTCGGCCCGGCGGACCAGTACTTCCTCAACTTGGCCCAAATCCCTCGCCTTTCCGAACGCCTCGCCGCTATGGTCTACCGCCGCAAGCTCGACATGGACATGGAGGAGCTGAAGCCTGACCTGTCGATCCTGCGCAAGGCTGCCGAGGAGCTCAAGGCGTCGACCAAGTTCCGCAAGCTGCTGCAGACGGTGTTGGCGATCGGCAATGCGCTCAACGCGTCGACGTTCCGCGGTGGCGCGGCGGGATTTTCGCTCGAATCGCTCTTGAAGGTGTGTTTCCCTCGCCCTTCCGCCTCCGCGGCGTCAGTACTGACCCGTATCCTTCCCGCAGCTCAAGGACGTCCGCCCTTCCAACCCGTCTACGGCTACGCCAACCCTCCTGCACTACCTCGTCCGAGTCGTCCAGCGGTCCGACCCTTCTCTGCTGGCCTTCCTCGAGGACGCCTCGCACGTCGAAGCCGCTTCCCGCAGTCCGTCGCGTTTTCCTATCCTTTTCTACCCCGTCCCGTGTACTGATCCTGCTCTTTGTACAGTCTCGTCCGCTACCGTCATGCAGACCGTCCGGACGCTCGTCGACGGCGTCAAGCAGGCGCAGACCGAGATCGAGGTGCTCAAGCGGTTGCCGAACAAGCCGCCGAGCGACCAGTTCGTTCCCGTCATGGAGGTGCGTCTGCTTCCTCTAGCACATATTCTTGGTTCTGCTGAGCCTCCTTTCCAACCCCTTCTGCAGCAATTTGTTCGCCACGCCTCGCCCGCCATGGACGCCCTCTCAAAGCACGGCGAGAAGCTTGACAGCGAGCTCAAGGCGCTGGTGGTCTACTTCGGCGAAGATCCGGCGCAGAGCAAGCCCGAGGAGCTGTTCGACCTCGTCGCCCAGTTCTCGTCCGTCTTGCTGGTACGTCCGGGTTACTTCCACTCACTCGCTTTCTTGCTGTCATGGCGAGGGAGACTGATCGTCGAAATCGGCCCGACTACAGCGCGCCGAAGCGGAGGTCAAGCTCGCGGACGCTGCCGCCGAAGCCGAAGCAAAGAAGAAGGGCTCGACGGCGGAAGAAGCGTGCAAGCTTGCCCCGCCGCCGCCTCCCGACTCTCCGACCGCCATTCGCAAATCCATCTACGTACGTCAGGAATTACCCTCTCCGCTCTATCTCCTGCATCTGATGATCTTTCCGCTCATCCGCAGGGCACCTTCACCCCGTCTGCCTCTCCCTCCGCCGCAGCCTTCGACTCGCACAGCCGGCGCGGCCAGTTCGACTCGGCGATCCGCGACCTGCGCAACGGCTTCCTCACGCGCCGGCAGCGCTCGACAGTGCAGGACCGCGACAGGCCGCTGTCGCGGATCTTCCTCTCTTCCTAGATCTCGCTCGCGTCTTTCTCGTCCTTTCTCGCATCTCGTTTTCGCCCTGTATCCTTCGTCTTTCGTAGCTTTCGTCTCTCTCTCGTTGTTGCACCTCTTCCGCCGTGTCCGCTTGCAGCGATAGTTCTTCTTGCACGCTCGACCCGCTCTACTTCTTCGCGTTCAGCGGCGAGACCTTGTCGGCCGAATCGACGCACTGCTGGAAGAGCGCCCAGAAAGCCGGGACCTGTAGGGGGCGAGAGGGAAAGGGTAGAAGGTAACGGGGAGGAAGGAGGAGAAAAGACGGGGTCAATCTCGTACGATCCTGCGGTACGGCTATGGCAAGGGGGAAGGGGAAGAGAGAACGGGGGAGCTAGAAAGAAAAAGGAGGGAGAAGAACAGGGGAAGCGGAGAGAGAAGAAAGACGCACATCGAGCTCCTCCAGCACGAGTACGTTCTTCCCGAACCGCCCCCACCCCTTCCTGCTGTCCGGGTCCGCCTTCCAGTCGACGAGCTCCTCGTCCCGGTAGCCGTACAGGTCGACGACCGTCGTGCCCTGCGTGTGCGTCCCTTCGAGCTCGACGTCGACGCGGTACCGCTTGCCCTTGAAGATCTTCGGGTGCGCGAGCCAGGCGACGCAGAGCGGGTCGTGCACCGGCGGGCCATCGTGGAAGGCGAAGACGGAGGCGTACGTCTCGGCGAAGAAGGTGAGCAGGGTGGAGAGGGTGTGGCGCAGCGGGGTGTGCGCGGTCGAGGGGACAGAGCCGGCCACGGGGGCGGTCTGCGTCGCAAGAGCGGCGAGCGCGGCGGGGTCGGCCTGCTGCTGGCGCTTGAGGAGCGTGGTGTGGTCGGCGGTGCGGAAGAGGGCTTGGTGGGTGATGTTCAGGGGCTGCAAAAAGGAACGTCAGACACAGGACGCCTAAGAAGGAGGGGTTGAGCCGTACAGCCATCGTGACCGGCACTTCGGCGTTGAAGACGATGGAAGTAGCCTGTGTGGAGGGGCATCAAAACGGGAACGGAGGGAAAGGGTGAGAGGCTCGACCGACATGGCACTGCAGGGATGGAGAAGTCGAGGTCAGTAGATGTACATAACTTGAGATGCGATGCAGGCGAGGCGACGTACGTCGATCATAGCGTTGAACTCGGCTGAAATGGGCAAGTACAGTCAGGAAAGGCGAGTGAGGAAACAGAAGAAAAACGCACCAGTCGGCGAGCGGTTCCCTCGTCCCTCAGCACCGCCCATGACGACGATCTCGCGGATCTTGTCCCGCACGAGCTCGGGGAAGAGGCTCACGAAGAGCGCGATGTTCTGCCAGGAAGAAGGCTCAGAATGGGGCAGATAGCAAGGGGAGAAAGCCGGCGCACAGTGAAAGCGCCCGTCGCGACGATGGTGAGTTGCTCTCCGTCCGGCAGCGAGCGAGCGCATTCTGCCAGCGCCAGAACCGCCTTCTGCCCCTTCGTCTCCTCGATCTTGGCGAGAACGCCCGGGTCTTTGTGGTCAAGCAGACCTTCGACGCCGCCGAGACCGTCGACGCCGTGGATCTCTGTAGGTGAGTACCGCGTCAGCTCCAGATAGTCGGGGTGGCAGTCGGGAAAGAGGGGAAAGCGAAGGTAGAATTCGCGAAAGAAAGGAAAGTGCCGAGCAGCAGGGAGAAGAGGGGGACCGTGACGAGGGTCGGGACGCACCGTCATCGTGGCGCACAATCCGGATCAGCGGCTTGTCGGCTCCCTCGTAGACGGGGACGCGCTTGGCCTGGTCGGGCGAGCCGAAGGAAAGCAAACAGCGGGCGGCATTGACTGCATCAGGGTCGAGAGTGAGCACTGCGCGCTCGTTGTGAGAGTTTGAAGACGCGCACCGGTGGTAGCGTTGAGCGGTGCGTTGCCATGCACGGTCGAGATGCCCTTGAGGTCGATCTCTGGGAGGTGGAGCGCCATGAGGATCGCGACGGCGTCGTCATGGCCGGGGTCGCAGTCGAGCCAGATGGGGATGCGCGAGCTGGGCATGGTGGCAGAGGCTGGAGGAGTGTAAGAGGCCAAGGAGCGAGCGGGTGAGGCGGGTGGGAGGAGGTTCGGCCGGTGCAAGGCGGAGGGACTCGACGGTGCCACGGGGCGGTGGGAGAGCAGGTGTGTGGAGGTGTACGAGGCGTGGTGTAGCTGTGCTGTGCGTGTGAAGCGAGAAGGAGGAGTGAGAGAGGCGGGGAGACGACCAAGTGGGGCAAGCGGAGCAGGTCCAGGTCGGACAGCCTCGAGAGGGCGTCGGCAGCTCGTTCGCGCCAGCACCTGGGTTGCACAGGAGCACAACGACCACCAGCGAGGTGCTCGACGTCTGCCAGATCCGCGAGACCGGGCAGCCGGGCCTCCGAGGCTGCTGCCCGAGGTTCGTCCTCCTGGTCGGCCTCCAAGGAATCTCGCTTCTCTCCCTCTCTCCCTCACCTGCTCGCTCGGGACTTCCTCCGTCGACATGCTCAGGAGCGTCGCTGCCCTCGCTCTCGCCGCCGGCCTCGTTGCGGCTCAGGCGCCGTCGTGTGAGCCCTCCGTTCCCACCTGCACCGCCGAGCCGTGTTGACCGAGCCCTCCCTCCACTTCCCACCCTCCTGCAGACGCACCCGCCCTCGTCAGCTGCCCCTCTGGCAGCCTCATCGAGGGCACCGGCTTCCCCGGAGGCGGCAACCAGTCGCTTGCCCAGGGCGAGCAGCAGTACCTCGACAATCGCCGACAGAACGTCTCGCCTCAACTCTGGCTCGACTACCTCAACGACAATGCCACCGGTTCGACGGGCTACACCGCCATGGACCTCGTCAATGAGCAGCCCAAGCTGTGCGTTCACTCTCTCTTTCTTCCTCCCTCCCTCTCGGGGCTTCCGGCTGACCCTCGGCATGCGTCTTTCCTCCTCCCAGCGGTCTCGCCGTCTCGGGCGGTGGACTGAGGGCGTCCCTCTACGGCGTCGGTACCCTCTCGGCGTTCGACGGCCGCAACACCTCGAGCAATGCCGGCAACCTCCTTTTCCTCGCCGACTACCTCACGGGCCTGTCGGGCGGTTCGTGGGCCATCTCGTCGGTTGCGATGAATGACATGGAGCCGATCTACACCATGGTCCTCGGGCTCAACAGCTCGCGCACCGGCGGCTGGCTTCTCGACAAGGACATCCTCGCGCCCGGCGGCGTCCTGTCGTTCGGCGACAACAGCGACTACTACGACAGTCTTTTCGACGACGTCCGCAAGAAGGCTGATGCTGGCTTCCCCGTCTCAATCACCGTGCGTCCTCACCCCTGCCCGATTTCCTCTTGTTTTCCGCCCTTCCCTCCTTTCCTCCTGACTTTTTCGCCCTCCTTCCAGGACATCTGGGGTCGCGCTCTTGCCTTGCACTTCTACAACGGCACGAACGAGAACAACTTCTATTCGACCGACTCGAAGGACGAGGGCCTCCTCTGGCCGAGCATCAAGCTCACGACCAACTATCAGGCCGGCGCCATGCCCTTCCCGATCGTCGTCACCACCTCTCGCGTCTCTGCGGAGTCGCAGGTGACGGGCCAGAGTTCGACCGTCATCCCGCTCAACAACACCCAGTTCGAGATCACGCCCGTCTCGTTCGGCTCCTTCGACCCGTCTCTCGCTGCCCGCATCCCGACCGAGTACATGGGCACCTACCTCGACAACGGCTCGCCGACGAACAGCTCGGCCTGCGTCAACTACTTCGACAACGCCGGCTTTGTGATCGGCGTACGTCCCCCTTTTCTCCCCTTCTTCCGTCTCCCCGTGCTGAATCCCTAGTTCCACAGTCGTCCGCTTCGCTCTTCAACGCCATCGAGGAGGAGGGCTTTACCAGCGAGCTCCTCACGTCCCTCGTCAACTACCTCATCTCCGAGATCTCCAGCATTGAGGAGATCGACGACTCGGTCGCGCTCGTCGCCAACTACCCCAATTCGTGGGCCAACTACACTCCCGAGACGGGCGTTGCGTTCGAGTCGGCGGGCAACCAGGTCCTTCAGATCACGGACGGCGTGCGTCGTTTTCTTCCTGATCTTCTCTCCTTGCATCGCTCACACTTCTTGCACGCAGGGCGAGAACGGCGAGAACGTCCCCATCGGCCCGCTCCTCGTCAAGGCCCGCGAGGTCGACATCATCGTCGCCATCGACGCCTCGGCTGACACGACCTACTCGTGGCCGAACGGCACCTCTCTTCTCGCGACCTACGAGCGCGCGACCAACTTCTCCAACGGTGCGCCTCTCCTCTCCCTTGCTGGGAGACAGCACGCTGACCTGTCCCTTCCCTCAGGCTACACCAACTTCCCGCCCGTCCCGCCTACCCAGCAGGACTTTGTCGACCAGGGCCTCACCAACCGCCCGACCTTCTTCGGCTGCAACTCGACCGTATGTCCTTCTCTCTCCCTGAATCCCTTCCCTCTCTGACCATCTGAACCCTTGTCTCAACAGGCCGGCGGCTGGATGAACGTCTCCGACTCGTACCCGATCGTCATCTATCTCCCGAACGCCCAGGCGCCGACGAGCGACCCGTACCTCACCAACACCAGCACCTTCAAGCTCGACTACACGTACGATGAGACGGTCGGCTTCCTCGACTCGGCGCACGCCAACGCCATGAAGGGCTTCCCCGACCCGTCGACGCCGAGTAAGCCTGCACCTGCTTTTTTCTCTGCGAAGCGGTACTGACTCGGTGGTCTTTTCGCAGCTACCCCCGACCCCGAGTGGCCGCTCTGCCTCAAGTGTGCCGTCGTCGACCGCGCCCGCTCGCGCGCGATGATCAACCGCACTGAGGCGTGCCAGTCGTGCTTCAACCGCTGTGCGTTCTCTCCTCCTTTCCCTCGTACTCTTCACCGCTGACAGCTCCGCCTCGCTAGACTGCTGGTCCGACAACGTCTCGGACGCGCTTGTCAACGCGACGACCACCGCGCAGGGCAACACCCCGAGCAACGACGCCGGCGGCTCGAACGCCGCGACGACCATCGCGCCGCTCCGCACGGGCGGCGTCGCGGTTCTCCTCGCCGTCGTCGCTGGTCTTGCCGTCCTCGCCTAAGCGAGTGCACCGGACGCAGCGGATCGCATCGCTTTCTCTTGCCTCTCCCTTATCCCGTTCTCTTTATGCACCTTACCTCTTTCACGTAATCTTCCCTTTCTTGTCGCCTCCCCCTTCTTGCCTCCTGGACACGGACCGGACGGCACCTCTACCCTAGCACCCCTTTGCAGCTCTTCCAGCGCATCCACTTCCTCCCTCTCCCACCATCACTCTTACGACGCTTGTAGCACTAGCCTAGCATCGCCTCGCCTCGCAAAAGGAACAGTTTCCTGCTCGCTCTTAGCGAGAGTCGCGTGCACAGGACAAGAGCGCTTTGGACTCGAGGCGTCTACGATGCGGGCGCCCTCTGAGCGGGTATGCACCACGAGGATAACAAAGTCTAAGAAAGGGACTGGGAGAAGGCGGAAGAAAGGCGAAAGGGCGTCGAGGAGTTGGTTGAGAAGGGGAAAAGAGGGAAGAAAGGTGCGGGCCGGGCGAGGCTCGCTACAGGCAAGCGCCGTCGACGAGCTCGCGGCCCTCCTCGCACGAGTCTGCAAGCAAGCGAGGTCAGTCTCAAAACGAGAAAGAAAGGGAAGGAGAGGAGAGCTCACCGATAACGCAAGTACCGCCGACGCAGGCAACGCCGGCGACGCGGGGAAGAGACGCGCAGTCGACGCCGTTGTCGCTCGCACAGGCGCCGCACTGCGCCAACAAGTATCAGCGCTCGGACAAAGCTTAAGAGAGGAAAGAGGGGACGCACCTGCTCGAGACTGCTGAGGACGTCCACGCACTCGTACTTGCCGGCGCCGAGCGAGCACTGCGAGAGTTCCGGAGCGCAGAGCGAGCGGGTGAGGCGGCGGCGGGGAAGGCCGGACGGGTTCAGAGACTGGTCGAGGAGGTCTTGCGGAACAGAGGAGAGAAAGTCAGAAAGGGTTCGAGGCAGAGGGAAAGAGGGAAACGTACAGGACGCGTACTCGGCACCCGGGAGGGTAGCACGCCAGACGAAGAACGCGTTGGGGACGTCGCTATCGTACGGGTCGCTGCCTGTGTCCTGTAGGCGAACGAAGATCAGCGTGAAGAAGCGGAGAAAGTGGGATCTGTACGCACAACGCCATCGACCCATTCCTTCGTGCTGATGAAGTCGTTGTCCGCGGCGCTGAAGACGTAGTCTGAGAGGGGAGAAGCAGGAGAGAAAGCTTGGTTAGCTTGGGAGAAGGCAGGAAGGGAGGAAGAAAAGAAGACTTGCAGTCGTCCGGGTAGTTCGGGTCGAGCGCGGGCATGATCGAGAGCGACTCCCACTTGCCGACGATCTGCTCGAGGTCGAATGAGCGTGGTCAGCGGAGGAGACAGAGGAGGAGTGAATGTCAGCGAACGCACATCGGTCACGATGGGCTTGCCATTCTGCAGGCCGAAGCGAGCGAGCTGGGCGTCGTCGATGATGTCGATGAACTGCAAGCGGAGGAGTCAGTCGGCGCCGAGAAGACGGCGAAGGCGGAAGAACGCGCGTTGTTGAACTGGGCAGCAGTAACGGCCGGGTTCAGGACACCGCCGGGAGCCACAGCATCGCCGACGCCATCGTACTGACCAACGATGTTGGTCACGCCGGTGAGGGAGACGAGGCCGATGTTCTTGAAGTTCGAGGTGAGCTGCTTCTTGCTGGCCTCAGACGAGGGCGAGTCGCCGTTGCCGTTGCCCTTGCCGTCGCGGGCGAGGACGAGAAAGGTGCCGTCCTTGACGTAGTGCATCTCGGAGGCGGAGAAAACCTTGTCGTCGGACTGCAAGCGACATCTGGCTCAGAATCGCAGAGAGCGAGCAACAAGCAAAAATGGCGAACCTTAGGCAGCTCGACAACGTACTGCACGAGAGAGCGCATGAGTGAAGCTCCTCACTGGGCAGGTGGGAGGCGGAGGAGGGGGAAAGGGAGCGTACCTCCTCGATGAGCTGCGGCGAGGCAGGCGCCGTAATGTCGTAGACGAGCATGCGGGTGTATCGCACCGAGACCTCGTCGTCGAGGTTCTGGTCTTGAGTGAGAGCGGACTGGAGCAAGGTGTAGAGGCGCTATGGGGGGCAAGAAAGTCAGGCAGGAAAAACACAGAGGAGGGAGAGCCAAGGCGCACAGTGTTGTCCGGCGAGATGGTCAAGCATTCAAAGCCCTGGTTGGTCGTGCGGCCAGAGACGAGAGTGGCGTTGTCCTCGACGGAAAAGTCGAGGTTGCCATCCGAGTTGTAGGGAAGGAACGCGTCGGGCGGCATAATGGCGCCGAGGATGACGCCCTCGGGCGAGAGACGGTAGATCGCGGGGCCGTACTCGTCGCTAGACCAGAAGGAGCCGTCGGCCATGAAGGCGATGCCCTCCATGTCGGTCGAGAGGGCGCCGTTCGAGGTAAGAACGGCGGGGAGCTCGGGGAAAACGCCCGAGGCGGGGCGGATGGTGCTGGCGTCCTGTGTGACAAAGAGAAGCGGTGTGAGCATCTGGTTCCGGAGGGGATCTGAGGCCTGGGCGGAAAACCCGGACAAGGGGAGAACAGCCGTAAGGCCCTGCGACAAGGAGAAAGAAAGCGCACGAGGCCAGAGGTGTGATCCCCGTTGTTGTTCAAGGGCGAGTTGTCGATGTACTCGAGCCCGCCCTCGTAGATGAGCGAGAGAGACGGGTTGGCGGCGTCGGTGTTGCACACATCGGCCGTGCAAGGGCGGAGGGTGAACGTGATCTTCTGGTACCGGGCGCCGTAGTTCCTACAGGCGAGACAAGAGTGAGCACGGTGAAAATCACGATGGGGCATGCGTTGATGTACTCAAGCTCGACGGTCTGCGGGTGGGAAGCGCCGGGATGAAGGGAAAGGGAGGAAAGGACGGGTCAGTCGGAGGTAAGGACAGGATTTAAGGCTACAGGCACGTACATTGTGTCCACGGTCAGGCCTATACAGCGTAGAAGAAGCAGGTGAGGGCGCTTCTCTTGTGAAGAAGCGGAGAAAGGAGAACGTACTGAGCGATGATGGTGCCGGCGTAGCTGCCATCGTCGTTGCGGCGCCAGTTCTTGACCGCAATGGCAGACCCAAGACCACCAAGAGAGTAGCCAGTGACCTGGAGAGCGAACAGGGTCAGCGCAAGGAGGAAGAGGAGATGAAAGGGAGACAAGCTCACGGTGTCAGGCAGAGTCGGGTCAATCTCGCCGTACGCAACGGCGCCCTTCCACTCGTACGCGGTGCCGTCGACGGTGACGGTCGAAGGGAGGGCGGTGGTGTCGGCGAGCGCGACGGTGCCGAGCGCGGCGGAACCGAGGAGGAGGCTGAAGAGCATGTCTGGTCGTGCGGACCGGGGTGGGTGAAGGAGCGACGAGGGTAGGAGTGACGGAGAGGCAGAGGCAGGAGAATGGATGAGGAAGCAGAAGAAAGAGGGAAGCGGAAGCGGTTGGGAACCGGAGCGGTCGTCGACGGGCGAGAAGGAAAAGCTTGCTGTTTGCGTGCACTAACCCGGGGGTGTCGCTGCACACCGAACTTAGCATCAGTCAGAGCGAATGGGAGAGCGAAGAGGGTGGGAGGGAGACGAACGTGTTGTCGAGCGACTTGTTTCCTTCGCGCCGATCAGCGCGCGTCGACGCGGTGAAGATGTTTGCCCTCGTCGGGACCGCCTTCCCGGGTTGCTGCGAGGCGGAAGACAGGCCGGAAGCGCACAATGAACTGGAGCGCACGTTGGCCAGCGGCGGCAGGAAGTTGCAGGATGTGGAGCAAGGCGAAGAAAAGAACAGGGGCGGCGGCCCTCTCTCGCGCTCGAAGTGCAGGGTCAGGCCAACCCGCTGATTTTGCTGTGCAGTGTACAAACGAGAAGTGACGGCGACTCTAGGAGGAGCGGGAGGCGCACCGGCGCCTCGACCATCTTGCCCTCCTCCAAATCCCTCCAACCCTTTCCCCTCCTCGAATCCTCCAAAGATGTGCGAACCCGCTTAGTCCTCGTCCCAGTTCGGGTTCTGCTTGGGCGGCGCGGGACCTCCCGACGGGCGGCTCATGCTGCGGTAGAAAAGGGAAAGGAGGAAGGAACGGTCAGCTTGAACGGTAAAGCAGAGAGGACGGGGACGAAAGGCAAGGGGCAGAGCAGGTGAACGCACATGATGGAGTCGACACGGAGGACCGAGATGGCGGCGTCGGTACCGTAGCGGAGCGCCCACCGTGTTGCGGCGAGGAGGTCGTAGATCTCGGCCTTGTTGGCGTCGAGAACGCCGCCCTGCTCAGCCTGTGCGACGAAGTACCGCTCGATCAGCCGCGAGCTCACGGGCAAGATGGGCCAGGCAAGGGAGGAAAGACAGGTAACGCACCTCGACATCGACACCCGCACAGCCGTCCTCGCTCGCCTGGTGCGCCGCGTACAGCTTGCTCAGCACCTCGGTCGCGTCCAGCCCCGCGTTCTCCGCCAGCGTCCTCGGGACGACCTCGAGCGCGTCGGCGAAGCGCTTGATCGCATGCTGCGCCAGCCCGGGCGTCTTCTCGCCGTACTCGGCGACGCGCTTCGCGAGCTCGAGCTCGGTCGCGCCCGCGCCGGGCACGAGGCGCGGGTCCTTGATGACGCCCTTGACGACGTTGACGCCGTCGTCGATCGCGCGCTCGATGTCGTCGAGGTGGTTCGTCGTCGCGCCGCGGAGGACGACGGTCGCGGTGCGGGTCGCCTCCTCCGACTGGCGGAAGACGGTGACGCGGTCGCCGCCGATCTCGACCGTCTCGACGACGTCGCACTGGCCCATCTCGTCGGGTGTGGGGGCGCCGAGGCGAGCGAGAGGGGTCGCGCCGACGACGCGGCAGAGGCGGCGGAGGTCGAACTTCGAGAGAACCTTGACGACGAGGATGTTGTGGCGGTTGAGGTAGTGGAGCGCGAGCTCGCCGACGGAAGAGCCGGCGACGATGACATTCAGGCCAGAGTCGGCGATTTCTTGGAAGATCTGGTGGAGGGTAAGCTGTAAGTCAAGGAGGAACAGGAGTGCATGAAGGCCCGACGCACCTTCTCCATGTGCTTCTCCTCGCCGGTCGAGAAGTTGAGCAGCTCCTCCGAGTTCTTCAACAGCACGGTACCCTTCGTCTCGGTCTGGGCAATGTCGATGCCGCAGGTGAAGACACCAACCTTGGCGTTGGACGCCTTGAGGACAGTTCCTAATCAATCCATAATCCATAACGTCAGTGAGTGAGGAGAATTAACAAGCGGGAGAAATGCGCACCTTCAGGCTCGCGACCGAAGACCATACCGCGAACGACACGACTCTGGCTCAATCCGCCACCCATGATCTTCACCACACGGACGTTGTCGACGTTGAACTGCATGAAGAAAGGGTCAACTCAGCTGCCAAGACGAGCAAAGAAGGGAGAGTGGGGCGGAAGGGGGAACAAGGAAGTAAGACGCACCCCCCTGGGGTCCTTGGGCATCGTCGCCATCACCGCCTCCGACACCAAGCGCGACAGGAGGTCCTCCGAGCCGTACTGCTTCGCCGCCAGAGTCGGGCGGAGCGCGAGCTTGAGGCTCTCCTCCGTCAACGGGGTCTCGAGGGTGCGAACAGTAAGCTCTGCGGGAGGGATAAGGGTGAGTCCTGCGGCAGGCGAAAGGCAAGGAAGGAGACACACTCTCGAGCTCCTCGATAGCCTTGTCCCGCGCCAGCTCGTAACCCAGAACAACCTCGGAGGGGTGGAGGCCCATAGTCAGGAGGTACTCCGCCTTGCGAAGAAGCTCGCCGGCGAGGATGAGGACGAGGTTCGTCCGGTCGCCCATCTAGGAGGGGAAGAATCGGTAAGTCTGCACTTCAAGGCGGAGAGGGGGAGACCAGCTGGATGGCCAGGTTCCTCCAGCACTTAGGAAGCGCCTACTCACCTCGTGCTCCTGCTGCTGACTCGCCATGACGAGGACCTTGCCGGCCGGGTGGACGACGTCGAGCTCGCGGATGATGGTGGCCGCGTCAGAGGTAACGAAGAGCTTCTCGAGGTGGTTGATGACCATCTTGTTGCGGCCATTCGGACCTGCGGGACGAAAGCGTCAGCACGGTCGCACCTATGAGGGAGGGAGAGAGCAGCAGGAGAGCGCACCGAACGAGCTGGAGAGAAGAAGGCCGCGTTGAGACGGGTCAGCAAGGAGGAGGACGAGGAAGTGGAGGAAGGAGGGACGTACGTGCGGACGATCTCGGCGAGCTCGGCGACGGCATGGATGTTGCTGCGCGTGGTGGGCAGGTGTCAGCGGTCCTACACGGCTTGGGAAGCGAGTGGAACGCACCGGATCACGGCCTCCTCGATGCCAGAGTGCATCTGCGCGACGACACGCTCGTAAGCTGGTTCCGGTCGAGGGATGGGACGAGACACGTACGTTGTAGCCATCCTTGAAGAGAGAGGACCCGCCCGAGGGGATCTTGAGCGACATGGAGGGCGCGAGGTGGAGGAGACGAGGTGGACGAGGACGACTGCGACCGGGAGGGATTCGGATTGGGCTGGACGGAGTCGCAGAGGTGGTGTGAGACGGGTAGGCAGCTGGTTGGGCTGCCTCGCGCGAGTCGAAACAATCAGAGGTGCCTGCACTTGGTCCGCTTGCTCCACCGCCTCGCTGGGGAAGCTCAGCCTTGGTCTCGTTCCCTCGCTCGCTCGCCCTTCTAGCTCGTGCACTCCCTCCCCATCATGGCCGTAACCCACGACCCGCACCCGTCCAACCCGGCCCTCACCGTCCCGCTGGGCCAGCCCCTCCCGCCGCCGCCAAAACGCCAGCCCCGAAAGAAGCCTCCTCCCGCCGTCCACCTCGTCGCAGGAGGGTGAGCACTCTCTCCACGCCTCCTTCCAATGTCTGCTGACTTATGCCGACCCGCGCAGGCTCGGCGGCATGTGTGGCTCGATCGTCACCGCTCCCTTCGACGTCGTAAAGACCCGCCTGCAGTCCGACCTCTTCCAGGCCAAGGTCGTCGACAGCGGCAAGGTCGTCACGAGGACAGGCATCAGGGGATTGCTTTGGAACTTTGTCGATACGGGCAAGATCCTCCGGTGCGTTCCTCCCCTTTTCCCGCCTTCGTACGTAGAGGAGGACTGCCGGTCTATCGAGGCTGACTGGCCCGGCGCTTACAGCGACGTCTACAAGTACGAGGGACCGACGGCGCTGTTCAAGGGCTTGGGACCGACGCTGGCAGGAGCAGTTCCCGCTCGGTGCGTCGCTTCCCTTTCTTCTTCCGCCAAAAAAGGCCTGAGCTGACCTTTCTCTCGTGCAGATCCATCAATTTCTTCGTGTACGGGAACGGCAAGCACGTCTATGCCGAGATGTTCAACGGAGGAAAGGAGAACACGGGGGTCCACCTCGCTTCCGCCGCGACTGCCGGTTCGTCCTTTCCTTGTTTGCCTGCCCGCCTCTCAAGCTCATGCATCTCTCGCAGGTGTCGCCACGGCCGCTGCGACGAACCCCATCTGGGTCGTCAAGACCGTCATGCAGCTCCAGCAACAACAACGAGAACAAAAAGCCTCGTCCTCCGCCAAACCTCCCTCCGCCGCCTCTTCCTCCCCATCCTCCTCGCGCCCTCTCTCCACTCCGCAAAAACCCTCACAGCAGATCTTCTCCCACTCCTTCCGCTCCCTCACCTCGCCGCCCCTCCCGCTCGACACCCCGCACCGGAAACCGACCTCGTGGTCGACCACCGTGCTCATCTTCCGCACGCAAGGCATCCGCGGGTTCTACCGCGGCCTGAGCGCGTCGTTGCTCGGCGTGTCGGAGGGGACGATCCAGTGGACGCTGTACGAGCAATTCAAGCGCATGGTCCGGGTCGAAAAGGACGGCGTGGTTGACGAAGGCGGATGGAGCGTCAGTGTGGCTGCGGCGGCAGCGAAACTGGTGGCGACGGTGATCACCTACCCGCACGAGGCGAGTCTGCCCTTTCCCCTTGACCCTTTTCACCCGGGCACGGCTCGGGCCATTCCCCTCTTGTTCCTTTGCGTCCTCTCTGACCCGTCTCTTCCGCTGTAGGTCGTCCGAACCCGTCTCCGGCAACCCATCCCTCCCTCCGGCATACCCAAATACACCTCGCTTGCCCAGTCGTTCTCGCTCATCCTCAAGGAAGAAGGCGCCGCGACGTTCTACTCGGGCCTGACGCCGCATCTAATGCGCGTCATCCCGAACGCGATCACCATGTTCCTCGTGTACGAGTCGATCCTGAGCTGGGCGGAGAAGCAGGCGGGGAGGAAGGCCGCCGAGCGGGATGCGGTCGTGCGGGAGTGAAGCCGCTCTCGACGACGACGCAACACAACCTCTCCTACCTCTCCCTAATCACCCCCTCTGTCTCTTCAGCGCCCCCTAGACATCCCCTAGCCTTGCAGATGTGCGTGTTGTGCCGGCGCCTTGCGTCTCTTGTCGCTGTACCCTGTAGCCTTTTACCTCTTGCTCGCCTTCGCAACTCGCAACCACTCGCATCTCGTCTTCTGATCCCTCTGGTGGAGCGTCTCGTGGACGAGCGAACAGCGTGCCGCTCTCCGTCCCGGTCAGCAAGGCAGGTTCCAGGTCGAGCTCATGTGCCGAGTCGGCAGCCGTCGCTGGCCGGACGGCTCGCGCCTCTCGTCGCTCTCGACTTTGCTCTCTCTCGCTGCCTCCCCGCTATGACTGCTTCCGAAGCACATACAGCGCCCTCACCAGCACCTGCACCACCCGTCTCGCGCCGTTCGACCGTGTCGACCCTCATCGAGCCCGCCGCACCTTCGCCGCCGATGTTGGCCGCCCACAAGACGACCTCGCGCCGCTCGCAGCTGGACGTGGTCGACCCGGAGGAGCGTGCAGAGCAAGAGGCGCCCAAGGACGTCATCTGGGTGGACTGGGACGGCCCTCGGTGCGTTGCATCCCTCTGCGGCCTTTCTCCTCCTTTGCCCCGGGTCTGCCGGAACGCGCTTCCGGTCTTGCTCACCCTGTCTCTCGTTCCCTGTACGTGCAGCGACCCTGCGAATCCGCTCAACTGGTCCAACCGGCGAAAGTGCGTGCCGTCTCCTTGCCTCGAGGACGACGTCGATGCTGACTCTCTTCCCCTTCCCACTCTTTCCCGGCACGATTTCGGCATCTTCACTCCCTCCTTCAATTGACTCCAACTCCTTTTCCCTCGCCTTTCTGCCTCTGCGCACTGTCGTCCGAACCTCCTACTCGCCCTCGAATCCGCTCACACCATCTCCCTCCATTTTCCCCACCACCCTCTCCTCCCTGTTTCTCCCCCTCTTCCCTCTCCTGCAGATGGTTCATCAGCTTCGTCGGCATCTTCTTCTGCTCCCTCGTCTCCCTGTCGGTGTCGGCGTACTCCATCGCGGAGAACGACGTCCGAACGCGGCTTCACACCTCGAAGGAGCTGGCGATTCTCGGCATCACCATGTTCACCGTGCGTCACCTTCTCCCTTTCCTCGCTTGCAGCACCATATTGACTTTGTGCTCCTACCAGGTCACCTTCGGTGTGCGTTCTCCACGTCCATCCCGCTTGAGAAGGCACAGACAACAACCCCTTCTTTCCACAGGCCGCACCCCTACTCCTTGCCCCCCTCTCCGAGGTCTACGGACGCAACTCGATCTACCTCGCGTCCGCCTGGGTTTTCGCCCTGTTCTTCATCCCTCAAGCCCTCGCCACCAACATCCAGACTGTCCTCGTCTCGCGCTTCATCTCCGGCATCGCGGGGTCTACCGCTGTCTCCCTCGTCGGTGGTGAGTCTCATACTGTCATACGAACCTTGCCAGGACCCGCTCATCCTCCCCTCCGCAGGTACTCTTGCCGACGTTTGGCGGACAGACGAGCGCGGAACTCCCATGTCGCTTTTCTCGTTCGCCGCGTTCGGTGCGACAGGCCTCGGACCTGTCTGCTTCGGCTACCTCGTCCAGACGCACTCCTTCCGCGAGGTGCACTGGTGCCTCTTCGCCGCCTCGGCCGCGTTCGCCGCTGGGATGTACTTCATCCTCGACGAGACGCGCGCGAGCGTGCTCCTCTCGCGTAAGGCCGCCAAGCTCCGCAAGGAGATGGGCGACGAGCGGTACATGTCCAAGGGCGACTTTGAACGCGGGAGCTTGAGGGAGATGATGAAGACTTCGCTCGGGAGGCCGGTGCAGATGCTGCTGCGCGAGCCGGTGCTTGTCGGTATTACGGCATGGATCTGTGCGTGCTGCATTCCTCCCTCGTTCTTCGCTGAGGCGTACTGACCTTCTCTTGCGTCTTTCTCCCCCGCCTTTCCCGCAGCGTTCACCTGGGGCGTTCTCTGTGTGTACCATCCCGATCGGTTGCAAGAGAGAGCCGTTCTGACTTGCCCTTCTTCAACGCAGACCTCTTCCTCGTCGCCATCCCGCTCGTCTACTCGCAAGTCTACGGCTTTTCGACTGGCGAGGCAGGCTTGGTGTACGTGACCCAGTTCCTCGGCTCGTGTGGCGGCTTCGGTGCGTATTCGCTCTTTCCTATCCCGCTCGAGAACCAGCCTAATGAGCGCTTTTCGCCTTTTCTTGCCGTCGCGGTTCCCCTTATTTGTGTCGCCTCTTCCCTTTCCTCTCGCCTTCGTCGTACTTCCGCCTGCGATAGCCTACGACCAGTACTGCGGCCGCTACTACCGCGCGAATGTCGCCAAGCGTGGACCGGAGGCGCGCCTCTACTCGGCCTGTACGTCTTTTCCCCATCAAATTCGTCCCTTTCCCACCAGCCCTTTCTTCCTGCCATTTCGTGCCTTTCTTCTTCCTTGCCTACGGGCCCTTCACTCACGAAATTCCCTTCTCTGCAGTCGGAGGCGGTGTCTTCGTCCCCGTCGGCGCCTTCATCTTCTGCTTCACCGCCTACCCACACGTGCACTGGATCGGCTCCGCCATCGGAATCACCATTCTCTACGTCGGGATGTACCTCACGTACCTCACCGCCTTCTCCTACCTTGCCGACGCCTACGTCACCTATGCCTCGTCCGCCCTTTCCGCCATGTCCTTCATCCGCAACATCGTCGGCGCGGTCTTCCCCCTCTTTACCCAGCAGATGTACGCCGGCATGGGCGTCCAAGGTGCCGCCGGCCTCACCGCCGGTCTCGGCACCGCGCTCGCCATCACCCCCTTCCTCCTCTTCAAGTATGGTGCTCGTCTGCGCGCCCGCTCGCCCTTCGCGCAGGAGCTTCTCCGGCGCGAGGCGGAGGAGCGCGCCAAGTACGAGCAGGAGACGCTCGAGCGGGAGAAGCTCGGCGGTGGGCGGCAGGAGGAGGAGCGGCAGCACAAGGAGACTTCGACGGTTGAGGAGCAGGTTTAGACAGACACTTTCGCTTCTTACCCATATCCTTTCGTGCATAGATCGGTGTATATATGGCGCATGCATTGCAGCATGGTTTCCCTGGCATTCGCACACACAGAGGGCTGAGGAAGCAGAGGAAGAAGAGTACGAGGCGCTTCGACAACGCCTCGGGGCGTTTTTCGAAGGGCAGGCTTGCCGCCCTCGTGTGGTTGGAAGCTCGTGTAGAGAGCCTCAAGGCGTACGGAGGCGTTGGCGGCAGCAAACCCACCGACCTCGTCCATTCCTTCGCCGCCGCCGCTCATCTCGCTTGCCTCCCCCGGATCACACGTACTGGCACCTTCAATGTCTATACGACGCCTGCCTACCCTCCTGCGGCCTCTCCAGCCGCGCCTCGCCGTTCCCTCTCGCTCTCCCCACTTCGCCTCTCCGCCGCCTCTTCTGCCGTTGTCAGCCCGCCTGCTCCACAGTACTGCAGCTCGACTAGTTTATAGACGGTTTGGCGACCCTCCGCGCTCGCGCCAGCCTCCTCCGCCTCCCAGGGAGGATGACCGTGTTGATCCTCTGCAAGTCCTCCTCTCTCGCCTGCCGCAACAAGGCCAGCAAGGGCAGTACGGTCACTCGTACGGCGCTGGCGGGGCAGGACGAGGCGGCTTCACCCTGCACAACCTCCAGGCCTACCTCCGGTCGCCCGTCTTGATCATCCTCGTCGCCGGCTCGGGGACGTACTACATCCTCCACCTCGAGAAGGTGCCCGAGACTGGACGGTGGCGCTTCATGGACGTGAGCGCGGCGATGGAGAAGCAGATGGGTGACCAGGGGTACCAGGAGGTCCTGCAGGAGTACGGCCGCAAGATCCTGCCCGACTCGCACCCGCAGGCGCGGTACGTCCAAGCGGTCGTTAAGCGCATCGTACGCGCGAACGGACTCGAGGACAAGCTGGGTGGAACCGGGTTCAAGACGCATGTTGTCAAGGAGGACGGGACGAAGAATGCGTGCGTTTTCGCCTTTTCCCTGCTGTTCGTCCTCTGCTCACCACGCCTCGCGTAGCTTCGTGCTGCCGAACGGTGCCATCTTCGTCTTCACCGGCATCCTCCCCGTCGCACAAGATCCGGATGGACTGGCTGTTGTTTTGGGACATGGTGCGTCCGCTCCTTTCTTCCTGTTGTCAAGCGTTACTGACTCGGTCTTCCCCACAGAGATCGCCCATCAAGTCCTTCGACACTCGGCGGAGCGGATGTCGGGCACCAAGGTGCGCTTCCTCCCCTTTCCTTCCCGCTTCCCCGACCAACCCCCTCTTCCATAGGTCCTCTACGGTCTTGCTCTCCTGCTCTCCACCTTCGGCATCGACTTCGGCATCTCGCAAGTCATACTCCAGTTCGTCATGGCCCTGCCAAACTCCCGCAAGAACGAAACCGAAGGTGCGTCCCCTCGCCTCGACCCTCCGCCCTTTCTCTCTCGTCCGTCTAACCTGTCGACTTTGCAGCTGACATGGTCGGCCTCCGCCTCGCTAACGCCGCCTGCTACGACCCGCGCGCCGCCGAGTCGCTGTGGCAGCGCATGGGCGCGGCCGAAGACGCGCCCGGCATGGACTTCCTGTCGACCCACCCGTCGTCCAAGAACCGAACGGTCAAGGTCCGGCACTGGGCGGAGGAGGTCATCCGGGATCGGCCGGCGGAGTGCGGGCCGTTGCAGGAGCATATCGGAGGGTTCCAGCGGGCGCTCGGGAAGGGTTGGTGAGGGAAGAGCGGCCAGATGTAGTAGACTTGAGATGTTGTTGTCGAGACAAGCACGGAACAAGACGTTTTCCTCTCGTCCGAGCTGCTTGTTCGCGAGCAGGCAGACTCTCGCCTTCTTGAGAACTGCTTGCACTGCCTTTGTTTCCTTCCTTCTCCTCCAGGTCTAGCAAACCAGCTTCCCATCGCCCTTCGCCACCTCGACCGGCTCGCCAAGGTCGACCGCAAGCGTGCGGTTAAAGGTCTCCATGAGGAGCTCGAAGCAGACCTTGGAGATGCCGGCGTCGTAGCGGCCCTTGGAGAACTCGTCTCGGATGAAGGCTGTGGACGGGAAGTTCAGAAAGGTCAGCTCCGGTAGTCGCGAGAGGAGAAAAGGGAGACGCGGTGGGGCGAGGGTAGGAGCGACTGGACGAACCGTGGTTGGCTTGCAGCTCGAGGAAAGAAAGCTTGAGCGGCGGCTGCACGGACTTGTCCGTGAGCTTCTCGCGGATCATGGTGCGCCCCTCGAGAGGCTGCAGTCAAATGCGCATGAGCGACACGGAGAACGGAGGGGAAAGGGGACGAGAAGTCAGTTGAAGGAGACAGCTGGAAGGAAGCCGGACAGGACGTACGACGTGGCCGTCCTGCGTCCCAAAGACCATGACCACCTGCAAGTAGCGTGTAAAGCGCGCGGAACAGAGGGGAGTCAAGTAGTCAGCATCGAACTTGGCAGAAGAGAGGATGCCCGAAAAGCGCACTTCGCCCTTGATCTCCCCCTTACTCGCGCGGGCGAGCGAGTCGTCACCGTCGGGAGAAAGGGAGGCAGTGTGGATGTCTGCGAAGCGGAGGACCCAGTTAGATCAAGCCAAAGAAGAAAAGCGGGAGTATGCAGTGCACCGGTTGCGAAGTAGCAGAACGACGCCTTGACGCGCGGGTCGAACGCCGTGCGGAAGGCGAGGTGGCCGCCGAGGCACATGCCCGTCGCGCCAATGCGGCCGTTGCAGTTCTTGTGCTTCATCAGGACGTCGACGCTCTTGATAATGTCCTCGTCGATCGCGCTCAGCAGCTTCTGCACTTTGTAGCTGTTTCCGGCGTCCTGAAATCGGAGGAGAGAGCGGTCAGAATTACTGTCTCGGGCTCAGTAGAAAGGGGAACTCACCGTCCCAGCCGCATCGTACGGGATAGCCTCAGCGCCAGCGAACTCGTGGAAGCAGCAGGGGAGAGCGCAGACGTAGCCCTGCGCAGCAATCTGCTGGGCGAAGCGCAGGACGGGGCCGGTGACCTGGTGAAGGTGGAAGTGGGAAAGGGAGGAAAGGAAAAGGCCGGGCAGCGGGACAGTTGAAGTGACCCGGTCAGCATCGCTACTCCAAGGGAGCGCTCGTGAGTGCTCGTCTCACCTGGTAGATCTCGGACCAGACGACGACGCCGGGAAACTTGGCGTTTGGGTAGCCCTGGCTCTCTGCGCAGGAGAAGGTCAGCCTAAGCATCAAGAGAGCAGGAGAGGAGGCGTACTAGGCTTGACGATGTAGACGGTCATGGGACCGGTGGCGGTCTGAATCTCGACTTGCTCCTGCTCGATCAGCATGTTAGGCCAGTGTCGGAGGAGGGCAGGTGGGGGTGAAAGCGATGGGGCGCGGTCGAAATGTAGCTATGGGTAGTTGAAGTGTTCCTCGAGCTGTATGTGAGCTGATCAAGCTGCAGCAAGCGGTAGCGAGCAGGCTGTGCGAGGTGGAGGAGCAAGAGCAGCCGACCAAGGTTTCGCTCGCCCAGCTCGCTGCTCGCTCTCGAATTCAGCTCGGATGAGCCACCAAGGCTCAGGTCAGCCCAGGCGCACCGCGCCGCTCATCTCCCGCCCCTCGGCCGGTGCCAATGCGTCCTCAGCACCTCCATCCACTTTCTCCTCCAGCCTCGGCGGCGCACTCGCAGGCGCTCTGAGCGGCATGGGATACCCAGGAGGACAGCATGGGTCGTATGGACAACGTGCGCCGACAGGTGGACCGTACGGAGGAGGAGCGATGGGCCATGCTCCTTTGCCTTACGCCGGAGGAGGGTATGGCCAAGCCGGCGGACAGGCAGGAGGATACGGTCACCAGCACTACGGGCAGCAGCAGTGGGGAGCGAGCGCCGCAGCGTACCCTCCTCAGGCGCCGCCCCAGTCCGCCTACCCTCCCTCCTTCTACCCTCCGAACCACCAGTACCGCCAGCAGCCTCCCGCCCCCGCTCCTTACGCGTCTACTTCCGCCTCTCCCTACCCTCTCGCGCCCATCCACTACCCGGCCGGCCCTCAGACCACCCCAGACGGCTACACCCTCTCTTCCTCCTACTCCGGCTCTTCCTCCCAGCCGCCCTACCCTGCCGACTTCTCCTCTCTCCCACCTCCGCTTGGAGCGCCCGGCACGGGCAAGCGCTCTCGCGGGGGCGGCGGGGGCGCGCAGACGAATCAGGGCCCGCAGCTCATCAAGTGCTGCAAGGAGGACTGCAACTTTACGGGCAGGAAGAAGGACGTCCGCGAGCACGAGGAGGACCGCCATCTCATCTACGCGCCGGGGAGGGAGCCGAAGCCGTGGAGCGGGAGCCTGAAGCCGATCGACGGGTGCGTCTGCTTTTCGCTCACCTTTCTCTCCTCCTCGCCTCAGAGAAGCAGCTGATTTCGACACCTTCAACCATGGCAGCGCCGTCATCGAGGGCACCGGTCTCTCGCTCGACACGCCCGAAGCGGTCGCAAAGTGGATTGAGGAGCGCAAGAAACGCTGGCCGAGCAAGAAAGTCGTCGACGAGAAGGTGCGTTACTCTCTCCCTCTTTCCCTCGCCCACACTGACGGCCGACCCCTCTGCAGGAGAAAGCCCGCGCCGAGCGCGTCGCAGCCGGTCTCGAAGCTCCCCCTCGCGAACGCGGCGCCGGTCGCGGACGGGGACGCGGGCGTGACGCTGGTCCAGGCGATTTTGGCGGGCGCGGCCGCGGACGTGGCGGACGCGGCGGATTTGTCAGCGGACGAGGCGGAGAAGGTGAGCCGGACGGAGGAGAGCCGACTGCAAAGCGGCTCAAGGGCGAGGACGGGACGGCGGTCGGGGGGAAGAAGGGAGTCGGCGACGACTCCTCTGCGTCCAGCTCGGAGTCGAGCAGCGACGACTCGTCGGACGACCTGTCGAGCGACGAGAACGATGGGCCGCCGGAGGAGGCGACCTCGAAGAGCGCCCGAGCGGGCGAAGAGGAGGACGATGAGGACGACGAGGGGCCGGAGGAGGAAGGCACGAAGGGCGGAGAGGAGATTGAGGAACCGGCTGAAGGCGAGCCGAAGAAGCAGTTCCAGGTCGTGTGCCGGCACTGGCGGAAGGGAAACTGCCAGCTTGGCGATGAGAAGTGTCCTTACCTGCACCATGTACGTCCACCCCTGCGTCTCTCACTCCCTCTAAGACTGACTCTGCTCTCCTGCAGATCCCGGCCAACGCCCCACCGCCTCCCCCTCCGAAGCGCAAACGCCCCGCCCCTCCGCCGCCAGCGCACAACCCCTTCGCCCGCCCCGCCTCCTTCTCCGCCGACCCGTTCGCTCTCCTCGCCGAGCGCGACCACCGCCACGTCGTGAGCGACGTCCTGCAGGTCATCGAGTGGCTCGGGGCGAATGACTGGCTCAGGGACGTGGAGATTCGGCCCGGGCAGGTGGACGAGGAGAGCGGGATTGAGGTCATCGGCGAGGGGGAGGCGACGAAGATGGTGGAGGAGGCTGTTGAGGAGGAGAAGGCCGACGAGGCGGGGAAAGTCGTGATGGCAGAGCCGGTGGCTGCGCTCCCTCCTCCCGCCCGGCCCTCTTTCGTCGTTCCCGCACCTCTCGCCGACCTCCCTTTCAAGCCGTCTACCGCATCTGCACCAGCGCCCGCCTCTGCCGCTCCTTCTCTCCCCCCTCGACCCGCCGCAGCAGCACCCGCTGTCGGTCTCGCCGGTCTCGCCGACTACGGCAGCGACTCGGAAGACGACGAGGAGGCAGAGGCGGAGGTTGCTGCAGCACTGGTGGGGAAGTAGATTTGAGGCAGCGTGTCCTGCAGCCGTGTCCTGCAGTCTCAGCTCCTCATCTTATCGACGCCTCGAGAGAGTATAGCAACAGGTTGAGCTCTATGGACAAGTCTATCTACAGCGTCTACGGCTGCGGTCCCCCTTCTAGCCCGTTCACCAGGAACAGCTTCCGCTCGACCACCTTGCCCGCCGCGTCAACCCGGTACACGCGCATCGCCCCCGTCCCGAGCGTCAAGCCCTGCACCTCGTCCTCGCCCAACCCGTCCAGCTCCTTGATCAGCCCGCGCAGCGTGTTGCCGTGCGAGACGACGAGGACGGTCTCGCCGGCACGGAGGTGCGGCAGGATCGAGGCGCGGTAGTAGGCGTGGACGCGGCGGGTGGTCATCTCGAGGGATTCGCCGCCGGGAGGGACGGCGGCCCAGCCTCTGTGGGAAGGGGTAAGGTGAGTCTCGGGAGTAGGCCAGGGAAGAGGAAGCGCGAAGAAGGTACGGGAGCAGAGGAAAAGACGACGCACCTCCTCCACGCCGCCGTCTGCTCCTTCCCGTACTCCCTCGCCACGTCTGCCTTGTCCCGTCCGTTCAGCAGCCCATAGTCCCGCTCGTTCAGCTCCGGCGCGACGTGGATCTCGGGCGGCGGCGGCGGCTGGTCGAGCGACTCGAGGATGTGAGAGAGGGAGGAATGCGCGCGCTGAAGCGGCGAGGTGTAGGCGTGGGACATGCGGTCAAAGGAGAGCTGTTTGAGCGAGTCGCCGAGCCCGCGTGTTTCGCGAATGCCGCGCTCGGTGAGCGGCGGGTCGAGCAGGCCGGTGAAGCTGGTCGAGGAGGAGGTGGGGAGTCAGCTCGACGAAGAAAGCGAGGGGCAGCGGGAGAGGCGCACATGTTGGCCGCGTTGGTCTCGCTCTGACCGTGGCGCGCAAGGATGAGCTGCCTCAGGGAGTGTCGATCGAGATCAGCGCGAGTTGGGCGATGAGGACGAGAAGGTGCGTACCGTCCCAACGGGCGAGCCAGGCGGCTCTGCGCTGGGTGAGCGGGTTGAGCTGGCCTCCTGTAGCAGAGGCATACAGAGCAAGCGAGAGAAGCGCGGGGAATGAAGGAATGAAGGAGGAGGTCCTCGAAGTTCGGCCAGCGTCGACGGCGAGAAGAAGCTGCCTTCCGATGGTCTTCGTTCTCTGTCGCAGGCACACTGAGAGCGCAGACGCAGAACAGACAGAGTTGCAACAGGGTAGGGCCGCCTCGAGCCCGGCGCCAACCTCCTCTTTCTCCTCCTCCTCCCAGTTCTCCCTTCTTCCGCCAAAGATCCCCCGTCTCCCACACTCGTCCTGAGAGCGTGCAAACCTACGCGACAAATCGCTTGAGGAATTTGGTGTGATATTGCGACCGCTGCAGATGCGAGGGAGGAGAAAACGGAGGTCAGCAAGCTGCAGGCCAGCATTGAAACCGGATTTTACGTGCGAGGAGGTCGTTGACGAATTCAGCTTTGGGCTTGCTGTCTTGTTGCGCCTGGTTCTTGAAGATGACATCGTCGTCCCTGGAAAGGAAGGGTCAGAGAAGCCGGAAAGTGCGAAAATCGGCAAGACGCACCACCGACGCTTGACGCCGAACCCAGCGGTCGACGACGAGATGGTCGAGGGTGCGGGAGAGTGACCGAGGGCATTCTGGAGGTTGAGAAGCGGGCTGCGGGAGAAACAGCATCAAAAAGGAGAAAGAAGGCAAACAGGGGAAGAAGGTAGACGCACTTGCCCATCGCAATCTCCTCTTCGCGCGAGACCTGCTCGGTCGCTGCACGCTCGGCCTCCTGCGGAGAGTGCACTGGGTCAGCACAAGGAAAGAAAGAAAACGAGACCCAAACGCGCCAACCGCGCCTTCTCCTCCGCCCTCTCCTTCTTGATCTTCTCGAGCTCCCTCAGCAGCTCGGCCGTCTCGTCCTCACTGTCGTCGTCGTCCGAGTCGTCCTCGTCCTCGTCGTCCTCATCGTCCTGCGCGACCGCCTTGCCCTTGCCCTTGTCCTGCTTCTCGCCCGCCTCGTCCTCGTCCTCGTCCTCGTCGTCGTCCGAGTCGTCACGGTCCAGGTCCGCCGCCTCCTGGAGCATCTTGCGCCGCTTCGCCGCCTGCTCGTCCTCTCCGTTCTCGGTCGCGCTCACGGGCGCCTTGACGCTCCCGCCCGCAGAGGACGCCTCGGCCTCCTGCGCCTCCTTGAGGAGGAGCAGCTTCTGGTCGAGCACGAAGCCGCGCTCGCCCTTGGCCTTGCGTGCGGTGGCGTCGCGCTCGGCGGCGAGGAGCTCGAGCTTGAGGTCGCGGCGCTGGACCTCGTTCTTCGTGCCTTGGCCGGGCTGCGGGACGCTCCGTGTCAGTGCAACTGTCAAAAAAGAGCAGGAGGCGGACGCACCTGGCGGAACTTGAGCTTGGTGTGCGAGGCGAGGTCGCGGGACGAGTACGACTTGGAGTTGGTACGGCCCTCCTTGCCCTGAGCCGGGGTCCACGTCGGCCTGTGCGCGGAACTCATCTGCAGAGGGTGAAGTGCGGCGGGTGCAGTCGACTGGGGAGACGAGTGGACGAAGTGGGGGGAGGGAGCGGAGGTGCGGCGGGTCAATTCGATGTGGGTGATGAGGCGGCGGTTCAAGCGAGGGAGTCAGCGAGGCGTGTTCCTGGTTGTGACGAGGATGCGCAGACAACTCACGGTTCAACGAGGATGTGGGAGGTTGACCGGAGCGAAGTGTGCGGGTGGAGGAGGCGGTCGAGGGAACGAGGCAGAGTCGACGGGGCCGGGTGCGAGGTGGTCCGGGTTGTAGCTGTTGGTCCGCCGAGTCGAGTGAGCGCAAGCAAGAGCGAGTCTGCCGGGTGGACGGAGCACAAAGCGGTGAGAGAGCGGAAGGGGCACTGGCTGGTGAAAGCAGCTCGCTCACTTCCGCTCGTACAGAAGCTTGCATGCCAGATCTGGGCCAACCAAGCCAGCTCTACACTGCTCATCCCGTCAGCGCATTTCCCGTTGAGCGAGGTTGGCCCGCAGTTTGTTTCCTCCCTCTTCTTGGGCTTGTTCGCTTCCCTCACTCTGCTCCTGCTCGCTCGACAGCGCATCACACACGACGAGCACGCCCCTAGGGTGCGCCTCCAGCTGCTCAACCAGCGCCCCTCGCCCCTCATCTCGTGCCGTCCCCACTCTCGCCCTCGTCCAAGATGGCCAACGAGCGATTTCCTCACACCCGCTCGCTCTGCCGCCTCGCCAGCCTGCCCATCGACGTCCTCGACCAGCTCTTCGCAGCCTGCCTCGCCTCGGCCGTCCAGCGCAACGACCGGTTGCCGTCCCGAGGCCAGATCACCCGCTTTCACTCGTCCGTCTCGGCTCTTTCTCTTGCCTGGCCACTCGCCACTGACGCCCTCTTGCCCACACAGGAAGCAGCCACCACCCCTCGAGATCACCGCGTACCTCGCGAGGTGCGTCCCCACCTCCCTCATCTCCCTGAAACGAACCAAACGTGCTGAATTCCGCCGCTTCTCTCGCAGGTTGACGCGCTACACGCCCTTCCCGCGCGACGCCGTCCTCCTCGCCATCGTCTATCTCAACCGCATCTCGCACCTCCCCTACGCCAACGAGCCCGGCGTCGACCCTTCCCCACTCCTCCCTCGGGTCCAGCCGTGGCGCTCGCCCCGCTCGCGCGCGCGTGCACTTCAGGCCCCAACGTCCCCTACCTCGCCGACGTCTCCAGCCTCCCTCGCCCCTCCGACCTCTCCCCTGCGAGCGTCCGCGCCGGTTCCTCCCTCGCCGACGATTTCCTCCGTCGAGCGTCCCCGCACCGTGCCGATCCTAAACTCGTACACGCTCCACCGCCTCGTGCTCGCCGTCCTCCTCGTCGCGACCAAGTTCACGTGCGACGGCACGCTCTCGCAGCAGCGCGTCGCCAAGGTCGGCGGCGTGGGCGCGAGCGAGCTCGGCAAGTTGGAGGGCGAGGTGATCCGCTTGCTCGGGTGGGGCTTGTACTGGGGCTTGGAGGAGATGGAGGACACGCTGAGGGAGGTGGAGCGGATAGGCGTCGACAAGGGCATCCTGGAGGAGGAGGAGCGGCCCGAAGGAGGAGATCGCGAGGAAGACGAGGCGGCCCAAACTCCCACCTCCCAATCCTTTCAGTTCACCTCCCCCCCACGACCCTCCCCCTCCCTGATCTCTATCGAATCGCCCTCTTTCCCACGCCCCTCCGTCCCAACCCTCTCTGTGCCTGTCCCGCCCGCCTCTTCCTCTTCTTCCTCCGCCCTCTCTTCCGGGCCCTCCTCCGCGGCGCCATCCGACTACTCCGCCTCCCAGCCTTCCTCCGCCGCGGCCAGCCCTCGACTGTTTAGCCCCACAGCGAGCTTGAGGGGCAAGCGCGGGTCGACGTACTTTACGCCGCACGAGGCGCGGCGGGAAGAGGGAGACAGAGACGGGGACGAGACGCCGCCTTCGTCCCCGTCCGCCGCGTCGGCCGAGGGTGCTGAGGCGGACGAGAAGGAGGAATCGAGGCGGGGCCTGAGTCCGAAAGGGTCGGACGAGACGGTGCGGAGACTGGAGGGAGTGTCGCTGGCGGGATGAAGACGGCGGGGGTTATTGTGTTCTTTCCGCCTTCTCGAGTAGTGCCCTGTGTCTGTCTCTGTTGTCTCCACTAGCGCCCCCTCTGACGTCCTGAAAACGAACCACCAAGCAGTGCTTTGCCTCCTCGCTCTCCATCGCCGCTGCCCCCTCTCGCTCTTGACCTCCGCTCGCTCTCGCTCCGTCACGATGCCGACGCGCCTGCCGTCGAACTTTGCGCTCCCGAGTGCGACGGACGCGCTGCGGCCCTCATTCGCGACGAACAAGGACGACAAGCGCTACGGGAGCCAGTACGCCAGCCTGTACTTTATCCGGCTCGCCGAGCTCAAGCGGAGGGTGGCCAGGCAGGCGGAGAGGAGGTGGAGCAAGCTTGAAGGTAAGTCCAATCCTGCTTCTGGGGACGTAGGAGGGGGCGAGGGGGAGGTGGAGGGAGGAGGACGCGGTGAGGCGCGAGGAGGTGAATGAGGCGGGACCAGCGTCGGGGGAGCAGCGGTGCAGCACGGAGCAGCTCTGAGCAGCTCTTTGTGTGCCACACGGCGCGCCGAGGGCTACCGACGTCGTCGACGAGCTCTCGCTCCTCCCCCCTCTCCCAGACGAGGGACTCCTCACGCCCTCAACAGACCGCGATGAGCGGTTCTGTCCAGCCCGTCAGGTCAAATACGCCCTCACACGGCTCACTCGAGCCTCGCGAGCAGCAAGAGTCGCGACATCGGCTCGCGGGACTGACCTTTTCCTCCTCGCTCTCCCTTTCTTCCCTTTTCCAGGCGTCAAGACCCCTCCGCCATACGTCAAGAAGCTCCTTGAGGTCGAGAATGGCCAGCTCTGCTACGTGATCGGCACCGTCTACGTCGACATGCCCCTCAAGCCCAACGTCCTCGAGGACCTCGCTCGCGACGTGCGTTTCCTTCCTATCTCCTCCCGTATCTTAACGCCAGACACTGACAAGAGGACGTGCAGCACCACATCACCGCCCCCGCGACGAGGCGGAAGTACCACTCGGCGTCGGACGAGGTCATGCTCGAGGACGAGTCGGGCCGTGTGCGCCTCGTCGGGCAGAAGATCGAGAACTCGCGCGGCGTCTTCGTCACCGGTCCGTCTCTTCTCTCTTTCCCCTTGTCACTCACGACTTGCTGACAGGAGCGAGCATGCAGGAACGATCATGGCCGCCCTCGGCGCCGAGACCGCCTCGGGCGACTTCGAGGTCTTCGAGTACACCTACGCGGGCATGCCGCCGCAGCCCAAGGCGCCGAAGGAGAAGAAAGAGGGCGACGAGGAAGGAGGTGCGGGCGAGTGGGTCGCGCTTGCGAGCGGACTGGAGATGGGGAATGCGAACCAGGTCGCGGACTTGAGAACGGAGATGCTGGCGGAGTGGTTGTTGGGGGAGGCGGGTGCGGAGGAGGTGCGTCGATCTCATCTGTCCTCTCTTGCTTGGGCGTTCAAGCGCGAGAGCAAGTGATTGATCGTTGAGTCGATTCTACAGGACCAGGACGAGGCGGTCAAGGTGACGAGGCTCATCCTGGCGGGCAACTCGCTCGCTCAGCCCGAGGTGCAGGCGACAGAGGAGCCGAAGAAGGTGCGCTTGTTCCTTTACTACCGTCAGAAGGCTCGCGAACTGACTTGGGCCATCCGCAGAAAACCTACGGCTACGACTCCTCCCGCTACACCTCCAAACCGACCGAAGCCCTCGACGCCCTCCTCGCCGAACTCGCCCCGTCCCTCTCCATCGACGTCACGTCGGGCGACAAAGACCCCTGCGAGCCGACGCTCCCTCAGCAGCCCCTCCACCCGGCGCTCCTCCCGAACGCGGCCGCGTACGAGGGCTTCACGGCGCGTACGAACCCGTGGTGGTTTGATGTTGACGGGACGAGCTTCTTCGGCACGAGCGGGCAGACGATCGACGACATGTTCAAGTACCTGGACGGGGAGGATCGCGTCGAGATTGCGAGGCAGACGCTCGAGTGGTCACACATTGCGCCTACATGCCCCGATACCCTCTGTGCGTCGCTCGCCTCTCTCTTCTTTCCCCTTCTCAGGCGTACGAAACGTATTCTCGCGCAGGGTGCTACCCGTTCTCCGACCGCGACCCTTTCCTCCTCAAGCAAACCCCTCACGTCTACTTCGTTGGCAACCAGCCGTCCTTCTCCACGCGCCTCGTCTCGTCCGCCGACGCCGAGGGCAACCCCGTGCAGGTCCGCATCGTTCTCGTCCCCCGGTTCTGCGAGACGGGCGAGGTCGTGCTCGTCAACACGCGGAGCTTGGATACGAGGGTCGTCAGGTTCGCCGCCGGGGAGGTTTAGCGGAGCGCGTTGTTGTTGCTTGTAGCATAATCTCGATGAGGTGGAAGCCGGTTGACCACTTCAGGGGAGGTCGGGACGGCGTGCCGGCAGAGGAGGGGGAGGGGAAGCCAGTGCGGCTCACGCGCTCGTCTCCCAGCGCCTTCCCGCCCTCTATCTTCCCACACCAGCCATGAAACGCCTCGCTCACTCCGCTAGCCGACCGTTCGCTCTGCGCGGTCGCTCACTCACCGCTGCCGCCCTCTCCCCACTTTCGACCCGACAGCCTACGAACAGCTTCCCCCTCTCGACGAGGAGCGCTGCGACCGCTCAGAGTGCGTCCCACGTTCCATCGAATGCCGCGCACGCGCTGACCCAACCGTACGAGCAGCATCGACGGCCAGGCAGACCTTCCCCACTTCTTCATCTTTCTCTCCCTCCAGCCCGCTTCAAGCCCGCCGGGCTTCGACCGCTGCCACCCCTCCTCCGGTACAGCACAAGCCCCTCTTCGACAAGATCCTCATCGCCAACCGGTGCGTCTTCTCCTCCTTCCCGCGGTCCTTTTTCCCGGCAGTCCGTTGACTTGCTTGAGCGCGGCTTGCAGAGGCGAGATCGCCTGCCGCGTGATCCGCACTGCGCGCAAGCTCGGGATCAAGACCGTCGCGGTGTATTCTGCGGTCGACGCCGAGAGCGAACATGTCAAGATGGTGCGATGTCGCTTTTCTTTCTGCCCTCCATGTTTTCGCTATCTGCGCAGGTACTGACGGGTTGAAGGCTTCGACCGCGACAGGCTGACGAGGCGTACTACATTGGACCAGCGCCGTCGACGCAGAGCTACCTCTGCCAGGAGAAGTACATCGACATCTGCAAGAAGAGCGGCGCGCAGGCTATTCACCCGGGCTACGGGTGCGTCGACGGGCTTTTCCTACCTTTCTCAGAGAACATGACCCGGTGCCGGGAAGAGTAGCACTTGGCCGAGGCTGACGCTTTTCTTCCCCGTCTCACAGCTTCCTGTCCGAAAACGCCGACTTTGCCAAGCTGCTCGAGGAGAACGGCATCGTCTTCATCGGTCCTCCGGCTTCGGCTATCACTTCGATGGGCTCGAAGGCGTGCGTGCTTCCTCTACTTTTTCTCTTCTTCCTCGAGACTGACCCCCTTTCTTCATGGATTTCGCAGCGAGTCTAAGGATGTAAGCGTCGCCTCCTTCCCTTCCGCCATCGTCTCCCAGCTGACACACTGGCGCTATGCAGATCATGCTCGCTGCCGGCGTCCCATGCGTTCCTGGCTGGCACCCCTCCTCCTCCGACTCTCCCGACACCCAATCCCCCTCCTTCCTCCTCACCAAAGCGGACGAGATCGGCTACCCGGTCCTGATCAAAGCCGTCTCCGGCGGCGGCGGCAAGGGCATGAAGATCGCGATCAAGAAGGAGGAGTTTGAGAGCCAGCTCGAGTCGGCGAAGAGGGAGGCGAGAACGCACTTTGGCGACGACCGCGTGCTGCTCGAGCGGTACATCACACGGCCACGTCGTACGTCTACTCTCGTAGCACCCCTTGCAGGAAGACGGACGTCGAGGCCACTCATGCTGACCTTACCTTTTTCCTCACCAGACGTCGAGGTTCAGGTCTTTTCCGATTCGTACGGCAACCACGTCTCCCTCTTCGAGCGCGACTGCTCCGTCCAGCGTCGCCACCAGAAGTGCATCGAGGAGGTGCGGCACCCTTTCCCTTTCGCCACTTCTTCCGTTTCGCATCAGTCACCGCCTTGCCTTCCTGTGTGACCGATGCAGACCATCGTACTGACAGGTTCGCGTTGAGGTCGAACGAAACAGGCTCCTGCACCCGGCTTGTGGCAAGACCTGCGCGAGAAGCTGTACGACAAGGCGAGGAAGGCGGCAGAGGCGGTCGATTACCGCGGTGCCGGCACTGTCGGTGCGCCTTCTGTCCCCCTTTACGCTCTCCATGCCGACACTGACGGCACCAGATCTCCCTTCATTGGCAACATGCAGAGTTCCTCCTCAACGCCGACAACGAAGACGAGTTCTTCTTCTGCGAGATGAACGTCCGCCTGCAGGTCGAGCACCCCGTCACGGAGATGATCACCGGCGTTGACCTTGTCGAGTGGCAGCTCGAGGTGCGATGCCTTTCTCAGCTCTCGCCCGTGAGGCGCTGACTGATCAGACTCGGTCTCGCAACCAGGTCGCGGCTGGCAACCCCATCCCGCTCAAGCAGGAGGAGATCACCTGCACGGGACATGCCTTCGAGTGCCGCATCTACGCCGAAGACCCTCGCGGGTGCGTCTTCTTGCCTTTCCCCCCCTCCTTCTCTCCCTTTCCCTCCCTCTACCATTCACACGCCACTCTACCAGTCTTTTCCTACCCTTAGTCACACACACTGATGCTTCGACCTTAATAGCGGCTTCCTCCCGTCTGCTGGCCGTCTTCTCCATCACCGTCCTCCCCCCGACTCCGACACGGTCCGGATCGAGACGGGCTTCATCGCAGGCGACGACATCAGCGTCACCTACGACCCGCTCATCAGCAAGGCGATCTTCTTCGGCCAGGACCGCGAGGCCGCGCTGAGAACGCTACGCAAGGGCCTGAACGAATACCAGATCGTCGGCCCCTCGACCAACATCGAGTTCCTCAGCCGCCTTGCGTCCAACGAGGCCTTCATCCGGGGAGAGGTCGAAACTGGCTTCATTCCCGTACGTGCTCGCGCTCATCGTACTTGAGCGGAACTTACCTCCTCTTTTCTTGCAGAAACATTACGACGAGCTCTTCCCTCCCCTTCCTTCGGCGTCTTCCTCTTCTCTCGCTGCCGCCGCACTCCATCTCGCCGACCGCGATCGCACCCACTTCGCCTCACTCGGCCACCAGTCCGCCTGGACCGACCCCAAGCTCGCCGGCTTCCGCCTCGGCGGAGTCCAGACGAACCGCTACCGCCGCGAGTACGAGTTTGGCGGCGAGGACCAGAGCGTCAAGGTTACGGTCGGTCCGACACTCGAGCCGACGGGGCAGCTTGACGTTGCCGTCACGTCGACAGGCGAGGCGGAACCGACCCTCTTCCCCTCCATCTCTCCCACGTCTTCCTCCTCTCCGTCCAACCCAAACGCGACGACGCTCCGCGTCCCCCTCCCGACCGAGCTCGCCTCCGTCGACATCATCTCCGCACCACCACCGCCCGCGCCGCTGACGAGCGAGCCGCAACCCGAGGTCCTGCACCTGTTCAATACGGCCGAGGGCTTTGCGGGCAAGGTCGAGGTGCGGCCCCCGGCGTGGATGAGCAAGGTCGGGACGGCAGCTGCGGAGGGCAAGGGGATGAAGAAGGGCAAGGGCGGGGCCGTGGCGCCGATGCGTGCGTATTTCTTCTCTCCCTCCTCTTTTCCATGCGAACCCTAATACTCGTCAAACACAGCGTCCAAGGTCGTCCAGGTCTTTGTCAAAGAGGGCGACGTGGTCGAGGAGGGCGCGCCGCTCGTTACGCTCGAGGCGATGAAGACCGTTCGTCCTCTCCCTTTCTTCCTTCGCCCGTTTCCGCTCACCCTGCTCTTCTCTGGCAGGAACACGTCCTCAAAGCCGCCGTTTCGGGCACGATCGCCAAGGTCGTCGCGGCCGAGGGCGACCTTGTCCCGCAGGGCAGGGTGCTCGTCGAGTTTGTTGCCGCCGAGGAGGCAGAAGCGGCGAAGGAGTCCGTTGTGTAGCTTCTTCTCTTTCCGTCCGGTCTGCTGCCGCGCTGCACTGCATTACTAAGCTCTTCTCGCATTTTGATCCGCTTTGTACTGAGAAGCCATGTTCCTAGTTACTGAGCAAACCCTGAAAACCCTTCACCAGCTTCGCGACCTACTTGTGCAGCTGCGCCGTCGGCCCAACCTGCTCATAGGGAAACTTCTCCTTCCACCTCGCCGCGATCTCCTCGCGCGTGCAGACCCAAACGTCGGGCTTGCTCGCGACGTACTGCATGAAGCGCTTGAGGGCGCGCGCGCGGGCAGGTTTGCCGACAACGCGGTTGTGCATTGCGATGTTCATCACTGTGCGGCGAACGGGTGAAGGTGTCAAAGTCTGCGAGAGGGAGACGGGTAGGAGAAGAGAGGGAGGAGGGAGAAATGCACTCTTGGGGTGCCCGCGCTCGCCCTCGCGGTAGAGCGTGTCGAAGTCAGCCTTGAGCAGGTCATACCAGTCCATTGCCGAGCTTGTACCGACCGAACCCTTGACCATGAAGCGGTGGTCGTTGTTGGTGCTGTATCCCACCCTCGTGAGCCTAGCGAAGATCGAGAGAAGAAGAGGAAGAAAGGGACGCACAGCGAGTAAGGAACCATGAGCATGCCCTTGTCCTCGTCGCCGTCGAGTGTGAGCGGGTCCTGCACCCAGTAGGGGAGGTCGCCGGCATAGCTGTCTGAGTTGTAGCGCAAAGGCACGCCGAGCTCCTTGTGCACCCGCGCGCGAATGTGGCGGTGGTACGTCGAGCCGTTGCCGGTGAAGAAGGCGGTCGGGACTTGCACATCCGAGGTACGTCAGATGAGGAATGATGGGAGAGAGGAAAAGAAGACGAACCGTCCTTGCGGCCGGTCGACTCCTGCAGGCGCTTGAACGACTTGCGGACGTGCTCGGCCTCGTCGTCCGGGCCGGCAAGGTCCATCAAATTGCGCCAGCGGTTACCTGTCCAGCATGAAAGTCAGTCAGTGGCTTAGAGGGAAAGTAGCGAGAGCAGCGCACCGTGGCAAGCGATTTCGTGGCCCTTGTCGGCGAGAAGCTTGGGGTAGAAGCCGGTGACCTCGAACGAGCGCGCGCACGCCCAGATGGTAAACTTCCAACCAAAGTCGTCAAAGAGCTTTATGAGGCGCGGGAGGCCCCGGCGGATACCGTACTCGAACTGGATGCAAGCAGAGTCAGTCGGAAGCAGCAGAAAAGGAGAAGGACCAACGCACGCCCTGCTCGACAAGCATGTCGCGCTTGTTCTTGACCGGCTCGCGGACGTAGTGCTCTTCGAAGAGGAACTCGACCGAGCGGTCGTCGCCGTTCCAGGGTGTAAACTCGGCACCCTCCTCGTCTGCGGCAGGAAAGGTTAGATCACCTTAAACAGACTGCGCGTGGTCACGTACAGTTCAAGACGAAGGAAACAGCGATCTTGGCGCCGTTGGGCCAACAGTCCGTGGGCTGGTCGAAGCCGTAGCCGAGAAAGTCGCGCTCCACCGCCGCAACAGTGTCCTTGAACCCGGACTTGTTCGTCTCAGGAGTGGCGAGCCAGACCATCGCAAAGTTGAAAGAGCTTGAGGGAAGTGGGTGGTGGAGCGGTGGATAAGGATAGGTCAGGAAAGCGGTCGAGGAGGACCGGGCGGAAAAGGGGTGGAGGAGGACGAGGACTTGGTAGGTGGGCTGTGCGGGCTTGCCGGTGCGTTGCTGAATGTAGGACTGGAACAGGAAGCGAGAGAGAGGCGACACGGCGCGGTCGAAAGCCGGCAAACTGTGCCGGGATCGGCACTTACGGCCCGCATCTCTCTTATCTCGCCCGCTTTGCTGCCCGCCTCGCTCCCCTACTGGACTTGTGGTTCTGCGACGCGCTCTCCGGTAGCTCTGCTCATCCTACACAGTACGCACCGATCACCATGCCTTTCGCTGCCGGCCCCAAGTGTGCGCTCGTCTTCATCCCCCACCGGGGTCCGCGCGCTCTCGCTCACTCGCTTCTCGCCCTCGCAGATCCCGACTTTCTCTCCCTTGAGCGCGAGTTCATCGGCTATGGCCTCAACACGGTGCGGCCTAACCTTCTGACGCTTTACTCCCTGTCCTGACCCCTTTCCCCCAGCCCGACCCTAAGTGGCCCGGCAACTCGCAAGGCAACGCCAAAATCTGTCTCTCGATCGTGATCGAGTACTACACTGGTGCCGAACGAACCTTGGACAACGGTGACGAAGGAGGCGGTGCGTTTTTCTCTCCCTGCCACCGAGTCGATATCGCTGATCCTTCTGCGTGCAGAGACCGCCCTTCCTGACATCCCAATCCGCGTGCAGCCCAAGGGCAAGCGCTTCGACATGCTCGAATCGGTGTACGAGTACGGCTCGCGCGAGGGACTGCCGCGATTGCTTCGCCTCCTCGACGAGTGCGTCCTTTGCTTTTCTTCTTTGCCGCCTTCTCTCTGGGTGCGTTTCTGACTAAAGAACCCTCCCCTTTCTTCCTGAACAGCTATAAGATGAAGGCGACATTCGCAGTTTCATCGCAGGCGCTCGAGAAGACCCCCTACTACGCCAAATCGCTGGCGGCCTCGCCGCACGAGATCGCGTGCGCCTCAAAGCGCTACATCGACTACTTGCACATCAGCCCGGAGGAGGAGGAGAAGCACATCTCGGAGGCTATCGAAACCCTCCAGTCCCTCACAGGCGACAAGACGCTCCCGCACAGTGGGTTTTCTGCTGTTCGACCAACCTTTTTGTCCCGCTAACAAATCCTTTTCTACAGCCTGGATGGTCGGCCGCCCTTCCAATATCTCGACGCTACTCTATGCCCGCGCTCATCACGAGCGCAAGCTTCCCCTCCTCGCCTCTTCCGACGACATCTCCGACGAGCTTCCCTTCTGGCGCCCGTCTCCGCTTGCCGCGGACGGTCTGCCCGATGAGGGCCTCCTCATGATTCCCGCCGACAACTCGACGGGCGACCACCGCTTTGTTGCACCCGGCTCGGGCTGGGTGCGTTGCCGCTCTTTGCGTTCTCAAGTTTCGCGCATTACTGACCTCCCTTGCCCGCCTCCCAGTCCTCGCCGCGCCACTACTTCGAGTACCTGAAGGACAACTTCGACCAGCTCTACGAGGAAGGCGAGGCCGGCGAGCCCAAGATGATGTCGGTCACGCTCCACCCGCACGTTATCGGCCACGGTGGGCGCATCTTCTGGCTCGAGGAGTTCCTCAAGTATGTCCAGTCCAAGGGCGAGGGTAACGTCTGGGTCGCCCGCCGCGACGAGATCGCCGAGCACTGGAAGAAAACCCACCCTTACGACCCGTCCACGGCGTTTGGCCATACCAAGCAGGTCGAATGCTGGTGATTGCCGTAGTAGCGATCGCTGATCGGTTTTCTGTGTGCTGTCATGAGGTCCGGAAAGGTCGTAGATGCATTTTTCTCCCTTTGGTCTGTATCATCCATCGCCTCTCCATTGCGCTTGTCCCCACTTGCAGCCCATCCCACTGCAAACTCAAAGTACCCGAGCCCCTCGAGTCCGCTCACCACGCGAGAGCGCCTGCAAGTGCGCCTCCGAGGCTGGACCGAGAGAAGCAACAAAGAGGGGGCAAGAGCTAGAGGAACCCGACGACGAGCCGCTCCTTCTGCAGGAAGTCCCGCCAGTCGTGTACCCACCCCTTCTCATCCTCTTCCTTCCATATCCGCTCGAGCGCGACGAGGTTGTCGCGGTACCTGCCCGTCCTCACCAGAGTCAGCTCTGAGCGAAGAAAGCGAGAGGAGCGAAAGGGAGGGAAGAACGCACCCCTGCATATTCCCGCATGCCCTCACGCCCTGCCTGCACAGCTCTCTATCCTGCGGCAGCAGCGCGCACGTCCCGGCGAGGAACCAGGGTCCGTCCCTCCAGACCGGCGGCGAGAGGTACGGCTTTGCGCTCGTTGCCGCGGTGGGCTGTGCGGGTGGCGGCGGCGGTGGCGGAGCAAGCGCGGGAGAAAGAGTGGAAGAAGAGGTGGTCGTGGAGGAGGTGTCGAGGATGGAGGAGGGCGGGGAGTAGGCCTGCAGGAGGCGCGAGCCGATCGAGAGGATGTGGCGCAACGAGGTCGAGATGGCGGTCGAGACGGGCCCGTGGGCGTGTATCGACTGGTAGAGGTAGATGATGACCGCCTTCGTTCGCACGGAAGAGCAGGTAAGTCTCGACGAAGCCAAGGGGGAGAGGTGGAAGGAAAAGAGAGCGCACATGCCGCCACATCTCGGCCGTCCCGACTTTCTCGAGGTACAGCGCGCCCTCGCTCAAGTCCTGCATGTCGGGCGGCGGCGGCCTGAACTCGCGCACGGCGCGCTCGATCGCGTCGGCCTTGATGCGCACAATCTCGTCCGGCAGGGCGTCCATCTCGGCGCTTAGGTTCGCGACGGCCGCGAGGCAGAGCATGAGGTACACCGGCAGGCCGAGGTGCGCCTGCACGGCGCTTGGCGGGCAGGTCCACGGCGCGAGCGAGGTCGACGAGGCCGAGTCGCCCGGGAGGGATGGGAAGGCGAAGAGGGTGCGCCGCTTCGGGACGGTGACGGAGCGGAGGACGTCCGTCCAGGCGTACGGGATGAGGAGGATCGAGAGCGAGTCTTGCATGCTGGACAGGTCGAGCGTCGGTTGCTGCCCCAGCGCTTCGGTGATGAAGAACTCGGTGAGGAGGAGGATGGCGTGGCAGGCGGCGGCGCCGAACTGGTCGAACTGCACGAGGACGGAGCTCTCTCAGTAAATCTCGCGCCTGATGACGGAAGAAAGGTGGACAGACCTGATAGGTGAGCATGTCGAGGCAAGCGAGGATTTTCGCCTCGAGCGGCACGTCCTTGACCGACAAGTGGTCGAGCGCCTTCTGGAAGTACGAGTTCGACATGTCGAGCAGGCGCTGCTGCTGCTGCGCGACGAGAGCTGCGTCGGCCGAGTCGCCCGAGGACGACTGCTGCTGCGTGTGCTGGTGGCACCGGACGCGGTAGAGCATGACCTGCAGGCGTGAAGAGCGGGTCAGTACGGACGGGAAGAGTGTCGAGGCTGAAGGAGGAAGCGGGACGGACCATCGCCATTCCGGCGTTGCGGGAGGAGGCGGACGAGGTCGCGAGCCGGAAGAGCTTGTCGTTGACGACCTGTCGGACGGGCTTGGGCAGCGAGGCGAACCAGCTCTCGTTGAACTCGTTGTCTGTAACGCACGCGCCATCGTCAGCAAGCCGAATAGGGCGGAAACGGGAGAAAAAAAAGGGAAACGACGTACAGACGGGATCCAGCCTCTCGCCGTCGTCCCCTCCGCTCTCCAGCTTTGGCGGCGTCGACGCGGCCTGGCTCGCCCTCACACCCTCCGTCAGCATCTGCTGCGCGCCCGTCCCGAACACGCCCGTGCCCGCGGGCGAAGGGACGCCCTGCGCTGGCGACTCGCCCCACCCTCCCCCTCCTCCACCGGCGGCGAGCTGCGAAGCGTCCCAGGTCGAGAACTCGGAGTCGATCGAGGCGAACAGGTGGGTGAGCTCGTCGGTCGGATTGATGGCCGAGGCGTACGGGCCGAAGATGTCGGCGGAGAAGTCGGACGGGAAGGCTTGGGCTTGGAAGGATGGCACGGCGGGGGCCGGCTCTGTAGAAGGGAGTGGAGGAGCGGGAGGGGCGGCGGAGAAGGCAGGCGCGGTGGTGGCGGGTAAGGGAGGGGAGGGGCGATAGGGTCCTAGGGACGGGAGAGAGGAGAATGCGGTAGGCTGGATTTGCGAAACGGGCGGGGCAGGCGCGGTGCTGAAGGACGGGTAGGAAGACGGAGGGAGAGGCGTTTGCAGTACTGCTTGAGGTGCTGGCGCGACAGCAGGCGCAGAGGTTGGAAGAAAAGCCGGCGCCGGGCTCTGCCTCGCCCCTCCCGCGCCTCCTCCCGCCGCCTCTGCTGCTGCTCCCGACCCCGCCCCCGTTCCAGCTCCTCCGCCCGCCGCCGCCTTCTTCGCCGCCTTGGCCGCCGTCCTGACACCCTTGACGAACGTCCTGACCGGTCTCTGGCCGGGCGGGGGAGGCCACTGGCAGTCGTACGAGGCGAGGAAGCAGCGCTCGCACGCGCCATTGTGCTCGGGGAGCTTTGTCTCGTCGCATCTGGTTTCGGCGGGCGGGCGAAAGAGGGGTCAGCCCGGGAGAGGGAGAGAGATGGGGGACGAGGAGGAAAGGGGCGGACTTCTTCTTGCGGGAGCGGCCTGTCGGTGCAAGGGTCAGCAGAGGTGCCAGGGAGGGTAGGGATGGCCACGCACAGGTCAAGCAGCCCTGGCGGGAGCGCTTCGGCTCAGGTTGGGCGGCATCGGCAGGCGCGGCGGGAGCGCTCGAAGGGCCCGGTGCGGACATGCTTGAGCGGGATAGAGCAGCCCTACAGAGCTGGTGGAAGCAGTGGCAGATCGCAGCGAGTGGTGAGCGGGTCGAGGGCAGCGAAAGAAGGCCGTCGCCTCGAAAGCGCCGCCTGGCCAGTCGGCACGCTTCAGTCTCTTCCGCTGCGCTTCTCTTCCGGGTGACTCGGCGGAACGGCGCGAGAAAGGCACTCTGCGAATATCCTGAGCAAACGCCGCGATTGACAGCGAGAGAACGAAGCGTCCTTTTCGTCCCTCCCTGCCGCTCTTCCAATGCTCTACGCCCGCGCTGACGCACTGTGCTGCTCGTTCCCTCACTCGCCACGCTTGCTCCCCAGAGCGGGGCTACGGCACGCGCGCCCTTGATCCCGCTTCAACGCTCTCAGCCCCCTCGCTTGCCCTCTTCCTCCTCTTCCTCCCGACCTCTTGGTCGTGGGACCGGCCCCCACTCCGTACCGCAGGACGCCTTGGGATCGAACGACAGGGAGGGGCGGTGAGGTGCAGGAAGCGAAAGGAGGCGGCGAGTCGAGGCCGGCGGGGAACGTAGGAGGTGGGGAGGAAAAGGCGACGGGGAGGGCGAGGGCGACGAGGCGGTCGAGCCCGAGATGGCGGGACGGCGGGGGCGCGCTGCTGTCCTTGAGCGGGGAGAGGAGCGCAGGCGAGGGCGGAAAGGGGGAGGGAGCGGAACGACCGTGAGGGCGGAGGAGGGAGGAGGGGAGGGCGAAGGGAGCTGGAGAGGGTCGTTCGCGTCGCCCTGCGCGCCGAAGTGGACGCGCCCGTCTCGTCGCTCGGTCACCTCGTCGCCCCTGGCGCTGCCTATCCTCCCTCGAACGCACGAACGCGTCCACTCCTGGTGCTGGTCCTCGTCGGTCGCTCATTGCCGCTGGGCGTCAGGGTCGTCCTGGGCGGTGGTGCCGGGGATCATGATGCGCTGCGAGGCCATGAACCTGCGCGTGCTCACCGCCTCGTCAGCCTCGTTCGCTCTACTCGTCGCCTGCTACTCATCGCTCAACTCGTCCTCGATTTCCCCCTCACCACTTGCACAGAGGACACGAGGGTGCTCACCAGGCGGCGTGGTACCCTCCAAGCAAGCGCATGTAGCTCGCCTGCTCGGCGGTCATGGCGCTGAGCTGCTCGAGCTCTTCGGTGCGCTGGGCGAGCACCTGCAGCTGCTGGGCCAGGTGCGCAATCTGCCGCGTTTTCGCACTCGGCTGAGCTTGCTGGGGCGCGTACGACATGTTGTAGAGGCAGCGGAGGGAGGAAGACCGAAGGAGGGGAGAATGCAAGAGGGCAAGAAAGGATGCGAGAGAGGGGCAGGACGACAACGACGGAGAGGTATAGACTACAGCGAGAAGTGTCTGTGCGGGAAACGGGGAAGAGTGTCTGTACGGATCAAGGGAGGCCTCAGAGGAGCGCAAGCGCGCCCACCGCCGCCGCGCACCCTCCGACCACGAGCTGGATCCCGACGCGCCCGGCTCCGGCGATGTAGCTGCTCTCGCTCACTCCTGGTCAGTCTCGCTCGGCAGAGAAAAGGAGAGCAAGCGCACCTGTCGTCTGGCCCGACGGCGACACCCGAAGCACTCGCACCCGGAGCGTAGGCGGTGATGCCGCTTTCGAGGCCGGCGGGGGTGACGCTCGCGACGGTGAGGTTGGCGGCCTGGGTCGAGGACGCGGCGGCGGAGGTGACGGTGACGTTGAGGGTGCGGGTAGTGTTGCCCGAGACGCTGAGGGACTGGACGACGGAGACGACCTGGGAGGTGGAGGAGGGGGCGGCGGTGGTGCTGTTGCCGCTGGCGCTGGCTGAGCCGCTCAAGGCTGCGGACGAGGCCGAGGCTGAGGACGAGGTAGACGCGGCGGTGGTGGAGGGGAGCTCTGCGGCCTGGGCGAGGGCGAGCGGGAGGAGGAGCTGAGCGGGAGAGAGCAGGACGAGTGGGGTCAGTGCAGAGTGGCGTGGAAAGAACAGGGGAGAGACTGACTGCGACGAGAGAGAGCGGAGTAACACGCATGGCTCGACAGTGACCAACCCGCGAGAGAAGCACGAGACGGACGCTGGCCAAGAGGAGAGCCAGGAGGAGGAGGAAGGAGGAGGTTGGGTCACTCCCGCAACTCTGACCACTCACTTGGACTCTTGCACCATGGCATCGTCCTCTCCACCGTACTCACCCCCTCCCGCCCACCCCTCCCGCCGCCCCTCGCTCTCAAACTCGCTCCCTTCCTCCTCCTCCTCACCGTCTTCCTCCTCCTCGCCCTGGTCCACAACTGGCTCGTTCTACCTCGGCGGCTCATCCGCACCCCCAATCCTCAACTCCCGCCGCGCACCGCCCCTCAAAGGCCGCTCCTCGACCCATACTCCGCTCCGCACCTCGCCCGCACCGCCCCACTCGCCCTCTTCTGCACCCTCCCCGCCCGTCCTCCTCACAGACGGCACCTGCGTCTGCTGCGCCACCGACGTAAGCTACCCGAGGGCCAGCCCTAGCTTCCGCTGCACCGTCTGCGACACCGTCAACGACCTCACCGACCAGCAGCGCAGGGGCAAATCCCGCCAGGGTCCGTCACCCTCTCCCTCCTTGCCTGTCTCTTCCCGCTCAGGCTGACTCTCGATGCTGTGCAGTCGTACTCCCACCCGATGCGACCCCCATCTCCGCTCCCGAGTTCCGCTCCGTTGTTGACCGTCTCCGCGCCCGGCAGCAAGAGACGGACGAGCAGCTCGCACGGCGGCTTGCAGGGCTCGACATTGACTCGGCGAGTACGGATAGAGATGGTGGGACAGGAGCGGAGGACGAAGACGACCCGGAGGACTTGCTCGTCGCGTACCTCGTCACCGCGTTCAACAACCTCCCTTCCATCGATGCTTCCTTCCGGCCCGCTCCCCCGTCCACTTCCCCCTCCTCTGCGAAACCTCCGGAGCTCGACACCCTGCGAGCAGTGTACGACTTCGTCAAGCTCCGCCCAGCGGCGCTCGAGATCTTGAGAAGCCAGGTCGAGGCCGTCTTGCGACGACCGGGCGCGGCACTGGCAGAAGGGGACGGCGGGTGGATCCTCGTGCTGCTAGAGGTGCGCTTTTCCCTCTGTCGTTAGATGAAGAAACGCCTCTCACCGCTCTCTCCCGATCCCGCAGAGCCCCGTTTTTTCCGCCGACTACAACCCTGACCCAACCCAACGGCGATGGCTCCTCTCGCGCTTCATCGGGCTGTACGCCCTCCGCCCTTCACTCCCGCACTCGCTTCTCTGACCCTTCGCTCCCCTACTGCGCAGGCTTTCCAACCTCCCGAACGCGCTCCACCACCGCCTCGTCTCGCTCCTCGCCTCGCCCGCCTACCCGCGCGCGGCATTGCAAACCAAGGTCGAGATGCTGTGCAGCTTTTTGAGCTGGAGGGTCGGCGAGGGCTCGGCGGGAGCGGCGGCGGGAGGGGACTACAGGCAGGACTGGAGGGTCAGGGCTGGGGCGAGGGTCGCGAGTTTGCTGTGTGCGTCCGACGGTCCCGTTCACTCTTTCTGGCATCCCCACTGACAGAGTCGGATTCTCCTCGGCGTCGCTTGCACACAGTCAACGCCGCCCTCACCCCCTCCTCTCCGCACCGCCGCCTCCCGCTCTCGTCCTTCTACGTGACCCTGCTCGACTCGCTCGGCGAGTCGGCGCTCGTGCGTGACTTTACCGACTGGGAGTCCGGCGAGGCCAGCTTCGCGCTGTGCCAGTACCCGTTCTTGCTCAGCTTGGGCGTCAAGATGGGCTTGCTTGGGTGGGACGGGGAGAGGCAGATGGTGTGTTGCTATCTTGTTCCCTCTTCCTCCCTCGCTCCTTTGCCTTCTCGGCGACAGAGGCTGATCTGGATTTGCTTCGATGATCCCGAACGCACAGGTCGAACGCGCTCGCGAAGCCTACCGCTCGACCTTCATCCGCAACGAGCTCGACTCGCCTCTGCTCCTTCTCCGCGTCAGGCGGGACCACCTCGTCTCGGACAGCTTGCGGCAGGTGCGCCTCGCTCCCGTACCCTCATTCTCTCCCTTTCTTCGTGCTTAGGAGGAGAGAGTGATTGAGCTGTGCGAAAGTGTGCAGATCTCGAACAACCGCATCAACCTGAAGAAGACGCTCAGGATCGCTTTCGAGGGAGAAGAGGGCGTCGATGCTGGTGTGTTGCGCCCCTTTCCCTCCTTCCACCCAAAGGAACGAGACTGACCTCTTCCTTCCTCAGGCGGTCTCCGCAAGGAGTGGTTCCTGAGCCTCTGCCGACAGCTCTTCGACCCCCAAGTGCGCCTCTCCTTCTCGCAACCTTCCCTCCTGCTCTTCCTGACCAGCGCCCGTCGCGCAGTTCGGCATGTTCCTCGCGCCCGACCCGGCGACGCACCTGCTCTGGTTCAACCCGGCGAGCTTCGAGCAGCTCGACGACTTTTGGCTCGTCGGCGTCGTGCTCGGGCTCGCGCTGTACAACCTGGCGACGCTCGACGTGCCGCTGCCGTCGGTGCGTCGCAGCCTTCCCCCTTTCTTCCCTCTGCTGAACCCCAAGCGGATGGCTGATTGTTAGAGTCCATGACCTTTGCGCGCAGGCCGTCTACAAGAAGCTCCTCGACGAGCCCGTCTCGCTCCCAGACCTCGCGCAGCTCAACCCCTCGCTCGCACGAGGTCTGCAGCTGCTGCTTGACTTTACCCCGCCCGAAGACGTCGAGGAGACATTCTGCCGCGCGTTTGTCGGCGAGTACGAGGCGTGGGGCGAGACGGTCGAGGTGGAGCTGTGCGAAGGAGGAAGGGAGAGGATGGTCACGGGGGAGAACCGGGCGGGTGCGTTTCCTTCCCTTCCTCTCCTGCTTACCTGCTTGAGCTGACCCACACAGAGAACGAGCAGAGTACGTCCGCCTCTTCGTCGACTTCCACCTCACGACCTCGATCTCGGCCCAGTTCGACGCCTTCTCGTCCGGTTTCCACGAGGTTTGCGCCGGGAACGCGCTGTCGCTGTTCAAGGCCGCCGAGCTCGAGCTCGTCGTGCGAGGGAGCGACGAGCCGTTGGAGGTCGAGCAGCTGCGGGCGCTGACGGTGTACGAGGGGTTCAAGGAGGGCGACCCGACGATCGAGTGCGTCTTTCCCTTCCTCTCTCCTCCTCCCCTTGTCACGCTAACACCCTCATCCAGGCTCTTCTGGCTCGTCTTCGCCTCCTTCTCCCCCTCGGAGCAACGCGCGCTCCTCGCGTTCACGACGGCGTCGGACCGGCTGCCAGCGACGGGCACGTCGAGCCTGCAGCTCAAGGTGCAGTGCCTCGGCGACGACTGCGACCGCCTGCCGAGCAGCCACACGTGCTTCAACGCGATCGGCGTGTACCGCTACGCGACGAGGGAGAAGATGGAGGGGATGCTGAGGAGGGCGATGGAGGAGAGGTGCGTCCTTCGGTCTTCTCTGTCTGGACTGTTTCCTCGCTCTGTCCCCTTTCTCGACGAAGGGCTTGGGGGATTCTCCTTGAGGGCACTGACTGACCACTGTTCTCCTCTTTCTCGCCATCCTTGCAGCGAAGGATTCGGTCTGCGGTAGCCTCTGCCACCTCGTCTCGCTCGCAGCCTGTACCCTTATTCTCCCTCACCTTGTCGCTGTACTACACACTCGCAACTTTCGACTGGAACCGTCGCTCTCAGCGGGCGAGAGAGGTTGTCAAGAGGAGGAAAAGGCGAAGAAAGGGAAGGAGGAAAACGCGCGGTGGCTTTCTTTCCTCGTACGTCCGCCTTGCAATATTCTCTTGCATCGAGTCCCTCCCGCTCTCGAGAAGAGAAGCGCCTCTTCGCAAAGTCCGAAAGAGACATACTGCGAAGACTACGACGTGGCAGTAAGGCAAACGGAATACGACTCGAGGGTTCCACGTCGCCTCGTTTCTTGCTTCCACCTCGCACTTGAGCCCGTCGAGGGCACTCTGTACTCCTCCACATACTCCATGGACGCCCTGTCACCGTCGCTGCTGCACCTGCCAGCGCTCCCTCCTCCTTCTCCCTCTTCTCCCTCCGCCACCCGCAAGCGGACTCTCGCACACCCCGTCGACGTCGAAGGCGACGACGCAACACCTCCGCCGACGAAGAAGCGCGCACAGCGGTCCACGGCAGCAGAAAAGGCGCAGAAGAAGGCCGCCAGGATGGAGCGGAATCGAAGTGCGTCTCTTCCACGTCCTTCATCTTCCCAAAGTTTACTGACTCTTGCTCCTCACAGTCGCCGCTCAAGTCTCGCGCGACCGCAAGAAGCAGCACACCGAGGTTCTCGAGGCGCGCGTCGCCGAACTCGAGGCCCAACTCGCCGCCGCTTCGCCCTCTTCTTCCTCTTCCTCCGCCCCGGCCCTCGCTCTCTCCTTTCCCTCGCCCGCCTTCTCCCTTCCACTCGCACCTGCGTCACCCGATCCTGTCGTCGACCAGCTCAAGGAGGAGAACGAGGCGCTCAAGACGCAACTCGAGCTCGAGAAGCTCCAGTCGCAGGCGCTTCAGATCCGCCTCTCAGCGCTCGAGTCCAAGTTTGGACGCCTCGAGCAGCTACTGAGCCGCGCGTCGACAAGCGAGATCAAGCCGAAACAGGCGCAGAACAGCGCCGTTGAGCCGGTCAAGCAGGAGCAGCAGGAGCAGGAGCAGACGATGACGACGGACTCAATACTGACGACGATGGAGACGGACAGCTCTCGCCTCGTAGCACGCGAGGTCGACCAGTCCCTGCAGCGGAAGCTGTCCCCTCTGTCCTCGTCGACTTCAACCCCTCGTCGTTGTCTTCCTCCTCCGATGCTCCCTCTTCCCTCGACCCTCTCTTCGCGCCCTTCGACCCTCTCGCCGGCCTCGACTTTGGTCTCGACCTCGTCCCTTCCGCGCCCGTCGACGGCGCCGTTGACGCTGCACCAGATCCTCTCGTCCATCAGGATCTCGCCGTCGGCTCGAACGACCTCGCCCAGGCGTGGACCCTCTGGGCCGACTCGCTCGGTCCCGTCGAGCCGGTTCAGCAGGACGGCGACCTCCTCGCGCCCAAGATGGAGGAGTTCGACCTCTTCGAGTTCTTGCGCCAAGACGCCGCTGCGGGCTCAGCGGTTGAGGCTGCTTGTTAGGCGGTGATCTTCTTGTTGTCGGTCTTCGGGACGCCCTGCTCGGCATGCGCAAGCTGTACGTCTCCTCTTCCGCCCTCCTTCCTCGACCAGCTCCTGACCTTTTCTTCATGGAACAGCGCCACGATTTCCCCCTCCCCTCCCCCCTTTTCCGTCCCTCTCTGGCTTCTCGACCTTCTCCTCTCTCCCTCCCAGCACCCCCACACCTGTCACCCTGACTCTCCTGATTCGCCCTCTCCCACGCCTCGACGCGTCGCGCACTCCACCCTCCTCGCGAGGGCAGCTGAGCAGCGGCAGTCGAGGAAGGGCAGGCGCTTTCGGTCTGATGAGCTTGGTGACGGGACGGGACTTCGCTGGATAGGGCGGGAGGATGAGCGTTGGGCGGGCGATGCGGGCCGGGACGGGTTGGAGCGAGGCGGAAGGTTGTTGACGAGTGAGCGTCTTGTTGAGCGGCGGTCGCTCTCCCTCCTTTGTAGCACTACCCTCCGTTCAGTCCTGGCGGCCCTCCTGTTGCGATGCAGACACTTTCCTCGGGACCTGCCCGTTGCAAGCGAGAGCGGGAAAGGGTATCGTTGCAAGTGCGAAGCGCGACAGAAGCGTGGGAATGAGAACGAGTGTAGGGGGGTCATCATCAACGGAAAAGGGGGAATAGGAACGATAACGGGTAAAGGAGGGGAGACTGCGAGAAAGGCGAAGAGTTGCCAGTGCGAGTGCGAGTGGCGAGACGAGGTACAAGTACAAACGAAAAAGGGGAATCAGGAGGGGATGCGACGAGCGGTGCGAACGCCGCTCCAGGCGAGTCTGCGGGAGAGGCGGGTAAGCAAGGGCAAACAGAGCGGAGGAAGAAGAACGGCGTGCTCGTAGAAGAAGTGGCTGAAGCCCTCGAGGGCATGGCCGCTGGTGGTCGAGGCGGGACCGAGGCCCTCCCAGTTGACCGAGTTGTAGCCGGTTGAGTCGGCCGAGGACATCATGACCTGGAAAGGCGCGAAGGTGTGGTGGTGGTTGATCGGGAAGAAGCGGCTTCCGCTCTGCGAAGGGGGGTCAGCGACTGGGGAGGAAGACTCAGGGAGAAGAGACGCACGACGACACCGATGAGGTAAATGGTCGCCGAGTAAAGGAAGAAGCTGATGCTCGAGTCGAGGACCTGGGCGACGTAGGGGCGAGCCGAAGTCGGGAAGGCCTGCTCGAGGGGTGCAAGTCAGACTCAGGAGGGTGTGGAGAGGGGGAAGAAGCGCGCGTACGTTGACGAGGTAAGACGGCGCGTGCGCCATTGGAATGCGCTGCCTCCACCTCCCGCTCCTCCTCGGCGAAGCAAGCGACGGCGAGACCGCTTCAGCCAGAAGCTGCGCCGTCTTGCCGTTCTTCTTGGCCGTGACATACTGCTGGACGAGCTCGACATCGACGCCTAGCTCCTTGGCCAGGTCCTGCTGGAGCTCCTTCTCCGTCTTGGGCGGCGGCGGAACGACGACGACTTCCGGCTCGGCGGCCGAGGCGACGATGAGGTCGACTCCAACCGCCGAGAGGTCGGTCTGGACGTCCATCTCGTGCGCCGCAGGCGTGTCGGTCTGTACGTCGGCATCCGAGACGCTCACGCTCGTCTCAACGTGTGTGACAACTGGTTCCGGGAGAGGCGAGGACCGCTTGCTGCGCTTCTTCTGCGGGAGAACGGGTTAGACGGCTCAAAAGCTGAGGCAGCAAGAGAGAGAGGACTCGCGATGCGACGGTGTGTCGTGACGATGATGTCGTCGACCTCGTCCTCGCCAGCGGTCTCTTCGCCCTCATCCGACTCAGATTCGCTGTCCTCCTGCGCCGCGAGCTGGTTCGAGATCTCGCGACCGAGACTGCGGCTGAGCGACTCGGCGAGTGACTTGGCCGGAGAAGCGGGAGCAACACTGCTGTCGAGGAACTGCGACTTGCGGGCATTGGAGCGCATCTCGTCGATCTCGAAGCGGAGCTTGTCGATGGTCTCCTTGAGGAGGAGCTACAGGGAAGGAGTGTCAGTCCGGCAAATAGGAGAGCAGACGCAAAGCACGTACATTCTCCTGCTTCTGGTCGTCGAGCGAGTCCTGAGCCTGGCGAGCGATGTTGAGATCTCCTTCGAGCTTGTTGATGTGCTGCTGGAGGAGGTCGCGGTCGCGCTCGAACTGCTGGACCTGGAGGGCATGATTCTGAATCGCCTCCTCGGCAGCGCGGTTCTCCTGCAAGGAGGTTGGAGAGGGTCAGCGGCGGCAGAAGCACGAGAGAAGGGCCAGCAACGCACCCTCCTCGTCTCGGCCACAAGCGCCCTCAACCGCTCGCTCTCCTCGCACGCCGCGGTGTAGTTGCGCTTCATGCTGTCGTACGCCTCACGGCTCTTTTCGAGGCTCTTGGTGAGGCGGGCCACGTCAGCTTCGAGCGAGTTGATCTGGACGAGGTGCTCCTTCTCGGTGTTGCGGAGCTCCTTCTCCTCGCGGCGCTTGGCTTGCAGCTCAGAGCGGGCCTGTAGGTGATATGAGGAATTAGCGAAAGAAAGAAAGATCGAGGAGGAAACGTCGCACCTCGTCGAGCCGGATCTCGAGGTCGGAGACCTGCTCTTCGTACGAGATAGCGCTGGACTGCAAGCGCCCCTCGGTCTCCTTGAGCTTGCGCATCAAGCTGCGGACGGAAGAGGTCAGTAAGGGACTAACGAGAAGAAAGCCGAGGACGAAACGCACTCATTCGCATGCCTGAGCAGCTGCTGCACCTGCTCGCTCGCCGCAAGCGTACTCCCCGAGCTGTCCCTCGAGTGCCCCGCCGGGCTGTTCGCAAAGATCGACTCGGGCAGCCCAAGTCCTCCCTCGCCGGCGAACAAGCTCGCCGGCCGGCCCTCCCCACCGCTGCTTGCCGTGCTGAGGTGCGAGATTGTCGAGCCCTGGCGGCGGAGGTGCGTGAAATACTTCTCGGGCGAGTCGGGCTCGGCGTCGTGGTTGGGCGCGAAGAGGTCGTTCGCACTGGCCGACAGGCTGAAAGGGCCAGAGGGCGACTCGGGCGGCGTCGAGCCCGGGAAAAAGGACGATGAGGAGCGCTCGGCGGGCTGGTGCGGCGAGAGCGGCGCGGCGTGGAAGGACGTCGTGTCGATGCTGCTCGCTGAGGGAGAGGCGAAGAACGAGTCGCCGGCGTTCGAGCCGGAGCGGTTCGACCCGTGCGAGCTGCTGAGCGACTCGGCGTTCGACGAGGACGTCGAGCGGGAAAGGCTGGTGCGGGACCCGCTCGACGGTGTTGGACTCCTCATCCCGGTAAGAGACGGGCTGAGCGGCTCCTCGCTCTCGCCGCGCTGAGACCGGTTCGCCTCCTCGCTCTGCCGGCGCTTGGCTCGGGAAGGCGCAATCGGGCGAGAATGGCGGAGAGAGGATGGGACTTTGCTGCTGTCGGCACTCCCGCTTGCCGAAGAAGGCGGACGATGCCCGGCGAGGTCGAGCGGGGCAGAGCGCTGGCGGAAAGAGAGTGAGGAGGACTTGGCGTGTCCCTTCGACCCGCTGTCGACGAACGAGCGGCGATTTTGCTCAGAGACTGGCAAAGTCGGCGTGCCTGGAGCGGGTGTGCCCTCGCGGCTGTCGCTGGTGAAGCTGCCAAGCGAGGGCGTCGCCTCGCGCTCGAGACCGTCGTCCTCGTCCATCGGGAAGTCGAGCTCCTGGTGCTCGTCGTTGCCTACCGCAGGTGGCGACCTAGGCGACGGCGGGTCCGACATCTCGCCCTCGGCCTCAAGCTCGCCCGATTCGTTGGCCATGCCGATCGAGCCCGCGCTTCCAGCGCTCCCGGCAGACTCGTAGCCGCTCTCGCCACCGGTGGGAGGCGAGGTGGCCAAGTCGGGCTCGCGCTCCTCCGGCATCGAGGCGAGGCTGCTGGTGCTCGACTTGCGGGACCGGGGCGATTTGGGCGGCACCGGGAGGTGCTGGGCGAGTCGCTGCGCGTCCTGAACGGAGGGAACTGGCTCGGGTGCGGAAGCGGACTTGACGAGTCCAGCGGCGATGTCGGCGACGGCGCCGGAAGGAAGAGCAGCGGCGAGACGGTCGGCGAGCGGCTTGCGGTACTTCTGCTTGTAGGCCTGCTGTACGGTAAGGAACCGGGGGCGATCCCAGTGCAGACGGACGAGGCTGAAAGGAGACGGGTTAGCGGGGCAAGCAGGTGGGATCGGAGAGAAGGCGTACCGCCAGAGGAGCTCCTCCCTCTTCCCGCCCTTCTCAACCTCCACCGCCATCTCCAGCGCCTTCGCGTCCCTCCACACGCCCACCGCCAGGCCGTCCCCCCTCCCGCCCTCACCGCCGCCAACAAGGGCGTTCTTCGCCCCCTCGACGGCGTGGAGGAAGAGTGCCTGGAGCGGCCCGACGGGGATGCACTGCTTGATGGCCTTGGGAAGGGATGAGTGGCCCAAGGTGGACTTGCGGTATTCGGTCGTAAGGGCGTGAAGGTGTGAGGGGGAGCGGGCGAGGAGGATCTTGGCGCTGCGGAGCGAGCTAGACGTGAGTATGGGTGAAAAGGAGAGAGAACCGCGAGCTTACACGATCTCGACGTTCCCGCCCCTCCTCAGCGCAACCTTCAGCTGGTCCAGATCCTCCCTGAACAGCTTCCTCCTGCGCTCCTCCCTCTCCTCCTTCTGCTGTTCGCTCTCACCTGCGAACTCCTCCTCCTCCCCGCTGTCGGGATAGTCCTCCCACCGTCCCTGCAGCGCGACCTCCCACGCCTTGCGCAGGCGGACGTTGCTCGAGTAGGCGGAGAGGACGGCGACGTCGAGCGAGCGGGGAGAGGTGGAAGCGGGGGAGGGGGAGGCGGGCGTGGATGACGAGGAGGAGGAAGACGATTGCGTGGAGCGAGATGAGGAGCGGAGGGAGTAGGCGGTGCGGAGGAGGGCGAGGTCGGAGGGTGTGCGAGAGATGAGGAGGTCAATCAGGAGGGTCTGCAAATGCGCGAAATCAGTCAGTGAGCTCGGAGTGCAGGCAGAAAGACAACACAAGCGTACATCGTTGGTCGAGACGCCTTCGAGCGCCTTCTGCAGCAGCCAAACGTCCCAGCCAAGCGGGCCCATGAGGAGACCGCGCAAGGCGAACTCGACTGCAGCTCGTCAACGGGGTGAGTACATCGCAACTTCCTGACTAAGCACCACTGACAATCCGCCAACAGCACCGTTTGGCGGACCTCGGGAACAGGAGGAAGTCGAAAACGCACCGTTCCCCTTGAATGCCTTCTCGCTCGTAACCACGTCCAGCAAGCTCCTGCCGCTCCCGCCCCTCGCGTACTCCTGGTCGAGCGCCTTGTGCTGCGGATGCGTGAGCGGTGCCAGGAGGAGCGCGAGGTCGCGGTCGCGGTTCTGTGCAGATGTAGACGGTCCAGATCAGTCAGCGCTCAAGAGCGAGAAGCGCGCAGAAAGGCCAGGCGAGCATGACGCACCAGCGCCTTCGCCCCGATGATCTGCCTCGCCCGCTCCGCCTCCTTCTCCACCTCGAACCCCTCGCCATCGCCCGTCGGCCCATCCAGCCCAACGCCGAGGTACGTCCCGCCCTGCTGCACCACCAGCGTCGAGAGGTCCTCGAACGTCTTGCGCTTCCGCAGGCCCCGCCCAGTCGGTGTGGAAGCGGAGGAGGGACCGCCGGGGGAGGAGCGAGAGAGGGAGGACATGAGCGAGCGGCGCCGCGTCGCCGGGGTGCTGGTTGGTGTCGTGCTCGACGGGTCGAGGGCAGAGGCGGACGAGGCGGACGAGCCTGGCAGTCCGCCCGCGGAGGACGAGGCGAAGGAGGACAGGCTGGTCAAAGAGGAATTGGAGGTCGTGCGGCGGTGGCGAGGGAGGGGGGAGCCGTCTGCACCGGTCATGGTGCGGCGGTGGACCGGGGAGACGGGGCGCTGACTGCGTGACGAGGCGGTAGGAGACGGCTGGCGGGGCGGCTCGTCCGCCTCGCTCGCGCTGCTGCTCGACTCGCTCGTCAAGCCCAAGTTGGTCAACAGCCCGAGAACCTCCTGCACGCCGACCGGCAGGTCCTTGGCCTGGTCCGGCATGTTGTCCACGGTCTGCTGCATCTGGAGGTAGTCGGCCGCGTTGAGGAGCTGGACGCCGCGCTTCTTCTCAAAGGCGGTCATGAGCTCGGGGAGGAGCCGCATGGGGACGGACCGCGGTGGGACGTTCTCATGACTGTCGGGGAGGGAGAGAAGGGGGGAGGTAGGGCGAGAGCCACCGGGGAGGGAGTCGAAGAGGTCGTTGAGAGTCGTGAGGAGCTCGAGTTGCGAGCGGCGGTACTGCAGGAGGAAGGTGTCAGTCCCGCTCGTCCGGACCATAAATAGGATGCATCGCTCTCGAAACGGTCGAAGCCGTTCTGAGATGAAGCAATGTAGGCGGCTCGAGCGAGGAGGGGAGCAGAAGGTGGGAGGAAAGACCCACCGGCGTTGACGCTGCGGCCTGCAGACGCTGTAGGAGGGAACATGCATCGTTTATCAGCTCTCTGAGCGCTCCTCACGCCCATCAAAGGGGAGACGAAGCGATCTGGCCCACTCACCGCAGTGCGAGGGGTGGTGGCCTGTGAGGCGCGCAAGGCATGCCTATGCCTGGTCAGCGAGCATAGAGTGGTGGGACCCTGAGAGAGCCTTGCGCACCATGATGACCCTCGCTGGTCGCCCCGAAGCGGTGTTGTCGCGTGAACGGCCCTTGTTGGGCGATGAGGAGGTGAAGCGGTGCGAGCAGCTGGTGGGAGCGGGCGGGAGGGTGCCAGGTTGCGCTGAGGGTGCCAGGTGCTCTCTTGTGGGTGTACAGAACGAGCAACAACCAGCAGCGGTGGAGCAGCGGGTGGGGAAGAGGGCGAGGACAAGGGGCGGTCGAACAGGAGGCGAAGCAGCATGCCGAACGATCTCGTTTGCAACTCGCTGGGCAGAGAGAGCTTTCGACTCGTTCGTCCATCCCTCCAGCAGACGGGAGGCCTCACAGCCGCGAGCGGAACCAGCAGGCGGTGGAACCGCCCCGACCAAGTCTCCCTCGCCAGGAAAAGCGATGCTTCGTCCCCTCGAGAGGATGGCGACGAAAGATACGTCTTTTGCACGAGCGGCGAGGGTATGTCTACTGCTGACCCGCCTACGCGCCTCAATGCGGCTGAACCCAACGAGAACGGCGATCAGTCTCGAGACAAGGGGGAGGAAAAGGACGAGCAAACGCACCTGAACCGCCCCCTGACCTGCTCCCGCCTACCACCCAGCCTCGCGCAAGCGGTCCATCTCGCGCTCGACGGCGTCCTGGCGCTCGGCGACCTTCTCCGCCCTGCTCCGGATCACGTTCGTCCGCTTGCGCAGACCGCTGGGCAGGCGCTGGCTCGCCTCCTCGCCCTCGGCGCGCGCGTCGACGTCGTTCCCGCCCTGCTTGCTGACGTTGCGCAGGCGCTCGCGCTCGGCGCGGCTCTTGTCCGCGCCGCGGTACCGCTGCGCGCCGACGCCGTGCTTGCGGCCGTCGCCGATCTTGAGCATCTTGCCGTCGCGGAGCTCCTCCATGCGGTCGCGCTCGAAGTGCTCGTTGAGCCAGCCGCGCGTGCGCTCGTCCGGGTACCAGAACGGCTCGGTCATGGTCACGATGACCTTTTTGTAGTTCTTGGTGCCGCCCGAGCGGGTCATGCCGCCGCCGACGGGGCTGCGCTTGAGCTTGGAGAGGTAGTTGATGGTGCGGATCGAGGTGATGTGCAGGCCGTAGACGTTCTTGAGGTAGTTGGCAATGTCGGGCTTGGTGAGCTGGAGGTGGGTGCGGAAGGTGGCGGTGTAGGGGTCGCCCTTGTGCTCGCCGGTGTTGCGGACGAGGCGCATGAAGACGTGCGGGAGGAAGACCTTGACCTGGCCGGTGGTGACGGCGAGACGCTCTCCTGCCAGGCCGTCCGGGTTGAGCTCGGAAGGCGCGGTGGCCTTGCGGGGCTTTTGCGCGGTACGTCCGGTGATGCGGGAGGAGGACTTGGAGATCCTCGGGGCGGCTGGCTGGCTGCCCGATGCCTTGGGGAGGAGGACGCGGGTGTTGGAGGGAAGAGGGAGCGAGAGGTCGGCGGCGGCGTTCTTGGGGGCGGGAGAGGTCGGGGGGTCAAAGGGGGCGGACACGACGGTTGCCAAGTGCCGTGTGGGCTGGCCAGTGGGCCGAACGGCGGCCTGGAGGGGACGGAGGGTGGTGCGGCGGAGGGCCTGCATCTTTCGACGACGACGGCGAGCAAGAGGGTGGGGAGGGTGCGCGGTGGGTGGCAGGTGTCGAGGCGGTGGCTGAGGGTGTCTCGGTGGGTGTGCAAGTAGTAGCAAGGGCAGGAAGAGCGGCAGTCGAGGACCAAAGGCCGCCTTCTCCTCCTGCGTCCCTCTTCCCGCTCGACCTCTTTGCTTCCGCTCTCTCTCGCCCGTCTCCCTCCTGTCCTCCGCTGCTCTCCGATAGACTCAACCGGCACCACGGCGGCCCCTCTCCTTCCCACCCTGGGCTCAGTTCCCTCCTCTTCCCCCTCCTCTCCCTCTCCCTCCTTGCCCGCCGACTCGCTCAGACGCCGGAGACAGACCGCCATGGCAAACCGCCTGTCTCGCTCTCTCCGCAGCATCTCGTCCTTCCTCCCCTTCCTCGCCCCCGCCCCCTCCTCGGCCCCTTACTCCTCCATCCCGCTCTCGTCCACCAGCGCACCGACCTCGCCTCGCCCCCTCGACGACGACGAGAAGCAGTCGCCGTACGCCTACTACGCTGCACCGCGCAACCCGCTCGTCACCGGCTGGCTCTACCTCTCCCCCTTGCTCGTCCTCGCCTTTGCCCTCGCCGCCTTCTCTCGCCGATCACCTGCCCAGGACACCGGCATCCTCAACCCCTACGCCTGCCAGCCTAGGACTCCCTTCACGAGCTTGAAGGAGGCATGTAGGGCGGACGACGGAAGCCTGGCAGTCGTGCGTTCGTTTCCTATCCCAACACGAGACGCCGGCCGACCCTTTTCTTCTCGAGCAGAACGACACCAGCTACGATCTCGAGCTCGACCGCCGCCTCTCCCAGGCTCAGTGCGACTCCGTCTTCCCGAACCTCTACGTGTACGCTTGCTCCCCCTCTCACCGTCATTTCGCGACCTGACCTGTTTCTTCCTCTTGGCAGCGAGGTCGACCGCGCCGTCGACTACTGGAAGGCGCGCGGCGGCGTCAGCCTGCAGGACCTCGACGACGCAGAGGAGAAGGGTCAGGCGCGCGCCATGATCTACAACAACCGCGTGAGTTTTTGCTTGCACCCTCGAAATCCTCGCTGCGAGGGGAATCGACACTAACGAGATGTCACCTCTTTGCCCACTTCTTCCTCCTTCTGCAGCTCTACGTCAAGAGCTACTCCAGCTCGCAGCAGGGAACGAGGACGAAGGCGATCTTGGCGCTCATCAGTGCGTCCCTCCCCTGTTTCCAGGCTGGACCTTCTCAGTGCCAATTCTCCCTGTTCGTTGCTTCTCTGGGTGCTCACCCGTACTCTCAACACAGACGAAGCGCTCATTACCTCCCCCGAGCCCGTGCCCGACATCGAGTGTAGGTCGAGCATCTTCCGCCTCTCGCTCGACCTCCCACCGTGTCTCATTCTGACCTCCCGTTTGACCTGCAGTTGTTATCCAAACGGGCGACAACGGCCTTCCGCAAGGAGCACCGTGGGCGTTGGGGAGGAAGGTGAAGGAGGAGCAGTTGACGTTGATGCCCGGTAAGCCCCGTCTGCCACCCCCTTCACCTTGTTCTGGCTGACTCTTTCCCTCTTCGCCTGCCTCCACCTCACCTGCTTCTCCCTCTTCCATCCTCCCGCCTACTCTGCCGCCCTCTCGCAGACTACGGCTTCTTCTCCTGGCCTGAACCGGGCGTGAACAGCATGCTCGAGGTCTCGGACAACTGCCGCGCGTACGAGTCCAAGCTGCGGTGGGAGGACAAGCTCGACCAGCTCTTCTGGCGCGGCGCGTTCATGGTGGACATCCGCAAGGAGCTCTGGGAGATCGCGCACCGCTACCGCTGGGGCGCCGTGTTCGACCTCGACTGGCAGGACCGCGAGATGGTCGACCAGAAGCTGCTTACGCCCGAGGAGCACTGTCAGTACAAGTTCCTCGCGCACGTCGAGGGCTTCGCGTACTCGGTACGTTGCTGGGCTCCTCCTTGACCTCTCCCCGCCGTCATCGGGGTCCTCAGTGTGCAGGCTTTCTTACCTTGTTTTCCTCTCCAGGGTCGTCTCAAATACCTCACCCAGTGCCGCAGCGTCATCATCGCCCACAAGGTCAGTCCGCGTCCTGCTTTCGACCTGCTGCCGCAGTACTGACCCAGGCCTTGCCCCCATTTTACCGCCGCTCGTTCCTGCCTCTCTCTCTCCGCTTTACCCTTACCTTCTCCAGCAAAAATACGTCCAGCACTTCCACCACCTCTTCGACGACGATCCGACCTCGCCCTCCCAGAACCTGGTCACCTCGCCAGGGCACAACTTTGACGAGCTCCCCACCGTCATGGCCGAGCTCCTGCGGGACGACGCCAAGGCGGAGCGCATCGCCGACAACTCGTACCGCTTCTGGCAGAAGTGGCTCAGCCCGAGCAGCGTCGACTGCTACTGGCGCCGCTTGTTCCAGCGCTGGGCCGAGGTGCAGACGTTCGAGCCGGTGCTGACGCGGAACATGACTAGCTACGGTACGTCTTACCTATCCTTTAGCCCCTTGTGTATGCATGCAACTGACCCGCATCTCGCACCGCGCACAGCCTCGTTTATGTTCGTCTTTTCTTTCTCTTTCCTCCCCTGTCGCCGCGTCCTTTCTTTCTCCTCGTATGTAGCAGCTCGCACTGACGGTCCACTCTTTCGCAGCCTTATGGGCAAGACGCATTGGGATCCCTTCTAGTCTGCCAGTCGCCTCTTCCACCCGCGCCTCTCTTGGCCGCCCTCTCTCGCATGTACCTCCTTCCCCTCTACCTCTAGACGCCCTCTTCTTCGTCCTTCTCCACCCGCCCGGCGCGGTCTTTGCCCCTCACCTTCCGTCGTTTTTTCCCCCTCCCTCTCGCAAGCAACCCCTCGTCGTCGTCGTCATCCTTCTCCCTTGTTGCTACCAACCTGCGCATAGAACCCGTTTTCCGTCCTAAAGAGTCGCCTCAGCAGTGCAAATGCAGCCTCGAGGCGTGCGATTGGCCGTTCCCAAAACGAGATCGACCTCCGCACTCGCAAGGTTGGCAGGCGCGGGCGGTGAGGCGAGTTACTCGCTGCTCTCGCGCTCACTGCTGCTCAATCTCGCTGCTTGCGCTTTTTAGGGGTTCGCCTAGCCCACGCATCTCTCGGATTGCCCGCGTGGCTCGTTTAAAGCGACTCGCGGCGCCTCCTCTCTCCTCTCTCCTTCACCACTCCTTCCACGACGACGACAACCTCGTACGGCCGCAGTGGCTAGTTCCGGGTGTCATTGCAGGTGCATAGCGAGGTCTCCCGCCCTGCCGTACTCCCCCGAGCTGACATCGGGCTCTTGCACCGCCCTTCGCCTCGAGCAGCCTCATCAGTCCGAACCTCCTCTCCGACCACTCTTCCGCCTGTCCTAGGCGTCCAGCCCACCGTGCTTCGCCTCCAATAACACCAGCTTCCCAGCCGCACCCGCGCCAGCCAGCAAGATGGCAGTGCGCAGGCGGCTCTCGCTCAACCGCCATCCCTCGACCGCGCCCAACCTGCCCGAGTTCCTCAAGCGGTCCAGCGCCTGGAACAGGGTGTCGGCATTCTCCTGTGCGTCTTCCTTCCCTCACTCGTTCCCTGCGCCGACTCTCGCTAACCCTTACCCCACCTCCTCTCCCGCCCCTTCTCCTTTCCTTCCCCCTCCCTGTTCTTGCGCCCTCCAGCCAACCACCTCAACTTCTATCGCATCCACCTCCTCATCTTTATCTTCGTCCCACTCGTCTTCAGCGGCATCTTCTACGCCTCGAACGGGCCATCGGAGGAGAACCAGATCGCCTACGTCGACGCGCTCTTCATGGTCGTGTCGTGCATGACCGTCACGGGGCTCAACTCGGTGTTGTTCCGAAGGATGACGCTGTGGCAGACCGTGATCCTCTTCGTGAGTTGCAGCTTGCCTATTCAACCCTGCCTTGCACCGCTTACCTTCCTTTTCTTCCCCCTGCAGTTCATGATGACCATTGGCTCAACTTCCTCCGTCTCCATCGTCGTCATCGTCATCCGTCGGTCCGTCTGTCTCCCTTACTTCACTGTCGATGCGCGAGCTGGATTCCTTCTCCCCCGCTCGCAGGCAGTTCTTCCGGAACAAATTCGAGTACATGGTCAACCACGATGGTGCGTCCCTCGTCACCCTCTATCGAGTCTCTGTCTGACGCGCGCCTGTTCCGCAGAGAACGCTCGAAAACGTGTCAACGATGTCGGGGCGCAGGAGGTGCGTCGTCGCTGTTTTTTCTCTCTAGGGATTCCTGCTCATCTTCCACGCCACTCCAGGCCGCCGTTCAAGGTCGCTCGTACCAGCCTTTCGACGAGCAGCACCGACCCGGCGCCCATCCCTGGCTTCAACACCTCCTTCCCCCCTCCCACATGCAGAGCGGCGCACCTCCGACCCCTCGGCCCTCTCCCGCCGGCTCCGCCGTCCAGACCCGCGACCACGAGTACGAGCAGCGCGCGAAGAAGGACAAAAAGAAGAAGAAGAAGCTCGGCCCGCTCCGCGCCGACATGATCAAGCGCGTCGACGTGCCCGTGCGCGTGAACGAGATGAGCGTGAGCGGGCACCTTGGAGACGAGAAGCGCAAGGCCGCGGAGGAGCAAAGGGAGAAGGAGCGTGCCGAGGCGTTGGAAAAGGCGGTGGAGGCCGAGGCGGAGCGGCGGAGGAGGATGTCGAGCTCGTCGGGCGACGGGGAGGAGGAGGACGAGGACGAGGACGAGGAGGGCGGCGTCAAGCCGTACGAGTCGTTCCCGGTCACGAAGCCGAAGGCGCAGCCGGACCTCCCGCAGGTGTTTGCGGACGACGACGACGACCATGAGCCGGCTGAGGGACGAGGGAGGCACCTGGGCGAGACGACCGAGACGCCGCAGACGGCGACGCCGGAGATGCAGGATACGAGCCGGTTAGGCGTGGCGGGCCATCACCGGGCGTGGGTCTCTTTTCTTCCCCCTCAGATTTCGTCAATTGACGTCGCTCGCCGCCCACAGCATCCAGATCGACGAGCCGAGTAAGCCGGAGCGGCGGATACGGAGGAGCAGCGACTCGGCAGCGTCGCCGCATCGCTCTCCTGGCGCCGGCTTCCCTCGCGTCCGAACCTTTGGTGCGTCCTGGCTCGTCTTCTTCCAACTCTTCGACCACGCCCTGACCTGTCCTCTCTCGTAGACCACCGCCTCGACCAGATCACGGAAAGCCCGACCTCGACTACTCCTGCCCCCGCCACTCCCGCCTCCCCTACCTTCCCTCGCGCCCACCTTGATATGGGCCGCACTCGCACCATCGAGTTCCGCGACGCGACCGACTACCCCGATTTACGCCTCCGGCGCAACCGCACGCTCGCCTACGATCCCGACTTCCCGACCCCGCGACGCACCTCGCACTCAAATCTGCGCGACCTCAACAGCCGCACGCTCACTCGCACGGCGACTCGCCAGCTCGAGCAGGACGCGATGCACACCGGCTTCGGCGGCTTTCCCAACCCCATCGTCGCTGCTGCCACTCTCGCCAAGGCGCGCATTCCCGCGCTGCGCAACGCCGTCGAGCGCAACATGACCCGCACGACGACCATCATGTCGACCCACTCGCACCGCGACGACGAGATGGCAACCGGAGGGGTCAAGCAGCCTGGGACGGCAGAGATCAAGCCCGTGTCGTACATCACGTTCGACGCTGTCGTCGGGAGGAACTCCAAGTTCCACGGGTTGACGTCGGCGCAGCAGGAGGAGCTCGGCGGTGTCGAGTACAGGGTCCGCATTCTTCCCTTCGTCCCTCTTTCCTAGCACCGTACTGAATTCTCCTCCCTCAGGCGCTCACCCTCCTCCTCCGCATTGTCGTCGCCTACTACCTCCTCAGTCAGCTCATCGCCGTCCTCTGCATCGCGCCTTACCTGCAGTACACCCCCGAGTGGCAGCGCGCGTTCGAGGGCGACTCGATCGACTTCAGCCCGACGTGGTTCACGTTCTTCCAGGTCTGGTCGTCATTCAGCAACAACGGCATGAGGTGCGCTTCCTTCCTTCCTTCGTCTTCCTCCTCGTTTAGACCTGACTGTCCATTGATCGCGATAGTCTGTCCGACCCGTCGATGATCCCCTTCCAGCGCGCCTACTGGATGATCGTCGTCCAGTCCTTTCTCATCTTGGGCGGCAACACCGCTTTCCCTGTCTTGTGCGCGCCACCTCCCCTCGTCATAGAGACTCTTCGCTAACCACGCTTTCCCTTCCGCAGCTTGCGTCTGGCCATGTACGCTTCGTCTACTCGAGCAGTCGACCGAAAGCACCCTTGCTGACCTTGCTCTCCCTCGCAGCTGGTGCACCTCCAAGGTCGTCCCCCGTGGTTCTCGCACACGCGAAACGCTCCAGTTCCTCCTCGACCACCCGCGCCGCTGCTTCATCTACCTCTTCCCGTCGCATCAGACCTGGTTTCTGGTCTTCGCTCTCGTTTGCCTCAAGTTAGCCTCGTACCCTCTCCTCTCTTCTCCTTCGAGGCGCTAACCCTGTATACCTTGCAGCGCCATCGACTGGGTGTGCTTCTGCGTCCTCGACATCGGCAACCCGGTCATCGAGGCCATTCCGGTGGGAACGGTGCGCCTGTTTCTCCTCCTTGCCCTCGAGACTGCGCCTAAATTCCGCTTCTCTTGTCGCAGCGCATCATCGACGGTCTCTTCCAGGCATTCGCTGTCCGTGCGGCAGGCTTCTCGATCGTCCCGCTCGCCTCGGTCGCGCCGGCTCTACAGGTGAGCGTGCGCCTCACTTCCGAGTGAAAGTGAAGCTGACGTCCGTTCCTGCCCTCAGCTCCTCTACGTCATCATGATGTACATCGTGCGTCTTCTTTGTCCTCCATCACCTCGCGACCAGAGCTGACCCATCTTCTGCAGGCCGTATACCCCATCGCTGTCTCTATCCGCAGTACCAACGTGTACGAGGAGAAGTCGATGGGTTCGTCTCATCCTTCTCGCCTTGAATCGTCTATGGACTGACTCGCCGTCTCTCCAGGCGTCTACGACGAGGACTTCGACGAGGATCCGGACGACGTCGAGGCGCGCTTCGACAAGTCGCACTCGGCCACGCAGTACATTGGCTACCACGCCCGCAAGCAGCTCGCCTTCGATTTGTGGTGGCTCGCGCTCGCCGTGTGGCTCATCTGCATCGTCGAGCGGCACCGCATCGGCAGCTCGGATTGGCCGTTCGTCCTCTTCCTCGCTTTCTTTCTGGGGTTGAAGCAGACCTTGACGACCTGCACCCGCAGCGAGGTCACCATCTTCACCCTCATCTTTGAGATCGTCTCGGCGTACGGTACTGTCGGGCTCAGCTTGGGCAACAACCGGGTTCGTCTCGCTTCTTGTCTTGCATTTCAACCTTCACTTATTCCTCGTTTCTTGCAGACCAACACCTCGCTTTCCGGCGTTCTCTCTACGCTGTCCAAACTCATCGTCGTCGCTGTCATGATCCGTGGACGCCACCGCGGCCTCCCCATCGCGATCGACCGAGCCGTCCTCCTTCCTTCCGACCTCGAAAAGCACGGCGACGACACCGCCACCGCCGCTTCCATCGACAACCCGCGCAACGACTTCAGCACGCGCAGCCGCGCCACTCGCGCCAGCTTCGGCAGCCATCCCGGCGTTGGCGCCGGCGGGCTCGACCGCGTCGAACCGCTGACGGACGATGCACGCGCCGATCGTCTTCGTCAGGCGTCGGCTGATAGCATGGGGCGCCGGAGCCAGGACAGCGGCAGGAGGGAGCCGACGCTTGTGCTTGACGAGCGGGACATCACCGACTCGAGCCGGGAGCAGCTCGACGGCAGCGAGTCGTCAAGCGGGAAGGAGACGCGGAGCGGCGAGATCGAGATGCAGCGCTTGTCGAAGGACGAGGAGGACGGTGACGGCGTGGTCGTGCATGGCCACCAGCACTCGCCGCCGCACGACCGCAACCAGACCGGATGGGTGTGAAGGAGAAGGGGAGACTCGCTTTTATCACTGCCGCATCGTTTTGCATCCTCCTGCTTTACCAACATGTCGTCTTGTACCACTCACGCAGCACTTTGCCCTCTTGCAACTTCGTGTCGTTCGCCCGTTCGGGGAGGCTTTTCTTCTGCGTCCCGCTTCTCTCGCTTCTACTTCTACCCGTCGTCTTTCACCCCCTCCGCCTCGCAGGCTACGAGCTCTTCGCGCAGAACCTGCAGCAGCAGTCGCGCTCGTTCGGCTCGTCGTTCAAGTTCCCCGAGGGCGGAGCACCGGCGGGCGGCGCGGCGGACTCGGGCGCTGGAGCGGGCGGCGCGGCGTTTGGCAGCGGCGCAGACGACGAGGACGACCTGTACGGTACGTAGCGCGCGCGCAAAGCGACTTTCCTCCTTTTGCACCTTCTCCCTTACGTTGACACTGACCTTCCTCCCCACTGCAGCGTGATCGCCTCCTCCGTCGCGTTTCCCCTTCCTTGCATTCCCTCCCTCTCCCCCCTCTCCGCCGACACCCAATGTAGTAGAACTCCCCCTCCCTCGGCCTCGCTTGTCTTTTCTGTCCTCGACTTTTGACCTGAAATCGCCTCAACGAGTCTTTGCAGCCTGCCCGCGAGTTGCGAGGGGAAGGGCAGGGCTCTGCTGTGCTACTCGCGGAAAACTGACGGAGGAGGAGCAGGCGTTGGGACGAGGCGGCATCGCTCGAGGGGGCTCTCTCGCCTCCGCTCTCGCAGCTTTCGGCAACAAGTCGAATACTACGGCGGGTACTGATGGCAAGCAAGCGAGGAAGGGGTATGGACAAGGGAGGAAAGCGGACGTAGTGTCTACATAAGGAGAAAAGCGAGAAGGCACAGAAAAAAAGCTCAGGACCCCTCGGTCGCGATCGTCTCCTCCTTCTTGCTGTTGCCGGTGAGCTTGTCCTTGACGCTCTTGAGGTGGTCTTTGGCGCCGTCCTTCGCCCAGACGTAGGACCGGACCGCACGGAACTGCATCTTGCCGCGGTGGCTGCGAGGCGAGCAACGGCGGTCAGTCCTGCTCGTCTTCTCGCGCCTTCCAAGGGAGAGGACGGAAGAAAAGGGTGGAAGGAGAGGAGGCGAGAGAAGGAGGGGAAGCCGGAGACCTACCGAGACTCGAGCGCCTTGCGGTGCGCCTTGTCAATCGCCTTTTGCTCGCGCTTGTCGATGACGCCGTCGTCGTTCGCATGCGAGTTCTCGAGCGCCTGCTTCGCCTGGCCCTCCTGCGAGTCGGAAAGCGAGAAGGGTGAGTGAGGCGGCAAAGGGGGAGAGGGAAAGGGAGACGCACGGTGCGGTCCCAGGCCTCGTACTCGTGGCGAGCCGCCTGCGTCTCGGCGTACCTGCGGGAGGAGGGCGATAAGATACCAGGCGCACGAGAGCGAGAAGGAGGAATGAGAACGTACTGCTCAAAGTCCGCGTCGAGGCCGCTGTCGAGCAGGACCGTGCAAGAGAGGTAGCCGACGACCTCGAAGTCGTGCGTCTTCTTCGTCTGGTCGTTGAGGTAGTTGGCGCGGAGAGCCGGCGAGTTCGAGCGGATGACCGGGATGCGAATGTCCTTCGGCTCGTCGTCGACCAGCTCGGCGAGCCAGAGCATCGCGAACGCGTCGACCTTCGTGCCGAGCGGGCCGATCGTGACCGGATCGCCGCCGTAGTCGAACGTGAGCGCGGACGAGTAGCGGTCCGTCGTCGGAAGGCGGATGTCCTCGTCGACCTCCCACTCGATGGCGCGGTCCGAGGTCAGCGAGGCGGCCTTGCCCGGCACCTTCTGCGTCGCTTCGTGCGTCGAGAGCTTGAGCTTCTTCTCCTTCCAGTCGAAGTTGCTGCCCTCGACCGGCTCGACGCGGATCGGGCCCTTGACGGTGACCGTGCCCGTGTCCCAGCCGGAGAGCTCGCGAGGGAGGTTGACCTTGACGCCCTTGAAGAGGACCGAGATCGAGACCTTGCCCCAGCCAACGCCTGGAAATCGAAGGGTCAGCGCAAGTAGCGGAAACAGCGAGAGACGGCAACGGACCGTCCTGAAGAGCGTAGAGGCGAGTAACCTCGGAGGAGTGGGCGAGGACCTCGTTGAGCGGGAGATTGACGATACCGAGGATCGGGTCGTGTTCGCGCAGGCGGGCGTCTGTCGAAGGGGAGGTCAGTACCGGGAGGGGAGAGCAATGAGGAAGAAGACCTGCCGCGAACGACGACCTGGACCGAAGTCTTCTTGTAGTCGCGGATGCAGACCTCGGTACCGGCCTCGAAGAAGGGCATCTGCGAGTACTGCTTGACACGGGTCTTGTAGACGAGATCGTTGTTGACGATGAGCTGTAGAGGGGAAAGAAAAGGAGGGAGAATGAGCACATCGTCCTCCAAGCTGCAAACCCTCGAGGAAGGTCTGCAAAGAGCGAAAGAGGCACGTACCTCGCAGTACGACGACGGCAGGTTCTCGTCCTGCTCGGACGGCGCATCCGTGTCCTGCCCGGCCTGACCTTCGCGGTCCTTGCCCGTCGCGCCCCTCGTGTTCGTCCTCTCGAGCGCCATAATCTGGTGAATGACGACGCTCAAGATGCCGGCGGGGTAGTTCGGGTCGGGCGGCGTGCGCTGGACATCGGCTTCCTCGGGCGTGTCCGTCTTCTGCTCCTCGATCTTGAGCTCCGGGTGGTCTTGCAGCTCCTTCGGGAGGTTGTGGTCGATGCCGGGCTCCTTCTTCAGCTCGGGCTTGAGCTTGCACTTCTCGTAGTAGGCGACGGACCAGGTGAGGGTGCCCTGCATCGAGTCGGCATCTGTGCGAGAGAAGGAGGAAGAGGAGGGAAAAGAGGGAGAATCAGCTTTCCCGCCCTCGATTCGGCCAGGAAGTCGGAGATACGCTCGACGCACCCTCGAAACCCATGAGCTTGTCGGTCCTGTGGTGCATCTCGTTCGGCTTGAGCATGAGGTCGGCAATCGGGACCTCGACGCGCCCGACGAGGTCGTCGGCGCTGATCTCGTCCGAGTCCCACAGCTGGACGGAAAGCTTCTCGCCTGCGCGGACCTCGTCGGCCGAGACGAGGAGGAAGGCAGTCTGCTCCCAGACTGGGTTGAGGTCCTTTTTGATGATCCGGGTCGAGTAGAGCTGGGGGCGACGTACGAGCGTCAGTGTGGTAAGCCCCGCATCTCGCTTAGCTGCGATAGACGAGAGCGATACAAGGAAGAGTAAAGCGGGTGAGGGTGGCGAGAGAGGGACGAGAGGGAAGTGGGGAAAGGAAAGGAGGGTGCACGGGGGCTGAAGAGCGGAAAAGAGAGAAACAACGACGAACAGGACGCCCGAACTTGCTGTACGCCAGGACAACGTACGGATCGCTGTAGCCGTTGTCGTCCTGCGCGCTGATGGGAGGAAAAGGAAGGCGAAGAAAGGTCAGTCAGCTCCTCGTTGGCCACCCCAAGGAGGAAAGGACGAACGAAAGGTCCGCTGCGTGGTGGATGGTGATCATGAAGATCCCGAGACCTTGAGTATCTGTGGACGTTACGTCGGGGGCGTCAGCTCGTGGCGGGGGGTGAAAGGGGGAACGAGCAAGTCGACGGACCCCTCTTGACGCCGTCTCCGGCGAGCATTTGAGCCTGCCAGTTTGAGCGTGTCAGGACGAACTCTCAGTGTACTGAGGAGACAGCCTACAATGTTGAGCGTCATCGACTTGGGGGCGCACTGGAAGGAAGAAAATGTTAGTCGGCGGCGGCGCTCGCGGGTCGATCAGTCTGGACGTACGTAGATGGACGTGCTGCAGCAGTCACAAAGCGTATCAGTATGAGCAGATGAGAAGAGACGGGGAGAGGGAGAAGACGTACGCCCTGCGGAGGAAAAAGACAAGTCAGTGCCAAGACGCTGACGACGAGCGGAGAGGGAGACGTACGCAGCGATACTCGACTTGACGAAGCCCGAGATGAGCGGCAGGTCGAGGACGTTCGGGAGAGCACTTGAGAGCGGGATGGCGGACTGCAGGGAGAAAAGGTCGGTCAGTTTTCCGAGCAAGAGAAGGCGAAAGACGAGACGACGACGACGACGTACTGCCTCGATAGCCGGCACGCCCATGAGCGTGAAGGTGACGTTGCGGACAAAGGGCGCCTGGGCGACGAGCTGGCAGCGCAGGCGGACGGTGCCGACGACGTGCTCCACGGCGATCCAGATGGGCACCGGCAGGTGGAAGAGGTCGTACATGCCGATGAAGAACTTTATGATGAGCGAGATGTTCTGGCCATGGAGCTTCTTGGTGCCGGGAGGGGCAAAGTCTGGGAGGAAAGAGAGGGTGAGAGAAGGAGGGGGGAGAGGGGAACGGCGGCACGAACAGGCGAACGAGATCTCGTAGTTGACGTAGTCGCCGGTCTGGTCCTGTGGGCGAATGCGGGTCAGCAAAGGGTAGGGAGCGGAAGAAAAGGAGAGAAGCGCACCTCGTCCTCCGGCGAAGTCCCCTCCTTCTTCATCACCTCCTCCTCCTTCTGCGCCTTCTCCTCCCTCTTCTCGGCCCTGCGGTTGGGGTCCAACGCCGCCTCGCGGTCACCCTGGTCGATCCACTCCTCGCGCGGGTACTCGGGGTCGCCCGGCTGATCCGGGAGGGCGCGCATATTGAGGATGCGGAACGCGTTGCGGCCGATGGTGAAGTCCTCGACCTTGACGGCGTCAACAAAACCGGGAAGAGAGGCTTGCATGACGTCCTCTGCGGGAGGAAGGCATCAGCAAGCGAAAAGGCAAGGCCGAGGAAAAAGACGAACCGATCATGTCGACGAGGCTGGTGAACATCTCGGGGTTGATGAGCGGCCAGACGACCTTGATGAAGGCGTTGAGCCACTCGGTCGACTCCGGAACGGGCGGAGAGTAAGTCTCGCCGCGATCGGCGTGCATCTGAAGACGAATCTGGGAGAAGAGAACCGAGTCAGCAGCCTGCTCACAGCGGGGAATAGTATGAAGGGCTACTTACGCGGTCGAGCTCCTTCTCGACCTTGCGAACGACGATGTGGTGCGCGACGAGTATGCTGACGCCCAGCGCGCCGATGATCTGAGAGAAGAAGATGAAGCTCGCCCATCCTCCGCGCCAGGCGACGAAGAACCAGACGACGCCGAGCGCGCCGCAGATCGCGAGTGCGTAGCCGTTGATGGTGCGCACGACCGACTTGAGCGAGTTCTGGTCCACCGCGGGCGGGAAGGGGCGGAGCGAGATGTTGGACGGCTCGATCGGGTTCGGCGAGGTGTGCTGAATAGGAGCGTCGGCACCCTGGGAGCCCTGAGGAATGTTGGTCGACGGGCCGGGCACTTCGGGCTTGGAGGGGTCGATGTTCTCGGGGTTGAACAGCTGAGGGTTCTGGAAATCTGCGGAGGGGGAGAAAAGGTGAGCTAGCCAGTCGACAGCGTTTTCTCACGCTGCACTGATCGGGACGGAAAAAGCAAAAGACGTACCTTCGAGCTTGGCATCCCTCACGACGACGTTCGTCCCCGTTACCGGGTCGAACACCTCGCGCTCGCCCTTGCGCTGGAACGTCTTCGCCGTCGGCTTGGTGGGCGCCTTGGCCTTGTTCATTGCCTCCTCCTTCTCCAGCTGTCCCGCCGACTTGCCCGCATCTGCCGAACCCTCTCCGGACTGGTTCGCGCGGGCCTTCTCCTCGCGCGCCTGCTGCTCCGACTTGTACTGGTCCTGAGCGCGCTTGAGCTGCTCGCCCTGGGCGGAGTGGTCGTCGGTCATGGCGTTCTGGCTGGCGAGGAGCTGGCCGACGGTGGGGATCTGTGGGAGGGAGCGAGAGGTGAGCGGGCCGAGGTGGGAGGAACGAGGAAGTGAGCGAGGAGAGCTGAGGGCACCTTGTTCTTAGCGCTGACAATAGGGAGAGCGGGAAGAGCAGAAGAACGAGAAAGAAGGCAGGCGAGAAGAAGAGCGTCAGTACCAACGGCCGGCCCGCATCATGCGAGGTGGAAAGGAGGTGGTGAGGCGTCGTACCCCCATCCTTCGCCGGGCGTGTGCACCTTGCGCTGGTCTGCAGGGAGCGTCTGCAGGTCAGCGTGAGTGCTCAGCGTGTGGAGCGTATGCGAGAGGTGGTGGTGGTGAGGTGGGGGAAGACAGGCGATGAGAGGAAGAAGGGGCCGTACAGGCGGACTGGTCGACTTGCGGCAGCTTGTCGGGGGAGCTGTTGACCCCTGCGGCTGACATGATGGCGTGAAGCGCTGCAGCAGGAGCAGCGAGGGCGCAGGAGGACGAGCAAAAGGCAATCGTCGAAGGGTGACGTCCTCGGCCAGGTGCAGCAAACTGCGGCTGCCCTTTGGTGCTGCTCGCTCTCGGCTCTTGTTCCTCTCGCTACACGGCGTTGGGCGGCCTTTCACGATCCATCTCGACCCAACGCCGCAAGGTTGAGAGGACGAGACCGGTCAGCTACATCTGCTCGCTAACCCCAAATGTAAGGCAAACAAGCTTCCGAGACCACAGTGCGCCTTGCTCTTGACAAGGAAACACGACGAGCTTTCCTTCTTGTCTGCCCCAGCCCCTCCTGCGCTTCTGCCGTCGGGCGCCCATGCACGCCTCGTCGAACTCCTCCTCGCCGTCGTCGCCGTCGTCGTGCTCGGGGATTATCCCGCCTGCCAGCCTACTGGAAGCCGCCCCACCTCAGTCTTCGACAGCTCTCCAGCACGCCTACGCCCAGCTGAACGGCAGCCACCCCTTCCGGCCACTCACTATCTCGCCCGCCGCCGTCTACCACCCCGCCGCTCTGCTCCCCCCACCTCCTCCCGCTCCTCATCACCAGCTCCCGACTCCGCCTCACACCTTCTCGCCCGCCCGTGACACCCCGCCAGACCACCAGTACTCGCTCTTCTCCGCCGTCGAGTCGGCGCGCTGGGCCGCGGGCGACTTCTCCTCCCTCTCCTCCGCCCCGTCCCAGCAGCAACTCACCCCTCCATATGCCTTCTCAGCTCCCGCTCTCCCGCCTCCGCCTCCTCCTGCTGCGTCCGGCAACGCACTCGGTCTCGTGAATGCGCCAGCTTTCTCCCACCTGCCCGACGAGGCGACCGTCGGACATGCCCTCGCTGCCGTCCCCTCCCTCGGCGGGTCTTCTTCCGGGAACGCTCCGCAGCTCACCCGCTCTGACGCCGACTTTGAGGTGCGCTCTTTCCTCTCTTCTGTCTGCACTGTGCTGATCTTCCGTTGTCGAGCAGGCTACCCTAGGCTACCAAAGCCGCGTCAAGCCCTTCGTCCAGAAGCTCGCTCATCTCCTCAGCCGCCCCGACGCCTACGCCGACACAATCACCTGGGACAGCGAGGGCAAGGCGTTCGTCGTGCATCACTGCAAGCGCTTCCACGCCGAAGTGCTGCCCAAGATGTTTGGCCATACCAACTCGGCCAGCTTCACCCGTTCGTCCTCTTTTACCCCACGTGCTCCTCCTCACGCGTCTCTGACAATGTACCTCTTCTTCCCCATCTAGGTCAGCTCAACGTGCGCCGAACTCCCTTGGCTTGGAGATGAACCAAAGACTGATCCCTCTGTTCCTGCAGGTCTACGGCTTCCGCCGCCTCACCAACGCCGAGCTCTGCGCGCGCATCGACGTCCCGAGCACGCAAGACTACTCAGGCTGGATCCACGACCAGTTCACGCGCGGCGACCGCGCCTCGCTGCACCTCCTCACTCCGCGTCCATCCCGCGCTCGCCTCGCCAAGAGGGAGGAGAAGGAGCGTCAGACCGCCGGCGAGGACGTCGACGAGGCGCAGATAGGAGGGCACAGGGTCGGCGACAGGGAGAGGAGAGCGTCGCGGGACTCGCAAGGGAGCCAGAGTAGCGGGTCGACGTGGTCGACGCCGTTGGTGGGCTCGCAGCCGCTCTTCCACGGCGGAGAATTCGTCGAGCAGCACCATGCCGGCTACGGGGGATGACACAGGACGGGGAACGGCTAGCATGAACTGCAACAAACGTACTCTCGACACTGTCTTCCGGCGAGGAATTCTGCTGCCTCCAAGCGCTTCTTCAGTGCAGCAGGCTGTTCCCTCACACCCTGACAGCTCGCCTGAGCGCTTCGGCCCTTGCGATCGGGAGCGCGACCGCGCTCATTCTCGTCCGCCTCGTCGCCCTCGGTTCTTTGACCAAGTTGGGCTCTTAGCACCGCTCAAGCTGCATGCGCACCTAAGTCAGTGCGCACAATCCTCGACTACTCCCTAGCACGCCCACTCGCACGCCGCCCTTCGCCCTCTCCGTCCCTCCTCGGCACCTCCCCGCCCGTCTCTCGCCCTCCATGCACAGCCGCCTCCTCCCTTTGGAGCTGGCGCTACTGGCCCTGGCGACCTTAACTAAGGCTCTCTGGCCGCATCCGCGTACCTCCAGCTTCGGCAACAGCACCCTTCGCCTCGCTTCGAACTTCGAGGTCGTCCTCAGCACAGGTCTGGTGCATTCTGCACCGGTCGACGTGAGTCAGCTACGTATGCCTCAGAGCAAGCTTATCGAGGACCCTAGCTGACCGAGAGTCATTCGCAGCTCCAGCATGCGGTTGAGCGAACGACGAACAACCTCATCTCGGACCGGTTCCAGCGCCTTGTGGTAGACCGTGGCGAGTCTGACCGGTGCGCATCTCCTCCTCTCCTGGTCCCACGCGCTGTGACCGACCTCGTTCCCTCCTTCGTCCAGCTCGGCCGTGGAAAAAGCCCCCGAGCTTTCCTACCTCGAGCTCTTCCTCTCCTTTCCACCCGCCGAGATCCACTCTGTTGCCGAAGAGACACACAAGCCGCTCGAGGAGCGAGACGAGGCGTACCGCCTCAGCATCCCCGACCCTGGCTCGAAGGCAGTGCTTTCCGCCAACTCCAGCCTCGGCCTGCTTCGCGGCTTGCAGACCTTCGAGCAACTAGTCTACACCCTGCCCGGACCGGAAGACGTGCGCTATATCCACAGCCTTCCGATCGAGATCGAGGATTCACCAGCGTTCCCGTATCGGTGCGTGCCATTTCTCACCTTTCCTCGATACCCTGCTCTTCTCCTTCTACCCCGCTTCTTGCCCCACCGAATCACTTACCCTGACGACCCCCTCTCAAACAGAGGCTTCATGCTTGACACGTCTCGCAACTTCTTCCCCGTTCAAGGTGCGCCGGTTCTTTCGCTATTTTCAGACTATAAATCTAACCCTCTAACTCGCAGACATCCTCCGCACGCTCGACGCTGGCGTCCGTCAAGCTCTCGGCCTTCCACTGGCACGCGACCGACTCGCAGTCTTGGCCGCTCTTCGTCCCAGCCTTTCCAAACCTCACCGCCGCCGCCTACTCTTCGTCCGAGATCTACAGCTGGGAGGACGTCCAGACCGTCCAGGAATTCGCAGAAGCTCGTGGGATCGATGTCGTGCTCGAGGCGAGTCTTGCGTTCCTTCCGTCTCCCGATCTCTTCTGAACCTAGCCGTTTTCCCCCTCCAGATCGACATGCCCGGACACACCGCGTCCATCGCCAAATCCTTCCCGGACTACATCGCCTGCTTCGAAGCTACGCCGTGGGCGACGTACTCGCAGGAGCCGCCGGCGGGCCAGCTTCGACTCGGGCACGAGGCGACGCTGCGATTTTCACAAGAGGTGGTCAAGAGCGTCGCGAGCATGTCGCCAAGCCCTTACTTCTCGACGGGAGGAGATGAAGTGGTGCGTTTCTTTCCTCTCATCTCGGGCAACTCGACGTGACTTTTTCCTGCCGGCAGAACGAGGCCTGCTACCGAGACGACCCGATCACCGGCCCCGCCCTGAAGGACGTTAGCTTGAATACCCTCCTCTCCACCTTCGTCACCAGCCTGCACAGTACCGTCCGCAAAGCAGGCAAGACGCCGCTCGTCTGGGAGGAAATGGTTCTCAACTACGACCTCGGCCTCGGAAACGATACCATCGTCTTGACCTGGACCAGCTCGGTGCGTTCCGCTTAACCTGTCCCGCTCTCAATTCGTCAGAAAGGCACCTGCTGACGCCTCGTTCCCGCTACGTAGAGCAGCACCTCTCGAGTTGCCGAGAAAGGCCACCGCATCATCTACTCGCCGAGCGACTATTTCTACCTCGACTGCGGCTCGGGCCCGTGGACAGGCAACAATGTCCACGGTCGGTCGTGGTGCGACCCGTTCAAGAGCTGGCAGAAGGTGCGGCCTTTTTCCTTTTCCTTCTTGTCGCCGACTGCGCTCACCCATTTCTCTATCCAGGTCTACTCCTTCAACCCGCTAGCCAACCTCACTGAGTCGCAGCACAAGCTTGTCCTCGGCGGCCAGAGCCTACTCTGGACGGAGCAGTCGAGCCCGGAAAACCTCGACCAGCAGGCATGGTGAGCTAGTTTGTCTTTTATTCACGCGCAGCTCTGCCTCACTCTGCTTCCTCATCCAGGCCCCGCGCAGCTGCAGCTGCCGAAGTCTTCTGGACCGGCGGGTCGCTCGACGAGGGCTCGCGCAACATCTCCGAGGCTCTTCCTCGCTTTCACGATTGGCGGTAAGCTCTGGTCCCTCTCCCTTCTTCTCCCTCGGCTGACCCTGCTGTGTCTCTACAGCTACCGCGCTGTCGCTCGCGGCATCCAAGCGGCCCCGCTTCAGCCGCATTGGTGTGCACTCCGCCCGCACCTTTGCGATCTCGGCGTCTGAAGGTCTTCACCGGCGGTCTTTGCTGTACCGACCCACCACTGTACTACTACTGGACCAGTCTTGACTTCGCGGGCGCGACGGGCTCCGTCCGTGCCTCGGCGAAGACAATATCGCGACGAGAAAACGCAGAGAAAAGGTCCGGTCGCTCGTCTTCCTGCTCGAGTCGCTTTGCGAGAGGTCTCTCCTTGCTATTGCAGCGAGTGGCTTCCCCTCTCTCGCAAAGAGAAGCGCCTCCTCGCAAAGTCCGAAAGAGACATACTGCGAGGACTACAACGTGGCAGTAAGGCAAACCGAATACAACCTCGAGGGTTCCACGTCGCCTCGTTTGTTGCTTCCACCTCGCACTTGAGCCCGTCGAGGGCACTCTGTACTTCTCCACACACTCCATGGACGCCCTCTCGCCGTCGCTGCTGCACCTGCCAGCGCTCCCTCCTTCTTCTCCTTCTTCTCCCTCCGCCACCCGCAAGCGAACCCTCGCACACCCCGTCGACGTCGAAGGCGACGACGCAACACCTCCGCCGACGAAGAAGCGCGCACAGCGGTCCACGGCAGCAGAAAAGGCGCAGAAGAAGGCGGCGAGGATGGAGCGGAATCGGAGTGCGTCTCTTCCACGTCCTTCTTCTTCCCAAACTGTACTGACTCTTGCTGCTCACAGTTGCCGCACAAGTCTCGCGCGACCGCAAGAAGCAGCACACCGAGGTTCTCGAGGCGCGCGTCGCCGAACTCGAGGCCCAACTCGCCGCTGCTTCGCCCTCTTCTTCCTCTTCCTCCGCCCCAGCCCTCGCCCTCTCCTTCCCCTCGCACGCATTCTCCCTCCCTCCCGCACCCGCATCCCCCGACCCCGCCGTCGACCAGCTCAGGGAGGAGAACGAGGCGCTCAAAACGCAACTCGAGCTCGAGAAGCTCCAGTCGCAGGCGCTTCAGATCCGCCTCTCTGCCCTCGAGTCCAAGTTTGGACGCCTCGAGCAGCTGCTGAGCCGCGTGTCGACAAGCGAGGTCAAGCCGAGACAGGCGCAGAACAGCGCCGTTGAGCCGGTCAAGCAGGAGCAGCAGGAGCAGGAGCAGACGATGACGAACCTGAGTTCGACGACGATGGAGACGGACAGCTCTCGCCTCGTAGCACGCGAGGTCGACCAGTCCCTGCAGCGGAAGCTGTCCCCTCTGTCGTCGTGGACTTCGACCCGTCGTCGTCGCCTTCCTCCTCCCACACTCCTTCTTCCCTCGACCCTCTCTTCGCGCCCTTCGACCCTCTCGCCGGCCTCGACTTTGGTCTCGACCTCGTCCCCGCTCCGCCCGTCGACGGCGCCATTGACGCTGCACCAGATCCTCTCGTCCATCAGGATCTCGCCGTCGGCTCGGACGACCTCGCCCAGGCCTGGACCCTCTGGGCTGACTCGCTCGGCCCCCTCGAGCCGGTTCAGCAGGGCGACGACCTCCTCGCGCCCAAGGTGGAGGAGTTCGACCTCTTCGAGTTCTTGCGCCAAGACGCCGCTGCGGGCTCAGCGGTTGAGGCTGTTTGTTAGGCGGTGACCTTTCTTGTTGTTGGTCTACGGGATGCCCCGCTCGGCATGCGCAAGCTGTACGTATCTTCTTCTCCCCGTTTGTCTCGACCAAACCCTGACCTTCTCTCCTTGGAGCAGCTTCGCGACTTTGCCCCTTTCCTCCTCCCTATCTCATCCCTCTATGCCGGCTTAACCTCCTCCACTCCCCCTCCCAGCACCCCCGCAGCTGTCACTCTGACTCTCCTGATTCGCCCTCTCCCACGCCTCAACGCGCCGCGTACTCCACCCTCCTCGCGAGGGCAGCTGAGCGGCGGCAGTCGAGGAAGGGCAGGCGCTTCGGTCCGATGAGCTCGGTGACGGGATCGGGTATCGCTGGGACGGGCGGGTGGACAGGCGTTGAGCGGGCAACGAGGGTCGGGACGGGTTGGAGCGAGGCGGACGGTTGTTGACGAGTGAGCGCCTTGTCAAGCGGCGGGTCTTCCCTCCTTTGTAGCACTACCCTCCGTTCAGTCCTGGCGGCCTCCTTGCGATGCAGACACCTTCCTCGGGACCAGCGTGCTTCTCTCGGCTGACCAGGAGAACCGGAAATTCTCTCCTTTTCTTCCTCTCCCCACCCTCTGCTAACTCTCATCCACCAACAGGACCAGACCGGCGACTACGTCAACTACGAGATCTCGTTCGCCTGTTCGTCCCTGCCTGTCCCTCTCCCCCTGCCTTCTCTGACCCTCCCATTCCCCCAGACTTTGCCCCTCCCGGCACCAAGAAGCTCCACGGCCAGAACATCTCGCTCATCATCAAGTTCTTCATTGGCATGTACGACCTCTTCCACCTGCCGGTGCCCATCTGGATCGCCGTCGAGCACGTCGTCGGCACCGTCCGCCTCCGCTGCCAGCTCGTCGCCCAGGCGCCCTTCGTCCGCAACGTCACCTTTACGCTTATGGGCGTGCCGGCTATCGAGGCGGTACGTTGATGTCGTTTCGCTTCTTCCCGGCAGGAAACTTACCTTTTCTCCTCCAGTGCGCCATCCCGCTCTCGAGCGCCCTCCCGAACGTCCTCGACCTTCCGCTCATCTCGGGCTTCGTCAAGTCAAGTATCGCTGCGTACGTCTCCCTCTCCGCTCGTCGTCGTCAGCGACCTGGCACTGACTTGACTTTTCCCTCCGCAGGGCGTACGTCTTCTCCCTCTCCCCGTCTCTTCTCATCTGCTCATACTGATGCTCCTTGGGACCGCTACAGGACGTCCATCGACGTACGTCGCAACCGATCAACCTGCAAGCGCCGTCGCCGACTGACCTTTTTTTCCTTCCTAGTGCGCCCCCAAGTCGATGACGCTCAACATTGTAGGCTGTCTCCTCATCACACTGAGAGTTTGTACTGACCTGCCCGAGCTGGCAGGCTCAATTGCTCGCCGGAGACGGCGTCAAGAGGGGTCCGTCGACTTGCTCGTTCCCCCTTTCACCCCCCGCCACGAGCTGACGCCCCCGACGTGACGACAACAGATACTCAAGGTCTCGGGATCTTTATGATCACCATCCACCACGCAGCGGACCTTTCGTCCGTCCTTTCCTCCTTGAGGTGGCCAACGAGGAGCTGGCTGACCTTTCTTCGCCTTCCTCTCCCTCCCACAGCGCGCAGGACGACAACGGGTACAGCGATCCGTACGTTGTGCTGGCGTACAGCAAGCTTGGACGTCCTGTTCGTCGTTGTTTCTCTCTTTTCCGCTCTTCAGCCCCCGTGCACCCTCCTTTCCTTTCCCCACTTCCCTCTCGTCCCTCTCTCGCCACCCTCACCCGCTTTACTCTTCCTTATATCGCTCTCGTCTACCGCAGCTAAGCGAGATGCGGGGCTTACCATACTGACGCTCATACGTCGCCCCAGCTCTACTCGACCCGCATCATCAGGAAGGACCTCAATCCGGTCTGGGAGCAGACCGCCTTGCTCTTCGTCTCCGCCGACATGGTCCGCGCTGGCGAGAAGCCCTCCGTGCAGCTGTGGGAGTTGGACGAGATCACGGCCGACGACCTCCTCGGGCACTTCGACCTTTTCCTTCCCTGCCTCGTTCGCCTTCTTCGTTCGTCTTTGCAGTTCCGTGCGGTCCGGTCCTACGTCTGGGCGAAGGACGGTGCCAAGGACCACCTCAAGAGCGTCAAGGACAAGCTCACCGGCAACAGCAAGAAGGAGGTGACGATCGCGACCGAGGGGTCCTGCGCTTTTTTCTGTGCCTTCTCGCTTGTCTCCTTATGTAGACACTACGTGCTCTTTCCTCCTCTGTCCATACCCCTTCCTCGCTTGCTTGCAATCAGTACCCGCCGTAGTATTCGACTTGTTGCCGAAAGCTGCGAGAGCGGAGGCGAGAGAGCCCCCTCGAGCGAGGCTGTTTCTTCACAATGCCTGCTCGTCCACCCTTACTCTCTGAGCAGCACGACGGAGACCCGCCGCTTGTCCTCGCCACGCTCTCGTGCAGGCTGCAAAGACTCGTTGAGGCGATTTCAGGTCAAAGTCGAGGACGGAAAAGACAAGCGAGGCCGAGGCAGGGGGGTTCTACTACATTGGGTGTCGGCGGAGAGTCGGAGAGGCGGAGAGGGAGGGAATGCAAGGAAGGGGAAATGTGACGGAGGAGGCGATCACGCTGCAGAGGAGAGGAAGGTCAGTGTCAACGTAAGGGAGAAGGTGAAAAAGGAGGAAAGTCGCTTTGCGCGCGCGCTACGTACCGTACAGGTCGTCCTCGTCGTCTGCGCCGCTGCCAAACGCCGCGCCGCCCGCTCTAGCGCCCGAGTCCGCCGCGCCGCCCGCCGGTGCTCCGCCCTCGGGGAACTTGAACGACGAGCCGAACGAGCGCGACTGCTGCAGGTTCTGCGCGAAGAGCTCGTAGCCTGCGAGGCGGGTGGGATAGCGTTAGTACAGGATAGAGCGCGAGAAGGAAGTCAGGCCACTCACGGCGAATGTCCTGGTCCGAGACGGAGCGGCGAGCGAAGCGCATGGCTGCGAAAGGGGAAGAGATGAGTAAGGGAGCGAGAAAGGCAAAGAGGAAAGCGCCGCACCCTCCTCAAAGTGCTCGATGGTGATCTCGGGCACGGGGTCCTCCTCCTCGACGTCGGCCATCTGCTCCTCCTCCTGCTTGACGACGGCCTCCTCGCCAAGCTCGGCGATGCGCTCCTTGCGCTCGCGGTCCTTCTTCATGTCGGCCTCGATCGACGCGCGGATCGCGAGCTTGGCCGCGCGCTGGCAGATCTCGGTCAGGTCGGCACCGGAGAAGCCGTGCGTGTTCTTGGCGAGGAACTGCAGGTCGACCGACTTGGCCACGGGCGAGCGCTTGAGCGCGGCCTTGAGGATCGAAATGCGCGACGGCTCGTCCGGGAGCGGGATGTAGATGAGCTGGTCGAGGCGACCGGGGCGGAGGAGCGCCGGGTCGATTTGGTCGGGACGGTTGGTCGCACCGATGACGAAGACGTTCTTCTTGGCGTTCATGCCGTCCATCTCGGTGAGGATCTGGTTGAGGACACGGTCTCCCGCGCCGCCGGCGTCGCCGCCCGGACCGCCACCACGGGCCTTCGCGATCGAGTCGAGCTCGTCGAAGAACATGACGACCGGGGCGGCCGCGCGCGCCTTGTCGAAGACGTCGCGGACGTTGGCCTCGGACTCACCGAACCACATGGTGAGGAGCTCGGGACCCTGCACGGGCGAAGAAGCGGGTCAGAGTCACGCTTACAAGGGAGGGGGGGGAAAGGAAGGGGGCTGACCTTGATTGAGATGAAGTTGGCCTGGCACTCGTGGGCGATGGCCTTGGCGAGGAGCGTCTTACCGGTACCGGGCGGGCCGTAGAAGAGGACACCCTTGGACGGCGACATGCCGTACTTGAGGAACTTCTCCGGGTGCTCGACCGGGTACTGCACCGTCTCCTGCAGCTCGATCTTGACCTTCTCGAGGCCGCCGACGTCGTCCCAGGTGACGGTCGGGATCTCGACGACCGTCTCGCGGAGCGCGGACGGGTTCGAGGTGCCGAGCGCGAAGCGGAAGTTGTCCATCGTGACGCCGAGCGAGTCGAGGACCTCGGCGTCGATGGTGTCCTCGTCGAGGTCGATGAGGTCCATCTTCTCGCGGATCTGCTGCATGGCGGCCTCGGAGCACAGGGAGGCAATGTCGGCACCGACGTAGCCGTGGGTGTCGGCGGCGATCTGCGCGAAGGGACCAGGTGAGTACTGCTGGCTCAGGAGAATCAGGAGCAGAGCAGCGCACCTTCTCAAGGTCAACGTCGTCACCGAGCTTCATGTTCTTGGTGTGAATGCGGAGGGTCTCGAGACGGCCGGTCGCGTCGGGGATGCCGATGTCGACCTCGCGGTCGAAGCGACCGAAGCGGCGGAGCGCCGGGTCGATCGAGTTGGGGCGGTTGGTGGCGGCCATGACGACGATGTTGGAGCGCGCCTTCATGCCGTCCATGAGGGTGAGGAGCTGCGAGACGACGCGGCGCTCGACCTCACCGTTGGTCTGCGGGATAGAGATTGAGGTGAGTAGGGTTCAAGAGGGGAAGAGGAGGTGGGAAGGCGCACCTTCTCACGCTTGGGCGCAATAGAGTCGATCTCGTCGATGAAGATGATCGCCGGCGAGTTCTTCTCCGCCTCCTCGAACGCCTTCCTCAGGTTCGACTCGGACTCGCCCGCCATCTTAGACATGATCTCGGGCCCGTTGATCAGGAAGAAGAACGCGCCCGTCTCGTTCGCGACCGCGCGCGCCATGAGCGTTTTACCGGTACCGGGCGGGCCGTACATGAGGATGCCGCGCGGCGGCTTGATGCCGATGCTCTTGAAGAGCTGCGGGTGGCGCAGCGGGAGCTCGACGAGCTCGCGGATCTGAGCGAGCTGCTTGCGGCAGCCGCCGATGTCGTCGTAGCCGACGTCGGCGAGGTTGTTCTCCTCGTCCTCGCGCTTGATCGGCTCGCCCTCGGTGTGGATCACCGTGTCCTGCGCGACGATGCAGTACTCGGCGGGGTCCGTCTCGACGACCTTGAACTCGACGCTCCGGGACGCGCCCTTGGCGAGGAAGGTGTCGCCCTTGCGGACGGGGCGGTAAGCCTCGAGGAAGTAGGGCTTGAGGAAGACGTTGAAGATGTCGCCGGTGAGACCTGCGGGCAAAGAAAGGCATGAGCAAGGAAAGGCGGATCGGGTCGGGTGGGGGATGGAGGGGCGGAAGCGTACCCTCGATCGAGTCGTCGAAGGGCAGGACGTGGATGCGCTTGCCGTACTTGATGTCGTGGCAGGCGTGGACGGTGGCGATGTCGCCGAGCTTGACGCGGAGGTTGTTGCGAGCGACTGTGGGAACCGGTCCTCATCAGTCCTGAGCGGGGCAGAGCGAAAGGGGGAGGGAAGACGCACCCTTGTTCAGCTGGATCTTGCCCTCCTCGACATCCTCGGACGACAGCACGATAAGGACTGCAGACAGAAGGCGGAGTCAGTTCCAGTCCGTGGCCAGTGCATGCGAGTCCTCGGACGCCTCCACCGCCTCGTCGGCCCAACCTCGTCCTGGCGGTCCTGGACCTGGTTGCGCGCCTCGGGGGTGGGGTGGTGGGAGTGGGAGTGGGACTGACCGGTGTCCTTGCGCTTCTTGCCCCTGACGATGATGGTGTCGCCGCGGAAGAGCTGGAGGGTCTCCATGGTGGCGGGGTTGAGCTGGGCGACCGAGTTGTCGTCCGAGGTGCTCTCATCGACGACGAGGCGGTTGGGGCTGTTGGGCAGTCAGCCGAGCGGGTGGGTGAGGAGGAACAGCCAAGGGACGTCAGCAGGTGGAGGAGGACGAGGGGCCGAGGGAGACGAGCGCGACGTACGACTTCTTGGGGCGGAGGATGGCGGTGGCCGAGTCGTCGGCCTGCTGCTCGCGGGAAGGGTCGTTGGCCATGGTGGGTGGGTGGCGAGTGGGTGAGAGAGCGGAGGAGGACGAGTGGGGAGGCGAGGAGAAGCACTCGACGGAGAGCGGGTGGAGGAGGGTGGAGTGGGTGTGAGTGGGTGTGCTGGGTGCTAGCAGCTGTCGGTGGTCACGACAAGCAAACTGAGCGAGTGGAGCGAGAGAAGAGTCGCCTTCCGTCTCGAGGCTGACGACGCCGACCTCAAAGTCCACCCCGTTCTCTTGCTTCCACGCAGCTTCCTTACGGTGCTGACTGCTCTCGAGGAGGGCTCAGCGACGCTCCTAGCTCTCTCGGGCGAACGAACCAGCACAAGCCCAACTTGCTTTCCCCCTCACTCCCACTTGTCCATGCACTGGCACCCCTTGTCGTACACCTCGTCCGCACACCGATCCGCCAGCTTCGGATCCGTACAGTCTATCGAGCGGAGCGGAGCGTGTAAGCGGGCGAGGAGGGCGTTGCGGGTCAGTCTCGGCTGGGTGGGGAGAAGGAGGAAGAGAGGACGGACTGAAGATGACGGGCCAGGAGCGCTCGAGTGCGTGCCCGAGAAACGGCGCAGTCGGACCCATCGGACCGTCCCACTCGACTGCGTCGGGAAGAAGGAGAAGGAGTTAGTCTTTTCTCGGCTGGGGGAAGAGGAAGAAGGACCACTACGTGCAGTTCATTCCCTCGTTGTAGATCCTGCAGATAATCCCATGACAACGCAGCATCAGCTACGTTCTTCCCGCCAGCGGAAGATCGGCAGAGAAAGCTTCGTCCGGCCAAACGCACCAATGCTCCTCAGGCGCCTGCAGCAGCTCGAGCAGGCGCTTGTACTTGCTCACTGGGTTCGCGAGGATGCGGCGGCGCGAGACGAAGAACTGGGCGGACCAGGACGAGAGCTGCAGGGTCGGCGGGCAGAACTGCGCGAGGAAGGACGGGCAGGAGAAGGTCAGAAGGGTGCGAACGCCTATGAGGAGAGGTCAGGGGCCGCACGTCTTCGCGAAACTGTGTGCACCGAACTCCTACGAGCATCAGCTTCTCTCCTTGGAAAGAGGAAATGAAGGTGAAGCAGAGGTGACCCGGGCGCACCATCGAGTAAATGTCCCTCATCCTCTTCCACTGCGCCCCAACCCTCAAGTCCCTTCCACAGTCGCTCTTGACATACGGGCCGAGCGAGAGGAACCCCGTGCGCGCCTCGAGGTGGTCGAACCGCTGGTCGGCGATCCAGGGCCAGGCGAGGTCTTCATGAGAGAGAGGGGTCAGTCCGGTGGGAGGAAGGAGCGGCAGAAGTGGAGGAGAGGGGAAGGAGACGGACGGTGCTGTAAGAAGAGGGTGACGTCCGCGTGCGAGGTCTTCGCGCCGGGAAGGGAAAAGGTATCGTCCGCCGTCGGCGGGTCGAAGCGCCGGATAAGGTGATGGAGGTAGGTGCCACCTGCACGGAACGAAATGCGAAGAGCCAGCAAGGTGTGAGCGAGGGAAGTGGCAGGAGCGAGAACAAGCAGGGAAAGAAAGACGCACCTTCCCTGCCCAAGTTCGGCAGCTCGACCACCTCATCCATGCCCTCCACCTTCCTCAGCTCGTCCACGCTCTCCCCTCCCTTCGAGTACACCGTCGTCCGTGTCCTGTACCTCCTCACCGTCCCCCTCCCCTTGACATGCCTGACATGCGCCTCAAACTCGGGCAGCGACTGGTTGTAGAACGCAAAGACGATGTCGAGCGTCGGGGGAGTGAAGGGCGAGGCGTGCGAGGGGGAGGAGGAGGGCGAGTAGAGCCCGAGGCGGTCGGTGAGGTAGGGCGGGAGACGGTCCACCGGGAGAGGAGGGAGGGATGGGAGAGGGTGGATGGATTGGAGGAGGATGAGGAGGAAGGGGAAGAAGGGGAGGAGGGTGAGGAAGGAAAGAGAGGGGGACACAGGCGACGGCAAAGAGGAGGAAGAAGACCCGCGCCGCCCCGTCGGTGGGGAGCCAACGAGCGTCGACCTAGGCGAGCCCGGCGGCGAGGTGCTGCGCGGCGACCACGTACCGGGGAAGGCGAAGCCCTGAACAGGCAAAGATTGAGACTGGAAGGTCGACCTGCGGCGCGGAGGAGAGTCGAAGCCCCCTTTTCCGCCGAGAGTGGTGCTGAACTCGCTCGGGCTGTCGTGGAGGGTCGACCAGCCTACAACCGCCAACCCGACCGCCAGAGCGACAGCGTACAGCGCCGCTCTCGGCAGCGCCACCCCGCCCAACGCCGCCGCAAGAAGCACGACCGCACCCCTCGGCACGACGGCGACGGCCGCGACGTCGAGGACGTGCTCGCCTGCTTCGTACAGCACGGCCAGGGCGAAGTCGAGCGAGGCAAAGTTGAGGAGGGAGGAGGTCACGAGGAGGAAGAGGAAGGAAGGCGGAGGGAAGAGGGAGGATGAGAGGGGGAGGTGCAGGAGGAGGTTGACGCCGGCGGCGGTAGAGGTCAGGAGCGCGGCGATCTGCGGAGAGGAGGTCAACTCTCGAGGGAGAGAAATGGTAAGAAGCGGACGAACCGGCGCCGCATGCCAAAGCACCGCGAAGGTCTGTCCCGTCGTCGCCCCTCCTCCGCCGTCTCTGCCAAACGCCCTCCCGAGCTCGCACCACAACGCGGCTTGCGCCACTACGCCAACCGCGCCTGCAACAAGAGCGGAGCAAGACGGGACGGCGGGGCTGCTTGCGAGGCCGAGAAGGAGGGGCGGGAGGAAGACGGCGAGGCCAAGGGGGGAGAGGGAGGGCGGAAGAGGGAGGGAGAAGCGCGGGGAGAGAAGGCAGATGAGCGGTGGAAGGAGGGTCTGCGCGCGGGAGAAGTCAGCCTCCGAGTCTACAAGGGGAGGAGAAAAAGATGCACCTGCATCGACAGCACCACGCCCAACTCCAGCCTCGCGCAGGCGACTGTCTCGCCTACCGCCGCCGCCGCCATCAGCGCCGCGGTCCTCGCCCCGCCCTCCCAGCTCCACCCCTCGCCGACCACGCAGCTCCTCCACCCGAGCGGAACCTGCGCCCTCAGCCTAGCCGAGGCGAGCGCGGCAAGGCGGGTGATGAGCGCCAGGGTGAGAAAGTGGGCGCAGGGGAGGAGGAAGAGGGCGGAGAGGGTCGTGCGGCGGCCAATGTAGCTGTTCACACACGTCGAGTTGAGGCAGAGGGGGGAAGGTGAGCGGGAGTTCGAGCGGGAAAAGGGAGAGCGGAGAGACGCACTGGACGACCAGGACCCACGCGGCGCTCGCTGCGATCCACCACGCTATTCTGCCCCTGCTCCGGACTGGAAAGCGCGCATAGGCCGTCGAGAGCGACGTGGACGAGGCGGAGAGGAGTGGGGCGGTGTTGCTGCCCATCGGAACGAGGTGCGGCGACGGCGGAGTGCCTTCCCTCGAGCGGGCGGGCGTGTGGTAGCCCTGCTGAGCCATGTCCGGGTGCTCTGGGCGGGCAGGAAGCGGGAGAGCGAGGGGGAGAGGCTGACGCTGTGTGAGGCTCGAGAGGGAGGAGAGGAGGCGCGGGCGCGAGCAGCGCGGTGGGGAAGCCGCGAGGTGGAAGCGAGGTGCTTTCACGAGAGCTGCGCGTGGTCGGAAGCACCCCAAGAGCACCGAGAGAAGCGGAAGCGCAGCATCCACTTAGCGCGGTGCGAAGGGAGAGCAGCGCAACGGCTCGCTTGCGGAGCGTGGGTGCTGAAGGAGCAGGTGCTCAGCGAGGCACCTCTGTCGTGCACGCGGCTCAGGAACTGGTGCGACGGAGTGAGGAGGAGGATGAAGAAAAGCGGGCGCCAACGAGGAGGGCGAGGTCGAAATGGCTCCAATGCGATACAGAGAAGGGACGATGCGGATCTACAGGCGTATACAGAGCTATAGTACGAGTCGAGGCACGCTATGTATCTTGTGGGAGTTTGGGAATGCGGGACAACGACAGGACGAGAGGAAAAACAGTCCGAACAGCGACAACGACGACGACGGGGAGAAACACGAAAGGTGGTGTACATACACGGCGGTGGGTCAGGGACAGGCGGTCATGCCGGTGCAGGGATGGCGGTCCTCGACCTCGCCCTCGTTCGCTCGCGGGCCTGCACCTCCCTCACGAGCGCAAAGTCCTCGAGCTCGCACGCGCCCGCCTTGAGCCGGCGCGAGAGCTCGTCGAGCTCGAAGCCGCTGACGGCGGGCGGCGAGCGCGAGTCGCTCTGCGGGCCGAGGTCGAGCGTCACTTCGACCTCGTCCTCCTCATCCTCTTCCTCCTCGTCCGAGCCGGCGGACGAGGCGCCCTCGTCGTCTGTCTCCTCCTCGTGCATGCCAGCCTCAGCTGGCACAGCCCGCTCGGCCTCCCACCGCCTCATGCGCTCGACGAAGCTCTCCTGGTCCGCCCTCGTCGCAGAGCGGAGCTGCTCGAACGCGACGCGGTGCAGCCTCGCGGCCTCGTCCTCCTCGGCGTCGACGGCCGCGAGGGTCTCGACCGGAGTGAGGTCGCCGCCGTCGCAGACCATCGGGGAGTGGCAGGACGAGACGCGCCGGAGGACAGGCGGGGTCGGCGGCGGGCCATGCGAGGTCGAGGCGAGGCAGGAGAAGGTGAAGGGCGTGGGGGAGACGGAGTGGAGCGAGTGCGAGGGGGACGAGTCGGAGTAGTAGGCCGAGGCGGTCGAGGAGAAGGACGAGTCCTCGAACGAGACGAGGGCGCGCGGGGAGGACGAGAGGGACGAGGACCAAGTCGACTCGGTCGAAGGGTGCCGCCCGCGCTGCTGCCACCGCTGAGCGGCGGAAGGGAGGGAGAAGTCGGTTGCGGAGGCGCTGAAGAGGGAGGCGGCGGTGGATGGAGGGGCGACGGAGGTGGCCGAGTGGGGAGGGACCGGTGCGGTCGAGGACGAAGAAGAGGTCGAAGGAAAGGGGAATGGCTGAGGGGCGAAGGGGGAGGGCTGGGTCCAAAACAAGATGCTCTGTTCGTCATTGGCAGCGTTGAACAGCGGCTGCGAGTGTTTGAGCGGCGAATCGGACTGGGAAGGGCGAGTCGAGGGGAGCGGAGAGAAGGAGATGAGCGACGGGAGGACGAGCGAGAGGAGTGAGAGGTGCTCACGGGTGCCCTCTTTGCCCTCTTCTCCTGCGGGCGAGACCCTCTTCGCTGGCTGAGCGAGGTGGTGCGGTCGGGCGAGTGCGAGTGGGCGCTGAAGGTGGAGAACGACGACGACCGCCGGCGAGTGCGGCACGACGGCCGGTGGGGCGTCGAGGGCGCACTCAGCATCGAGTGTACGAGGTCGAGGTGCAAGGATCAGAGCTAGGAGAGCAGCAGGAGGTGACGGAACCCAATCCACACGGCCTCGACCAACTCTGTCCTTCTTCCACCTCGTTCTCCCTCTTGCCGCCTTCCAAGCCGTACATCGTCTTTTTGAAGTTGTGAAACCCACTCCTGCGCTTTCGAACGGCCTCTGCGCTGCTGTGGAGAAAGAGCTGTTTGTTCCGAAGGCGCCGAGCTCTCCCCCGCTCCTTCTCCTCGCGCGGCTCATCTTGCGCTCTTGCTGCCTGCTCACACCGCTTTCCGCACCGCTACGAACCACCTCCACCACCAACCCCACGCACCTGCGCCCCCTGCGCCAACACAGCCTCCGCCTCGCTCCCTCTTGCTCTCCACACCTTCTGCACCTCCATCCGCTGGTCCGATCAGCCCGCCCATGGACGCACGAGGACCATGAGCCTCACCATCCCCTCCGACCCGCGCCAGGACCTCTCGGCCTCCACCGTCCCGATTACCGCTCCGCTCCAAACCGCCGCCCGGTCGCCCGCCGCGCCGTCTTGGATCCTCTCCTGGCGGCCCGACAACCCCATCAAGGCCATCCCTCTCCCGCCTGCCAGCGCCTTCTTCGGTTCGTCCCCTCTCTGCAGCGCGAGAGAGAGTCAAACAAGCCCACTCGATTCTCTCCCCTCCTTTTTCTAGCCGGAGCCGCGGCCGGTGCCGCCTCTCGCACCGTCGTCTCGCCGCTAGAGCGCCTCAAGATCATCCTCCAAGGTGCGCTTGACAATCCCTCTACCTCTTGCAAGCGAAAACCGAGCCAACTCCCTCTTTCTCGCGCGACCCGCTCGTCTGGCTCACGCGACTCTGCAGTACAAGGAGCGTCGGCGCAGTACCGGGGAGTATGGCAGGGGCTGGTCAAGATGTGGAAGGAGGAGGGGTTCAAGGTGAGCATCGCGGCTCCAGCGACTTCCCTTTTCTTGCTCATCTGTAACTTGACCCGACTTACCCGACCTTGTTCTCCACGCAGGGCTACATGAAGGGCAATGGCATCAACGTCCTGCGGATAGCGCCGTACTCTGCCGTTCAAGTACGCCTCCCCAGCCCCCACCCCTTGCGCCTCTGCTCACCTTTCGTCTTTCCTCCCAGTTTTCCACCTACGAGCTCTGCAAGAACGCCCTCTGCTTCGATGACGGGTCAATAGACACGCCTCGACGACTGCTCGCGGGTTCCTTGGCGGGCATTGCGTCAGTAGTGTCGACATACCGTGCGTTTTCCTCCCCTCTTTGCCGCTCCTTCAGCTGCTTCTTGGCTGCGAGCTGCTCCGCCTGCCCCCGTACTGATCCGCTTTCATACTGTATCTACAGCCCTCGACCTGGTACGGTCACGATTATCGGTGGAGACCGCGTCTTTGGGGATGAAGGAGGGGCGAACAGACGGGCGGAGTACGGGCATGCTGGCGATGGGGCTGTGCGTTGCCCTCACCCTCTCCTCCGTTTCTGACTCTCAGATACTGACGTGCTCGAGGCGTTTGGCTTCTGCACAGGCGCGTGATGCGAGAAGAGGGCGGCGTAAAGGCGCTGTACCGAGGCCTAGTTCCAACATCCGCAGGTGCGTCTCTCTCGGCCGTCCTCTTTCTTCCTTGCTTCCTAACCCCTCCCTTTTTCGTAGGCGTCGCCCCCTACGTCGCCTTCAACTTTGCCTCGTACGAGCTCCTCAAGCAGCAAGTCGCGCACTACTTTCCGGACCCGTCCGACCCGCACGGTGGGCCGGGCACGTTCGCCAAGCTCGTCTGCGGCGGCGTCGCCGGCGCCGTCAGCCAGACGTTGACGTACCCGGCCGACTTGCTGCGGAGGAGGATGCAGATGGTCGGGCTGAAGAGCCAGGCGCTGGGGTACGAGTACACGGGCGCGTGGGATGGTGCGTACTGAGCCTCTCACTCCCCATTTCAGCTTATCCGGCCGCGTCCATTCGCTGCCAGAGAGGCTGGAACCGCAAGTCGCGATCAGCCGCTAACCCTTCTTCCTCTTTCCCTTTCCGAACAGCCGTCTTCACCATCATCCGCCGCGAAGGTGTACGCGGGCTGTACAAGGGCATCTGGCCGAACCTCCTCAAGTGCGGCCCGGCCATGTCTGTTTCGTTCGCGACCTGTTCGTTTTCCTCTTCCCTTTTCATTCCATCCCTTCCCGACTGACCCGTTCTCTTGCCCCGTTCGTAGACGAGAAGACGAAGGAGCTGCTGGACGCGGCCGCAGCAGCGCGGGCGGTGCCCGTTGTCTGAGCTAGAGGAAGAAGGGGAGGATGAGGAGGATACAGCATTTCTTACGCACCGTCATCTTGTCGCTCGCCGTTACCCATATCCGCTAGCTGTACACCCTCTTGCTGTAGTGCTAGATCTCGCGCGCAACGCTCTTGTTGTTTTGACTCTGCCGTCCAATTCCCGGTTGGAGAGGAAGAACTTGGCATCAACCTCTTCGGCTCACTCGCTCCTTCTGGGCTGGTGCCGCTTGTACAGCCCTCACGCGACCGCGCCACCCGCCTGCCACGTTCTCCTCCCGCCCGCAAGCCGTCCTGCGCTCTCCCGCTTTCCGAACCTCACCGCCATCGTCGGCCCTCGCTGCTCACCCTCGAGCTGTAGCGTAAGGAGATGGACCTTGGAGAGCAGTTGCGGCGGACAGCTACCCCGCTAGGGCGGCTAGACGGTCAACGAGCCGAGTGCGCCCTTTCCTCTCGTCCTCCCCACCTCTGCTCGCTGACCCCCCTCCCCTACTCCATCCAGCTTCCCCATCCAGCCCACGGCCTCGTCCGCCTCTTCGACGCCCTACGGCTCCCCGGCCTCGCCCCCTCCGTCCTTCCCGAATCGCGTGCGCCGCCCGAGCCCCAAGAGCGCCGGCAGCGCGCGCCTGCCGGACAAGCCTGCGCTCTCACGCGCGGAGAGTTGGGAGCGCGACGAGCTCGGCGGCGCGGGGAGAGGGCGGGGAGGAGGGCACGGAGGTGCTGGGAGGAGGGCGAGCTTGCGACGGCTGAGCATGACGGCCGCCGAGGGGGAGGGGCCGTTTTCTGATCCGCTGAGGAGCGACTGGGGGGTGCGTTCTCTCCTCTTGTCCATGTCAGGGTATCACTGATTCGTTTCCTGCAGCGCTCGACTAGCGATGTCTCCTCCCTCCCGCCCGTCTCCCCTGAACTCGACCCTCGACGACGCGGTTCCGCCGTGTCGACCTCTTCCGCCCTCTCCTCCTACTCTCCGCACCATACCTCTTTCCTCTCGCGTCCTTCCGGCGGCGGATCCTCGCTGAACACCAACCGGCACTCCCTCTCGTCGTTCGGCGGCTACACCCTCAACACGAATGCAAGCATGCCGCTCTTGGCCAAGCAGCCGACGAGGGAGAGCTACGCCGAGAGCTCGACGGACGGACGACAGCGCGCCACGAGCGCAGCAGCAGCTGCAAGCGGGAGCGGGAGCGTAGGAGCCGGCCGACCCGCCGCGAGCCACCGCCCGAGCAGCTCGTACTCGTACTCGCAGCAGTCGGACACGAGCAGCGTGCACTCGTACCCGCCGAGGCCGAGGCAGCGGACTTGGTCGACGACGGGCAGCAGCGAGAATGGTGCAGCGGGAGAAGGAGGGTGGGGGAGCTGGGCGAGGGAGATTGAGAGGACGGGGGCAACGAGGGAGGTCAAGCGAGAAAAGGTGCATCTCCTTCCCTTTCTTTTCTTCTACCGCAACTTACGCTCGATCATCAGTCTCGAGACTCGGGCCACGACCCTTGGCCCGCCGTCGTCGCCACGTCGTACATCCACCAGCCCGTCGCCCGCCCCGCCGCAGCCTACCAGTCGTCCATCTCCAACTACTCCTTCCCCGGCCCTTCCACCCGCACCCCGCCCATACCCGTCAACCCTCTCGCTCCACTGCGGAAGCGTCTCGCTCGCTCGCTAGCGTCGACGAACTCAAACGGGCGGAGAATGCACACGGAGGTGCAGCTCCTTCTTGAGCTCATCGATGCGCTCGAGCACTGCATCACCTCGTTTTCTCCCTCGTCCGAGGCTAGCAAGCGTACTTGCGCTTCCGGCGACTCAAACGCCCCGTCCATCTCGGCCGCCGCTCTTCCCCATTCTTCCTCCGCCTCGTCCACCTCGAACCTTGACGAACCCTCTTCCCGCGGCTCGCTCGGCGCCTCGACCTCCTCCATCTCCACCACCCAGACCTCGAACTCGACCGCCTCGACCCCAACCACCCAGTCCCAGTCCCGCTCGACGCACTCGAAACTCACCCTCGTCGACGAGGTCCGCCTCCTCGTCCGCGAGCTGGTCGAGCTCGTCCCCGACGCGCAGCGCTGCCTCTCCTCCGGCGCGTACGGCCCGCTCGCCAACGCGGCGGGCACGAGCGCCAAGGCGCTCCTCGCGTCGCTCGAGCAGGGCGGCGAGGCGCAGGACTCAAAGTGGTGGCCGCGCCGCTTGGCCGCCGACTGCAGCGCGCTGCTCGAGGAGGCGGGGCTGCCGATCGGGACGGGCGCGGCGGCGTGGTTGCTCGCGGAGAGGATGGTGGGCGAGGCGGAGGAAGGGGAACCGGGTCGAGGAGAAAAGGGTCCCGGCAACCCACCGCTTCCGCTCAAGCAGGAGCTGCTGCTGCAGGGGAAGGAGCGGTGGGCGGCGTACCGGCAGAGGCAGCGCGTGTTGGAGCAGTACGAAGCCGAGGCGTAGACACTATCGGAGAGCAAGCTTATTCGCAGTGAGGGCCTCGGTCCGTGAGAACGAGGAAAAGCTCGCTGGGGGAGCAAAGGGGGAAGTGGGAGGGCGGCAGCGCCCGTTGCTGATGTTGGCGGATGTGCATGCAGCCAAACCGACCGATTGATGGCGGACGGTGCGACATCGAGAAAAAGAGCGGGGAGCACTCGCCTCGAGCCCGCCGCCCCGTCTCCGAGCGCTCGGCAGCGAGGCGTAGGGCCCTGAGGACGTGCGGGAATGCGCTCTTCTGCTCCTGCTCTTGCCTGCTTCACGCGAGATGCTCCTGCCTGTGCTGCTGGCCCTGTCCCCTCCTCCTCCTCCTTGCTTGCTGGGTGGGCGGCTCTCTCTCCCCTCTCTCCCCTTCCTCCACCCCTCCCGCTTCGCTTTCCGCTCAGTCCGCCTCGTTTGCTCGTGCTCCTTGTCGCTTCTGCCGTCCCCGTACGCCCTCGGCCGTCCTTACTGGCCCGTCCGGCGTCAAGAGCCCACGCGTCAACGGCCGATCCGAGTCGCGTCCGGCGCCTTTTCCGCCTCGAAGACAAAGCCGACGACTGCACGGACGAGTAGGCCGACGGTGGAAATACTGGGTGCAGCCGCAGGACTCCCGTACGCGCGCCTTCTCGGTCCCTCCTCTTCCCAAACAAGCTGACCCTCCTCTCCGCGGTTGTTTGGCTCTACGCGACAGAGCCCGCTAGCGGCCCCGACGGGCGATGTATCAGCAGCCTCAGCAGCACTACGACCCTGCCGCCTTTGCCCAGCAGCCGAATGCCGCGCTTCCTCAGCCCCCCGCCAACCTCTCGCACCCCACCTTCGCTCAACATCCTCCACCACCGCAACAACCGCAGATGGCTGCCTACACCAACGGCGCGTACGGCCAGCCCAACGGCGTGGTGAACCCCGCCATGTACGGCGCGCAGGTCGGGCAGCAGCAGGGTCAGCAGCAATGGCCGCCGCAGGGAGCAAACCCGGGCTTCCCTCCTCCTCCCGCCAACTTTGCCGCTCCCGGTGGAGCAGCTGCTTCGCCGTACGGTGGCGTAACATCGACCGGCGCGCTCCTCCAGCAGCAGCTCGCCCAGCAGGCGGCGGCGATTGCGGCGCAGAACGCTGCCTCGCCGGCACCTTCCGCTCAGCACGCGTCGGCGTACCAGAACCAGCAGCAGGCGTACCAGCAGCTCTACCAGGCCCGCCAGCAGCAACAGCAACAACAAGCGCAGCCTCAGCTCCCTGTTCCGCCCGCCCAACCCGCCTACCCTTCCCAACCCGCTCCTCCTCCTTCCTCCCAAACTCCCTCCGCCGCCCCGTCCGGCTCGAGCCGTATGACCACCGAGCAGATGACGCAGATTCTGCGTGGCGTACAGCTGCAGGGCATGTCGGCCGAGCGCTTCAACTCGCTCACGCCGATCCAGCAGGCCGCCTTGCGCGAGTACATGGCGCGTTCCCGAGCCGCCCAGCAGGCGCAGCTCGGGCTCGGCCTGCCAGGCTCGCCGGCGTCGGCCGCGTCGACGCCGAGCAAGCCGCCTTCTGCTGTTCCTTCCGCGCTCGGGGCAGGCGCAGGAGCAGCAGGGACCGCTTCGCCCGCGCCGGGTCAGGCGGCGCTCCGGCCACAAGTGCAGAACGCGACGCCCGCGCAGCAGCAGCAGACGTTCCACCGCGCGTTGACCGAGTTCTACGCGAAGAAGGGGCAGCAGTTTGCTGGCGCGCCGATCATCGAGGGGCAGCAGGTTGACCTGGCGAGGTTGTTTGCGGTCGTGACTAAAATGGGAGGGTTCGAGTCGGTGCGTTTCCTCCTCGCTGTTCCTCGCCTAAAGAGGCGGAACTGACCGGTTCGAGACGAGCAGGCCAACGCCAACCGGTACTGGGGCCACATCGCCAACACTCTCGGCTACCCTGCACCTTCTGCCGAGCAGCAGCCTGAGTCTCGGACACAAGCGCTCGCTCAGGTACTTTGCACCGCTCTCCTGACTGTGGACAAGCTAATCCTGTCTTCCTTCCGTAGGCCTACCAGCAGATCCTCCTCCCTTTCCAGCAAGGCTGGGCACAGATGCAGCAGCAGCGCATGCAGGCCGCTCAAGCCGCCGCCGCCGCCGCACAAGCCGGCCGACCCGGTTCTGCCCAAGCCCTTCCAAACGGCGCATCCCCCGCCCACTTCCCTCCTCAGACCCCTGTCGCACCCTCCGCTCCCACACCCTCCGCTTTCAACGCCCCCACGCCCGCTGCCGCTCCGTCGCCCTTCGCGACCGCCCTGCCTGTCCCTCCTTCCGCTGCGCCGGCGACGATCGACTTGACCGGCAGCGCGTCTTCGCCGTTCGCGACGAGCGCGCCCGGGTCGAGGCCGCTGACTGGAACGTCGGCGGGGCAGAGGGAGGGGACGGTCCCACCTGGCGTGGACCTGAAGGGGAAGGGGAAGGCGGTCGAGGATGGGCTCGTCGGGGTCAAGGGTGCGTCTTTCCTTGCTCGTCGTGCTTTTCTCGTCTAACTGAAGCCTCTCTCACACAGCCGAACCCGGTGTACTCGACCTCACCGGCACGCCTAAGCCATCTACCGCCCTCCTTCCCGATGGTACCGCCGCTCCCGCCTCTGGCTCTCCCCCCTCCGCCCGTCCCTCCACCTCCGCCGGTGACGCCCCATCGTCTACCGCCGCAGTAGCAGCGCCCGCTGAGCCCGCTGAGCCGCCGCGGCGGAAGCGGCGCAGGATCGAGTACGCGCCGATGATCCGCCCGGTGGAGACGTATGGCGGGTACGACCTGGGCTTGGTCGAGCAGACGATGGCGAAGGCGGAGAAGACGAGGAGAAAGCGGAACGTGCACGACCTCGGTGCGTTGAGCGGTTGCTCTTCTCATTACCTTTGCTCGGCCGAAACTGACCAGGATCCACCTCGCACCAATTCGCACAGGCACCGTCGACATCCACAGCCTCACCATGTCGCTCCGAAGCCGCCTCCCTGCCGAGGTCTCGTACGCGCTCAACGCCCTCGCGCTCATCACGATGCAGATGTCGCTCGACCCGAACGACGGCGGCATCCCCTTCCCGCTGTCGCGCTGCCCCGACCTCGTCGAGGAGCTGTTTGACCTCCTCGAGGAGACGGCGTTCGGGTTCGGCGACGAGGACGAGGGGTACTTTGGCAGCGAGACGGAGAAGGAGCGGGAGGAGGTTACGGACAAGGCCGACTTCACTCCGCCGTCGAGTTACCGCGAGCTCTTCCGGCTCGTGGCGGACGAAGCGAGCGAGCCGCTCCCGTTACGGCCCGAGTCGAAACGCTTCAACCTGCAACGACCGGCCGAGACGATCCTCGCCGTGCTCAACCTCGTCCGGAACCTCACGCAGGAGGCGAAGAACGCCAAGCTCCTCGGCGAGGACCGCCGCGTGCTCGACATCCTCGCGCGGGTGTCGGCGCTCCCGCTCGAGCAGGAGCGGCGGACGACCGCGCCGTTCCCGGTGCACGTCTCGGCCGCCGACGCGCTCGCGATCAAGAAGGACGTGCTCGAGACGGTCAACACGTTCGGGCTCGACGTGCGGCTGGCGGAGCAGTCGACCGAGACGGCGCAGAAAGTCGTCGACCTGATCGTCTTCTTCCTCCGCGACGCCTACCACCGCGACCAGCTCTACGTCGACCTCTCCGCACCTCCCACCTCGTCCGCCTCTCGTCTACCCCAAGCCTCTTCCCTCCTCATCCCTCCTTACCTCGAGATGGGCCTCTCGGCCTTCTCCCGCGTCGCCCTCCTCGACGCCAACCGGAGCCAGATCGCGCGCCTCCTCCCCGCCTCGACCGTCTACGCCCTCTTCGAGAGCCTGGTGCACCTCCTCCCCGTGCACGAAGCCGACTTCCAGCTGTGCACGTTCGAGCCCGGCCTGGTGCACGTCTACCACATCGCGATGGGGCTGTACAACCTCGCGTTCGTCGCGCCGCCGGCGGTCAAGCTGCGCCTGCGCGCCGAGCCGCGCTTCGTGCGCTCGCTCGTGCGCGTCGTGCGCCGCCTCGCGGGCACGACCAAGGTCGCGCGCGAGGACGACCTGTTCGTCGGGCTCGCGCAGCGGTGCATCGGGATCCTTCAGCTGCTCGACCACCTCGGCGGCGTCGGCGCGGTCAGCACGGCGAGCTCAAGCACGGGCGAGGCGAGCGACGTGCCGTGGTGGGGGCTGTCGATGTCGGGCGGCGGCGACTCGGACGACGAGGACGACGACCCGGACTTGCCCTCCGGCGCGGCGACGATCCCGGGCAGGTCGGCCAAATCCGGACTGCTCGCCCGCGCACCGGCGCCGCCGTCGAGCTCGGCGACGTCGGCGCTGCTCGCGTCGCTCGGCCCGCCGGTGCTGACGGGCGACGTGCGGAGCCTGTGGGAGCTCTTGGGGCAGGGGAGCATGAGCCTCGTGTTCGCGCAGCTGGTCGAGCTGGCGGATGGGACAAGGGGCGGGAGGAGGGCGCGGAGGAAGGATAAGGGCGCGGAGAGGGAGAAGGAGACGGAGAAGGAGAAGGATGGGGAGAAGAAAGACGAGGAGGTGGTCGAGGAGGGGGCAGCAGCGAGCGGGTAGAAAAGGCGGGTCACACTATGTACAGGCGTCGGCGTCGGATACTAATCGAGCACCGCAGGGTTTACGTCTTCCTCGTCGCCGCCGTTGCCGTCGTTGCCGGCTTTTCCGCTTCACGGAGGAGGAAAAGGAAAGGAAAGGGCGCGTCTCTCTCGCTTCGCCTCGTCTCTCTGACTTGTTGCTGTGCTATTCTCGGTGTGTGTGCTCGTGGGAAGAGGGGCTGCGTCTGCAGGCTGCGAGGTGCATTTCGAGCGGAAGTGGGGCGGCGGTCGAGGCCTTGAGGACGAGGCGCAAAGCGGAATCAGCGACTTCCTTGCTCTGTTTGAGGCTCGTGTGCTCGTCGTCGAGGCTACGGGGACGCCTGCTGTCGCCCTGCTCACTCTGCGACGCTCCAGCGCCACGACCACCTGCCCCACTCGTCGTCCACCTCCTTCCGCTCCTCTTTCCTCGCCTCCTCGTGTCGCCGCATCTTCAAGCCTGCGCCAGTCGCCGAGCGTACGAGTCGCCGTGTCCATACACTAGCCAGTGGGAGTACCGCCTCGCCTGCGCCCCGGTCGTTCTCCGCCCTACTGTGCACCACTCGCAGACACGCTCCCTTCCTTGCTCGCCTTGTACGCCCTCGACCACCCACTCGACCTAGGTGCACCGCGTCTACTTCGACCTACTCCACCCACTCGACCCTGTGCACCCTTCCGCCAACACTCGGGACGAAACCCCTTGCTGGCTGGCTAGCCTCGTCGCCAAGCGCGCTCTCGCTTCCAACACCCTGCAACACCGTCTACGCACCCACTGACACGGTCAGCACTCACTCTACCTCGTTCTCCTTCACCGGACACGCCCACTGACGCGCTCTCCCTTCCCCCTTTGACCCCCGTCGCGCTCCGGTCCTTTGTCTCCCCCTCCAGCAACTGACCCTCGGACGTCCGCCCTGCGTCCCGCCTCGACGGCGCTCTCTTCCCGCCCACCATGACCCTCGAGGCCTATTCCACCGCGTCACTGCGGTCCGCCCTCGACCCGCACCCTCCTTCACCAGGAGCTGCCCCTCGGTCACCTCCACCCCTTCGACCCCTCCCCGTCTCCGAGTCGTCCTCAGCTACGGCCTCCGCTCCGACGCCCAAACCACGAGCGCGCGCAGGGCCACCAAGGCTGCAGCTCGGAGCACTGTCGGCGCGCTCGCCGCCCCTCAACCAGCTCGACTTTCAGCACCAGCAGCAACTCTCCCCGCCTCCGCTCAGCGCTGGCGTGCGCCCCGCCTTGACCATCCAGCCCGCCTCGCCTGCCATGTCCTCCTCGGCCGTGTTCGCCAGCCCGACGTCGCCCTTCCCGCCGCCCATCCCCTCTACCTCCACCTCCTCCGTCGCGCCGTCTTTCCAGCGCCCGCCTTCCCCCTCTCCCGGCGGCGGTCTCGCTGCCCGCCGCGCCGCCAAGCTCGGCAAGAAGCGCCTCTCGCTCGTCGTCCCGACCGCCTCGTCGTCTGGCACCGCCGGCGGGGGCGTCGGCGGGCCGCTCCTCTCGCCCGCGAGCCCGTCCTACCTCCGCCCCGGCACCGGCACCGGCGCCGATCTCGACGCCGAGACGCGCTCGCTCCCGCCGTCGCCCGTGTCGCTCACGACCTTCATTGGCACCGAGGGCAGCGAGGCGCCCGATAGGACGATTGGGAGGCTGATGCTCAAGCAGCAGGCGGACGAGATGCGCGAGCAGATGCGCGGCGGGAGGGGGATGAAGCGCCGCACGTCGATCCCGAGGTTGAACCTCGTCGGCGGCGGGGCGGCCGGCGGAGCGGGAGGAAGCAGTGCAGCAGGCCCGGTGGACGCGCCGGTCCCGGCCGCGGCGGGGATGACGAGGAACGCGAGCGGCGCCTCGGCCGTGCAGCTCATCCGGGGGAACTCGATCGAGCGGCGAGGCATGGGAGCGGGAGGACTGTCCGAGGGGGAGGAAGACGGGCCGGTCGAGGAGTTCCCGTATGCGCTCGGGCCAAGGGAGATCCTCCCCGGCATCTTCCTCGGCAGCGAGCAGAACGCCAAGGACGCGGTGGTGCTGCGCGATTGGAGGATCGGGTTCGTGCTCAACGTCGCGAAGGAGGTGGATTGCCCCTGGCTCGACGAGACGATCTCGGAGGAGGACGAGGAGGAAGAGTCGGAGGAGACGACGACGACGGACGAGGGCATGAGCACGCCGTCGCTCGATGGAGAGGAGCCAGTCGTCACCATCGACCCGCCTAGCGCGACGGCGGTCGACCCGCTCCCGAACGGCTCGCCCTCCCGCAAGCCTCATCCGACCCAGCCTCCTCCTGCGCGCCCGGAGCACCGCCGGACAAAGACACAGGCCGCTGCCGTTCCCGCTCCACCTCCGGCACCGGAGACTACCCCTCCCGTTCCCGTTCGGCCGCCCTTCATTCGCCCAACCGCCTCCACGCCGAACCTCCATGCCGTTTACTCTCCCATCTCGTCCCCTCCACCCGTCCCCTCCATCCCCTCCATCTACCTCCCCAGCACTTCCCCCTCCGACGCTGCCGCCATCGCCGATTCGCTCATGCAGCGGAGCCTCTCGTCTTCCCCTCCCGTTCCGCGCCGCTCTCCCCCTCGACCGCTCCGCCGCCCTCCCCCCGCCGCCGCATCCGCCTCAACCACGACCTCGACCCGCTCCGCCGGCGCGGTCCGCATCCCGCCCAACGCACGCTCGGGCCGGCCGCCGCTCGAGTACCTCTGGCTCAAGTGGGGGCACGACGAGTCGGACCTGGTCGAGGCGAAGAAGTTCCAGGCCGCGTTCGACTTTCTCGACGAGGCGCGCGAGCGCGGCGAGCGCATCCTGGTCCACTGCCAGTGCGGCGTCAGCCGCAGCGCGACGGTCGTGATTGCGTACTGCATGCGCGAGGCGGCCAAGGCGCTTGAGGAGGGAAGGGACGCGGCCGAGCTGGCGGGGTGCACCGGGATGCACGACACTTGTGCGTTGGCTTCCCTTTTGCCGTTCTCCCCAGCTGGACTGACGAGGGCTTTCCTTCTTCCAGACTCGTTCGTCAAGGAGAAGAGCGAGTGGGTCGGCCCGAACCTCTCGCTCGTCTTTCAGCTCGTCGCGTACGAGCGCACCCTCCGCGGTGACAGCTTTGACGCGCTCGACAACGGCGAGCATGGCGAGGAAGGAGCCGACCCGGCGTACCCGAACTACCCGCCCGAGCCGCCTTCTCCCCCACCCTCTCTCCCCGCCGCCCAGCCTCCTCTCCTGAACGGCTTCTCTCGCCATGCCGTCGAGGAGGACGACGATGAGCCGCCCCGGTCCGCCGTCTTCGGCACCTTCACATTCCCTCCGCCGCTCCAGATCCAGCCGCCGTCGTCCTCGGCGTTCGTCTCGTCGCATCACCTCCCGCCGCTCCGCTCCCCTCGCACGCCCATCTCGTCCGAAGGCTCCTACGGCGCCGGCTCGGGCTCGCAGCTCTCTACGCCAGACCTGCACGACCCGCTCATCTCGCCCACGTTCAGCACGGGCACGAAGGCCTCGTCCGTCACCTCGACGCCGCTCTCCTCGGCCGAGCGGGACGGCGGGCTCCCCCAGCCCAGCGGGGCGCAGCACGCCGTGAGGGTCGTCGAGGCGGACGAGGGCTTGCGGGGCAGGCACAGCTCGATGGACACGGTCGTCGCTGACGACGAGCAGCACCACGGCGCAGGCGAGTCGGGCGACAAGCCCGTCTTTGTTCTCCCGGTTCCGCCTGCGCGCGTCAACGGGCTGTCGACGCGCTCGCTCCACCTCGACCCGAACCCCATCTCGCCCACCGTGTCCGCCTTCCCGGCCTCGTCTCGCCCGCTTCGGCCGCTCGCACCGACGCTCTCGCTCAGCGTCCCGGTCGTCGCACCCTCGACCGCACTCTCGACAACCGCCGTGACGGTCTCGACCGCGCCGGCGTCGTCCTCGCTCGGCGCCATCGTCTCGCCCGCGACAGCGACGGTCATCTCGCCCGACGCAGCCTTCTCCCCCGCCTCGACCATCTCGGCGCCGTCGCCGCATCCGTCGATGGTCTCGTCCCTCTCGTCCACCTCGCTCGCGTCCGTCTCGTCCGGCGCTTCGGCCTCGACCTCGACCAGCACGGCTGCGACTGCCCACGGTGGAGGAGGCGGAGGAGGAGGCGGGCTGAGCCGGAGCTCGAGCACGCGCCGGTTCGGCGCGAGCCAGACGCCGTCGCAGCGGCGGGCGAGCCACAAGCGACTCTTCAGCGACGCGGATAAGGCGCTGTTTGCGACGATGACACCCGCGAGCGCGGCGGCGGCTGTCGCGACGAAGGAGAGGGAGGATGCCGAGGCGCAGGCTTGAATGCCCCAGCCTTGCCCGCTCTCCTCTCCTCCCTCCCCTAGTACAGCGCATCTCCTTTCCCTTTCTCGCTCACAGACACTTTGCCCTCTCTATCTGTGCCCTCTCTCTTTCTCAAGACGACGCAAACGGACGATCGCACCTTACCTTACCTCTACCTCCCTCTTTCCCCTTTCCTTTCTCTCCGTGCCACATAGACCCTCTCTCCCTTTCACCATTCGCCCAGATTTGCCTTCATTGACGCCGTTTTGCCGTATCGTCCTCCGTTTCTGTCCCCACTGCTCCCTCTGTAGCGCCCCTACTTTCCCAACCTGTCGCTGGCCGATGGCGGAATGCAAGGTGGCTGCTTTCGCATCTCTCGGCTCCATCTGCCTGGAAGTTCGCGAGGGAGGAAGAGCACTGCTTCACCAGAAAGGACAGAAAAGAGCTATTCACAGCCGGAATACGCCCCCTACTTCCGCTCCTCCTTCTTCACCCAGACGACGATCTTGCCCCTCGCCCTCCCCGTGTTGAGCTTGGCGTACGCCTCCTCAACGGCCTCGAAATCGTACTCGCTGTCGATCGGGATCTTGAGGCCTTCGGACGCGAGGTGGTTGACCTCGCCGAGCCAGTCTGCACGGGAGAGAGGGCGGGAAGTCAGCAAGGGTCTGCGGTGATGACGGAAGAGGGCCGCAGGGTGGACGCACCGGCACGGGAAGCGAGGTTGATGCAGTTGTACCTGGGCGCGCCGAGGAGCCAGCCCATGAGCATGCGGACGACCATCAGCGGGTTCCAGAGGTAGATGAGCTGGCCGCCGATGGCCGAGCGGCCCGTCTTGTCGCCGACGATGGTGCACTGTAAGATGTACCGGGTTAGGAAGAGGAAGCAGAGCGGGAGAGGGGAAATCCGGCGCACGTAGTTGCCGCCTTGCGGGTAGTCCTTCGACTTCGGCGAGAGCAGTTTCGGAAGAAGAGGGAGAAGGTCCGTCCCGCCGACACAGTCGACGATCTCGACGAAGCCCTCCTTCGGCCTCAACTCGCCCAGACGTTCAGCGATGTCTTCCTTCGTGTAGTCGATGACGACGTCCGCGCCGAGCTCGCGCACGAGGTCGGCGTTCTTGGCGGAGCAGGTGGCGATGACCCTGGCGTGCAGTCGGAGGCGGAGGAGCTGGATAACGTAGATTCCAACGGAGGAAGAGCCGCCGAGGACGACGACAGTCGGCTGGATGGGGTGCGAGTTGGGAGAAGTGGGGTCTGGGTTGGCCCACGGCGGGAGCATGAGGTAGGGAGGGGACAGAGCAGTTTTGGCCGTGAGGTAGACGAGCGGGAGGGCGGCGGCTTGCGCCCAGGTGAGGTGAGGAGGCTTGGGGATGACTGCTGCGCGAGTCGTATCGATGATGGCGATCTCCGAGAGGGCGCCGCCGTTCGGACCAGCGAGCTGTAGCAAGAGGTGTGAACTGGCGTAGGAAAGGTGGGGACGAGCAGGACGTACCGGAGCCATGGAGACGCCCATCACTTCCGCTCCGACTGGGAAGTCTTTGACGTCCTTTCCCTTGCCCAGTACCCGACCGGCAAAGTCGCAGCCCATTCCCTTCGGATGGGAGAGAGCGTGCAGACGGAAGATGCTGTGGTAAGCGAGTCGAGGTGAGCCTGCGAAAGAAGGGCGAGGAAGAAAAGGGGGAAAGCGCACGAGAGGTTGGCGAGCTGGATGTCGACCGGGTTGAGCGCAGCGGTGACAACCTCGACCATGATCTCGTGCGGCTTGAGGTTGGCGGGCTTGGGTGGCTCTTGAGGCAGGAGAGAGAGCGAGGAGGGGAAGGGGGGCGAGGCGTGCGACCAGGCGCGGAAGTGATGCGTCGTCTCGGTGGCCATCTCGAGGACAGTACGAGCAAAGGGGAGGAAGGAAGGAGAGAGAGGGAGAGGGAGAGAAGGAGGACGAGGCCGACGTCGACGCTGCCGGCACTCGATCTCCGCCAGACCACTCAGCTGCCCAAAGAAGCACTCCAGACGCACAAGTCAAGCTCATCGGAGCCACCAGTGCTACCTGTAACCCGACCAGCCGTCCCTGCGACCTCCACCGACTGCTCCACCTTCCCTCGACCCGCCCTCACATCCTGCTCCCCGCACCGCTCTAGGCTCGCGTACACCGCGGGCAGAAGCACTCACAAGTCATGATCCACGCGGGTGCGCTCCTCTCACGCCGCCCCTCGTTGCTGTCATTGCGCTGACCCCGCTCCCTCCCCCTCCCAGTCCTCATCTTCAACAACGTCGGCAAGCCCCGCTTGACCAAGTTCTACTCGGTCAGTCTCGCTCTCACATCTGCTACAGTGGCGCGCTCATACCCTCTTCCTCCCGCAGCCCTCGGCACCCAAAACTCGCGCCTCGATCCTGCAACGCATCTACACCCTCGTCTCGGCACGGGACGACTCGCTCTGCAACTTTGTCGACCTCGAGCCCGGCATGGGCTTCTTCAGCGGAGGCGATGGCACGGCCGGCGCGCTGGGCGAGAAGGAGGACCCGTTCCAGGCCGACGAACAGGAGGAGGACCTGCGGGTCATCTACCGCCATTACGCGACGCTGTACTTTGCGTTCGTCGTCGACCAGAGCGAGAGCGAGCTCGGCATCCTCGACCTCATCCAGGTGCGTTACTCACTTCTGCCCTTCATCGCTCGCTGCCGTCCTTGCCCTCTCTGACGTCCCAGACTTTGCCCCTCCTCCCCTCCATGCACAGGTGTTCGTCGAATCCTTAGACCGGTGCTTCGAGAACGTCTGCGAGCTTGACCTCATCTTCCACTTCGACGAGGTGCGCTGTGCCCTTTTCTCCCTTTCGAGCCATTCCCACCTTCGTCCGCCGACTCGCCCATCTGCAGGTCCACACCCTCCTCAACTGCATCATCACCGGCGGCCTCGTCCTCGACACCTCGCTCGACTCGGTCCAGCAGACTTTCCGCGCCCAAATGCAGGCGAAGAAGGCGAGCCAGAACAGCGGCGGGTTGAGCGGGATCGGCGGGCTGAGCGGTATCACGAGTGGGCTCGGAGGGCTGACTGGAGGGGCAGCGGCGGACTGGACGGACCGGTTAGGACTCGGAAGCCTCGGGAGGAGGTCGCGGTAGAACGGCGAGGTGGGGTGCAGGTTGTTTTTTCTTCCCTTGTTGTCATTCATGCCCCTTCCCCTCTGTCACGGAGACCTGCAGGTCGTTCCGTGCGGCAGTGACGACGCGCATGGTGGCGATGTGGCGCTTGGAGGGTCCTCACTGCGCAGTGGTGGTGAGGTAGGAAGACGGTGAGGCGCTTTCGTCCACGGTGTGTACGGTCAACCTGGCTCTTCTCTACGGTACGTCGACTTTCCCTACCAGCTTCCGAGCACCCTGTACTGACTGTTACCGCCGTGACAGCTTGTTTCTCGCTTCCCTGCTGCAGGACACCCCTTCACACTTTTCCACACCGGCTTTCCTCCCTTCTTCCTGCCGCCTGCTCACTCTTGCTTGCTCCGGCTTTCCTCCCTTCCTCCTGCCGCCTGCCCTCCTTCGCTGGCCTTCCCTGGCGGTTTTCTGGCCTCGCGCCCTCCCTCGCTTGATCCCGCAGCAACTTGCCATTCCACCCCCGCCCTGCAGTTCCTAGTCCGAACGTTTCCACCGAACCTGGATCCACGGACGTCTCAGCCCGCCAACGAAGATCTCGCAGTTACGGCAGGAGCAGCAGGAGGGAGGAGAGAAGAAGAGGAGCCGGCGGAGGGTTTCTTGGTACGATTCCCGTTCTTCTCCCTCCTCCTGTCCAGTCCGACTCCTTTTTTCGCCGCCGTCCGTGCTGCGTGAGCACCTCTTGGGGAGCGCACGAGCCTCCAGAGTCGACCTCCTTTTCCTTCGGATGCTTCGACACCGGCTTGCCCTCTTCTTCTCCGCCGATTCCCTCCTCGTTCGCTCCCGTGCCCGTGCAGTAGCGCCGGAATTCGAAGGTGCCGGACGAGAGGGGTTTCGCGACCTCGCAAAGATGGCCGCTGGTGCTGAGCGTTCGCTTCTCTGCTTCCTAAACCCTCCTACCTTGCTCGCCTATCCTGTCAAACGGCGTTTCCGCTTCTCCTCCTGCGCACTGGCCCGCCCGCTCCGCAAGTCTCGATCAGTCGTTCGCCGCCCTCATCCGCCCCGAGCTCCTCCCCTTCCCCTCGCCGCTTTACTCCCCCCATGGCCTCTCAGCGCACTTCTCGCAAGGCTCGCCCTGCGGATCCGACCCCGAAGCACGTGTCCTGCGAGGGTGTACGTCTCCCTCTCCTCTTTCCTCCTTTTCCTCCGAGATCTCGACTGATTCGCTGCCTCCCGCCAGTGCCGGACCCGCAAAATGCCCTGCTCTCGCACTGCCAACTGCAAAGGGTGTCAAGCGCGAGGCGTCCCCTGCGTCTGGAAGTCGGCCATCCCTTCGTCCGTTCCTTTTCCTCCCTCTCCTTCCTCGTCTCGCCTCACCCGCTGACCTCTTCACCCGTCCAGTCGCACCACCGACGAAGTCACCATCGACGACCAAGAGCGCGAGATCCAGCGCCTCAACCGCCTGGTCGTCCAGCTCGCCCAGCGGGTCGTCGCTCTCGGCGGCCAGGTCAACGATGTCCCCGGCCTCGGCGACCGCGACTTCGAGCCAGCGCCGCACCACAACATACCTCGCCCTGTCGAAGCCGCCCTCCCCGACTCGCCAACTTCGCAAACCAGCTCGGCGCCTTCGCTCCTCTTTTCCTCCTTCTCCGAAGACCCGACTCCCCTGGTGGCTCATGCCTACCACGGCTTGCCGGAGCCGTCCTTTCACTCTCCCGTCGACTCCAGCTACACCGGAGGTCAGCCCTTCGGCATCGTCGTCGGGTCGAGCTCCCCTCCTTCTCCTCCGTGCACCTTTTCCGCCTCACATGCCGAGATCCATGCCTCGACAGCCTCCTACAGCGCTCCTCTGCGTGAGCGATACGAGCTGCCGCGACCGCCTCAATCGCCCTACCCGTCTCGTCCATCTACCTCCGCCGAAATCGCCTACCCCTCCTTCCCGACCTCCGTGCCTTCCCGTCCCTCGACCGCCTTCCCGCCTCCACCCTCCATCCGCATCAATACCACGCTGTCGACCTGCAGCGGACCGTCCTACGGTCACCTCTCGCCCTCGGAGGCATACCCTTGTCCTCCCCCTCGAACGGCATCGCGCTCGCTGCAGGGCGCATCCGACCCTCGCCCTCCGCACTACCCGTATCCCCTCATCCCCCCGTCCGAGCCTTTCGAGCATGTCCGTACGAGAACCGTGTAAAGCTACATTGTAGGAACTCTCCTGTCGGTTTTCTCGCTGCCTTTCCCGAGCCTGCTTCCTCTGCTGTAAATCCGATAGGCCAGACAGCCAAGCGCCTCTTCGCAGACTCTCGCAGACCCTCGCAACGGCCCAGCTCGCTTCGAGACAGCGCAAACCGGTCGGGAGAAAAGCAGTTGTCGCTCGGGCTTCCGCTCCTGGCGACTCCGCCCCACGTCATTCCATCTCTGGCGTCTACTGCGGTACAGCAGGTCAAAACAGCTTGGACTGGTCCCGGGAAAGCCCACGTTGAGAGAGCATGCGATGAAGGCTCGCAAGAAAACGGTCGAAGCCGACAGCCCTCCCACGCCTCGGACTGATCGACCACGACCTCTTCTCGAAGCGGACTCTTGTCGTGTCGACCTCGAGGCGATCGACCGGAGCCTGAGTGAGGGGGAAGAGGTGATCGCAGGGAGAAGAGGAACAACGGCCTGGCCCTCCTCCCTCAGTCTTCCACGACCCTGTGATACGGGCGTCACCTGGCTCTCCCCTCCGCGAGGAACGCTTCGCTGAGTGGGCTGTGACGAGCGGGAAGGCCAGGAAAAGCACGAGAAAAAAGAGGGAAGAAGAGGAGAAAACGGGTCAGAGCAAACGCGACTTGCTGTCGGGCTGAGGAAGCGCAAGCGCAACGTTCCCTAGCGCCGCCTCCAGGACTCCTCGCGCTGGTCGGACTCGCAGGACGAGCCGGCGTGGCAGGAGGCCGGAAATGCGACCGTCCTCAACGACGAGGTCCAGGTTGCGGCGCCTCCACTCTCCCCTTCGTGGACGACCGCCCTCCCTCTGGTCAGCTGCGGGCTGCCGCTCGCCATCGGCACTTGGGGGCGGTGCGCCCAGCGATCAGGTGGTGAGCTGAGCGAGAGAACGGTGCCCGTCGAGCCGGACCTTCTCAAAGCGGACTCGCTCTGGCGTCGGCGAGAAGAGCTCGAGGCGGCGGGGCAAGAGGCGGTTGCGTCGCTGCCCGTAGAGAGGCAAGAGAGTGCCTCGAAGCGAGATAGAGTAAAGGGAGGACTCAGGGCGACGCAGCAGCGCCGATCTCTTACAGCTCTAGAGACGTACGAGGAAAAGAGACAGGGCGCCGCTCCTCCACACTCAGAGGGCGGTGCCTCTTGATTGCACAGAAGCCGGAGCGTCGAAGGTGCTGCTTGCACTTCGGCTGGCGCCTTCGTGTCGAGCCCCTCGCCCTCTTCCTCCTCGCGTTTTCTCCCGCCTGTTGCTCGACCCGCTTGCTCTCGTCCACACCCCGACCTGCACCACCCGCCAGTCCATGCTATCGCCCGCAACCCGCTGAGACCCATCCTCCGAGCCCTTCCATGACCACCCGCCCACTCTCGTCGGCCTCGTCGCGGAGGCGGTTGAGCAAGACCGGCGACCCAGCGGTGCGCGAGGGGTCGTACAAGGGCGCAGATGGCCCGAAGAGGATCGGGATTGCTTGTGCGAGCTGCAGGCGTCGGTTCGTCCACTGTCCCACGACCTTTCCCCCTCAGCAACTGATGAAGCCTTTTCGGCTCTCGCTCCCCCTTGCAGCAAGATCCGGGTGCGTCGTCGCTTCAGTTTGCGCACGAGAGACGCGGCGAGACTGACGAGGACCTGCTTCCGCAGTGTGACGGCAAACAACCCTGCTGCTCTCACTGTCTCCGACTCGGCAGGAGCGAGTGCACCTACAACGCCGTGACAGCGTACGCAGTCGCCTTCCCTACCTTTCTTTGAGCGATAACTGACTCACTCGTCCACTGCAGCGAGGAGAACCAGGCGGTCAAGGAGCGGAAGCAAGCCCTCAAGCAGCGGAAGGACCAGCTTCGCGCGACTGGCTCGGTCGAGAGCGAGGACGACAAGACCAAGCAGCTCGAGGAGACTCAGCTCAGCGCTCGACGGCGATGGAACCGCACCCTTGGGCTCGACATCCGCTCCCATAGCCCGACCTCTTCCTCCGGCCTCCCCCTCCCTCCTTCCTCGAATCCCGCCCTCAACTCGCCAAGCGGTCTGACGCCTGCCGCCCACGGCTGGCACATCTCGACCCCGAGCGGCCCTCGCACCGCTCCCGCCACGAGCAGCCGCACGTCCTACTTCGACTTTGCGGTCTCTGCCGAGAGCCCGTACCCTCACAGCGCAAATGACGGCTCAAGGCGCGACGAAGCGTCTCCTGCACCGAGCTACGAGGTGCCCTCGGCGATCCTGCCTGTCGTGCCGCCGGTGCCCTCACAGGCTTGGTCCGTCGTCCCGACTCCTTCGCCGAGGACCCGCCTCGTGAGCCTGCCCGAGACGACCGACTACCCCCTCACACCGCCGACGGAGCCGACCAGCGTCGACGCGCATGCCCTCGAACAGTACAAGGAGCCCGCGCAATGGCTTCTTCCCGCCCCGATACCGATGCCCTCTCGCCGACACACCGTCCTGAGCCACAGTCACTCGGTGCCCGACTTCCCGCAGAGCGCGCCCGGCCCGAATTGGCAGCTCTGGCACGCCATCCCGTCCCCGAACGAGGGCATCAACCCGTCCTTCATCTCGCCGCCGCTCACCGACCGGGAAGCCCTCGCACCCTCCTGCTTCCCGCCCAGTCCCGTCGGCCGTCTCTCCCTTGCAGTCGCCGCTCTCCACCCCACCGACCTAGCCGACTACCCTCCTCTCCCAACGCCCGTCAGCACCTACGGCCCCGTCACGTCGCTCGGCCTCCAGCTCTTCGCGCCGCCGCTCCTCGACTCAAGCGCGCTGCCGCTCGACGAGAGCTCGGCGGGGGTCTGGGCGGCGTCGTCGCTGACGGTCACAGCACAGGAGGCGCCGGCTGCGGCGGAGCGGTACCCGTACGGAGGCTGGACGGAGTCGTGGGTGGAGGAGCAAAGTCGGCGCCGGCAAGAGTACCGCGACGAAGGCAGCCTGCCCGTCTGGTGAGATGCTTCTACACCTCCCTCCCACCTGTACCATCACGTTGTACCCTCCCTTCCACCTAAATCGCATCTTCTCGCTGTGCCGTTCTCGCGCCTCTTGCAGTAGCCGCCTGTGCCTAGTTGTTGTCCCTCCTTCGCTCTGTACCTCGAACAGCATCAGCCTGAAGCGGGATCAAGCGGAAGAAGCGAGAGACGAGCGACAGCCGCAGAGGGACAAGGACGAGGAGGAGCAAGTGGTCGTTTTCCTCCCACCGCCCTCTTCCACCTCTGAAACACCGTCAACATGGTCTTTCTGACAGCGTAAGTCTCCCCTGTACCCCTCGACGGACGCCCCAGCATCCGCATCGTCGTCCAGCCCGTGTCCTTCTCCTCCCCACCGTCGCTCATCATCTCGCTCTCTCACCGTCGCAGTGCAGCCGTCGTGTCCGCGTCTTTCCTCATCGGCGTGCTCTTTACGAGGTGAGCTTCCCTCGCTTTTCCTCCCGCCGTTCGCGCTGATCCTCACCGCCTTTATCTCCCTCAGCCTCCTGTGGGATGCCACCGTCCTCTACGGCCTCACCGCGCCCATCACGCACGCTCAGATCGAGGCTGTCGAGACCTACTACCTGACCTGGTGGAACGGAGCCATGGCGGTCAAGATCTTCCTCCATGTCATGGTGCGCTTCCTTCCTCCCTGTGCCTTTCCACGGAGTCCCGCTCACCCTCTCTTGCTCGAGCAGGCCCTCGTGCTCATGCTCTCCCTCGTCGCCAAGTGGGCCAGGAAGTCGGACACCGCGTACTACTTCACCGGCGCCTCGATCAGTGCGTTCTTGCTCAACTCCTTGCTGGACTTTACCCTCAAGTTGACCTCTTTCTCCCCACAGTCGCGCTTCTCCTCACCGCATCCCTCTACATTGTCATCACTCTCCCATCCGTCCGCCTCATCGCCAAGTACGCTTGCGTTCCTCCTCTACGTGAGAGCCTCTGCCTGACCTATTTCTCCCCGCGCAGGGACCCGCTCAACAAGCTCGCGACCATCCTCCCTGGCGACGACTTCTTCACCCGCATCCAGTCCTACTTCGCCGCGCGCAACTCGGGCACGCTCGGCAACCGCGCGCGGGCGAACGCTGAAGCGCTCAAGAACCTCGAGCCGATGACCTGGAACGAGCGCGTCCAGCACGTCCAGGTGTTGTGCGCCGCGAACACCCTCGCGATGGGTCTCCTCGTCGGCGTCATCGTCCTCCAGGTGCGCTACCGCTGCGTTATCGCACAGCCTTGCGCAACTGACTTTTCTTCCTCCACCAGATCTCGGAATGGTACCTCGACGAGACGCTGATCAAGGAGGCAGAGCAGGAGGCTCGCCAGCAGGAGCTCGCTGCCGCCGCCGCCGCTGCCCCTCAGCCCGCTGCCGCCACCCCGAAGAAGGCGGGCAAGCCGGCCAAGGTCACGAACGAGAGGAAGAAGCAGTAGACGTCGTCGTGCCGTGCCCTCATTTTCCTCTCCTTATTCTCCCCTCTTCGCCCCCTTCCACTGCAAGGAAAAGCCGCATCGTCTCCCTCGTCGTCGTGGACCAGCAGCAGGCCTTCGGTCCGGCGCCTTTACTTGGGCGGGCAGCGAAAGAGCCCCCCTGCCTCTCCAGCACCGCAGCGGGCTGGGCGCGCCGGTCCCATCTCGGACACGCCTCCTCACGAGCTCTACATTGCGTTCCCCGGCTGTCTGGACAAGGCCAATCTCGGATCGGGCGCGGCCCCGACGACGATCTTTTCTGCTCGTTGCTTCCTTCTTCGCCCATTGCTGCGAGTGCGGTTTCCGGCTGCGCGCTCGCCGGGTCGAGGCTTGCTTGAGCTTGTCATCTACGCCGGCCGGGCCGGAGAGCGGCGTCAAAGGAGAGTGCAGCTTGCGTCGAAGACGGGCGAAAGATGGCAAGCGGTCTCGCATTCGTAGGCGCAGCGGCAGCTTCACGAAGGCCTCTCCAGGGCAGGGACAGGCCGTAGGGCGGTACACGGAAGCAGCGAAGCTAGGAGGAAGGCTTCGAGAGTCCTTTCCCTTGAGCGAGAAAAGCCGGCTTTCCAGCGCCAGTACACTGTTCCACCGGCCTCGCGCAAGGGCGAGGGAGTACCTGCGTCCACGACGACGAAGACGTCAGTCGGAAGAGTGCTCGGTAGCCCAGATGAGAGCCTGGCTGCGACGCATTCGAGATTGAGCGATGCATTTGCAGCCCCGTCGCGTTTTCCTCTCCATCGACATCCGACCGGCTCCCTCGCCGGAGCTTAAATGCGAAAGAGCGGGCGGTCAATGGCGAAGCGGGATTGGAGGAAACCTCGATGGCTCGAAGGAGAGCCTGAAAGAGGAAGGGAGGTGCGAGAGAAGGAAGTGAGCGGAAGTTGAAGCGAGAGATGTCGTCGATACGGATGCCGTGCAGGATAGATTAGGCGTGATAGATAGGGAGGAGATGCTACACGTGCTGCATAGAAGTACACAGGCGAAAGAGGCGGAGGAAGAGGGCGCGAGAGACTGAGGGTGAAGTCGAAAGAAGGTGTAGCCCGGCAAGATACAACGGCAGGAGTTGAGAAAGTGGTCGAGTGAGCGGTCTGTCGTAAGGGCGGCTAGAATCCTGCAGAGTGACAGGGGGATGAGCCTAGCCAGGCAAGGAGTGAAGGGAGGGAAAGGACGCACCTCATCGGGCCAGAAGAGCCGTCTTCCCCCAGCAGCATCTCCTACGCCTCCTCGATGGTGTCCCGGCTCCGGCGCTCCGCAGCGTCAAAAGGAGAGCCGGTCGCCGCCTCCCCCTCAGGTTGTCCATCCCTGCCGCCCTCCCTGTCCTGCTGCATCGCGAGCCGCTCCGCCAGCTCCCGGTCCGTCCGCTCCTGTTGATCACGTAGCCGGCTGCGCCTCGACCCTCGCGGCACTAGCCCCTCCTCGCCTGCGCCTCGTCCCGCCGTTGCGGGCTCGAGCGCCGTCGCTGCGCCGGCAGCGCCGTCCAGCGCGGGAGGCGGTGTCCGGCTTCGTGAGCCGCCCGGCGCGTCGGCGGCCGCATCGTAATTCGGCGGGCGGTCCATCGCGCGGAGCTGGTCCAGGCTCGCCTCCGTGAACTGCACGCCGCGGTTCCCGAGGTTGAACGTCCCAGCGCGGACGACGCCGGCGGGTCCATCGGCGAGACGCATGTCGTCCATGTCCATCACGGACGGCGTCTTGCTGCTCGGGAGGCCGAGCGAGTTGCGCCGCCGCCGGAGCTCGCGACGGCGCCACCAGAGGGCGAGGACGAGGAGCGCAACGGCGCCGAGGACGCCGAAGACGGCACCGAGGATGGCACCGAGGTTGGAGGAACTGCCCGTGTCGTAGACGGTTTTGCTGCATGGGGAAGAAAGAGGAGGAAAGGGAGGAAAGGAAGGAGGGGGAGGAAAAGTCAGAATAACGACGAAAGCAGAGTCAGAGCAGCGAGCGCACCTGCAGGTAGTGACCTCGCCTGCTTGCACGACCCGGTACTGACTGTACGCCTGTGCGCCAGTGCTGTCCGTTACGGCGAAAGTGCTGTTGACAGAGCCGATTCCGGAGATCGAGGTCAGTAAACACGGCCCAGCGAGCTGGCGGAGGGTAAGAGGGGGCTGAGGCGACGCACATGTTGGCGCCCTCGTTGAAGTCGACCTTCCAGCTGACGACGCCGGCCTTGTCGCGGGTGGGAAGCACCTCGAGGTTGCCCTCTCCGCCCGAGGGGATGATGGTGATGGTGTAGGGCGGGGTGCCTTGACCGTAGACGAGGTAGGCGCGGGTGCAGCAGGTCAAGGGGGGTGCGACGATGAAGGGAGCGTAGAGTGGAGCGGAGGAAGACGAGGACGAGGACGACATGGCGGCGATGGGGCGATGAGAGGGTGGGCCGCGTCAGACGGGTGCTAGAGCATGTGGTGAAGCTGTGTGAGTACCGAGCGGAGCAGCAGATCAAGCAGAGGAAGAGCAGCCGCTTGCCCTTCTTCCTCCCAGCAGGTGGGCCTCCACTCGTTCTCGCTCTTCAACCGCTGGGCGGTCTCCGCCGAATCATGGTACGCTCTCACTGCACTCTATACACCACTCAGCTGACCCTCTCCTGCCGCCCCAGTTCCGCAACACCTGGTTTAACCGTGTCGTTCTCCGGTCCACCATCTTCGGACTCGACGCGGTCGCACCGCTGTGCGTCGCCTACCTCGTGGCCTCCCTCCTCACCTTTCCCGCACCCGCCGCCGTCGCCGCGACCGCCCACCTGCCACTCGACGCCGCCGTCGACTACCTCCTCCGCTTCGACCAGCCCCTCCGCCTCCTCGTCTACTACGCCATCGCAGAGGCGCTTTGGTGGGTCGTCTCGTTTGTCGGCAGGGTCGGGCTCAACCGAAGGCTTTGGGACTATAAGGGAGGCGCGCCGGACGAAGTGGGCAGCGAGGAGCGCTTCAGGCTGTGGAGGGTGCGTCTCCCTCTTGCCTCTCCATTGCCGAGGTTTCCCCCCTTTTCTTCGTCCGTGCTGATCTCATCATCCGCAGGCCATGCTCGAGAGCGCCAAGGATCCGTGGGACTGGCTCGGCGGTTTCTTCCTCCCTCCCGGCCACAAACGGGCGGCGAGGGGAGCGGACGACCCAGCGCTCGACAAGGTCAAGCCGGAGCAGATTGGGAGGACGAACATCGAGGAGGTGCGCTCAGCTCTTAGTCGCTGTCCTCCCACTTCTTTCCCCCCCTTTCTTGTTCTTTCTGCTGACTTTTTCCTCCGACCCTCATGCTCATGCACTTTGTCTGCCCAGTTCATCGCACACTTTATGTTCAACGCCCGCCTACGCGACCTCAAGTCGGCCTCCTTACCCTCCAAGCCTTCTCTCGCCATGGCCGAACTGCACACCCTCGTCTTGCTCCTTGAGGCCAAGTTCACCCTCCTGCGTGGCGAGCCTTTCCGTTTCCTGCGCGGACGATCACCCCACCGCGTCTTCCAGCTGTCGCAGGAGCCGCTCAGCATGGGCCACCACCCGCTGCTGTTCTACGGGCTCATCTGGATCGCGAGCCAGGTGTGCGGGTTTGCGCTGTACTTTGCTGGGTTCCGCTACTACGGCAAGCGCTCCTCGGTACGCCTCTACAATCCCGTCTGCGTCCCATTTCTGCGACTCCTGACCTCCTCACCCACAGTGGCTCCTCCCATCCTTCCTCTCACTCTCCCGCACCTCTCGCCGCTCGCTCGAATCGGTTCTCGACCCGATCGAGGCCGAGAAGATGGGCGACCCGCGTCTCGCCGACCGCGTCGGGTACTACTACAAACCGCCGAGCCCGCAGCGGCTCGAAGAGGATGCGAAGCCGGTGCGCTCTTCCTCACCCTTTCCCTCTTCCTTGCTTGCACTGACCCACATCTCGTACAGATCGTCTTCTGCCACGGCATCTCGGGTCTTTTCACCGTGACGCCCTTCGTCATCGGCCTGAGCTACTTCACCGGTTCGTCCGTTTCTCGCTTAGCCCTTTTTACTTCCCAGTCTGAACCTGCCTTTCTTCCCTCAGGCCGCGCCCTCTTCATCCCCGAGCTCCCCTACCTCTCCATGCGCCTCTCTCCTCCCTCGTCCATCCTCACCCGGCTCGAATACGTCGCCGCCGTGCGCCGCATGCTCTGGGCACACGGGTACGGGCTCACCTCGCTCGACCCGACCCCGGACGACGAGAGCTACGACGGCGAGAACGGCGAGGCCGAGGACGAGTGGAGGAGGGCCAAGTGTGTTGTCGTTGCGCACAGCTTCGGAGCTGGGGCGGCCGGGTGGATCTTGAGGGATGCGGTGAGTCGGCTCGTTTCGCTCCAGCTCTGTCCCGGTACTCGTGTGCGCGAGGAGACTCGGATGCTCGATGGAGGACGTCGCTAACGGAACCTCTTACCTGCAGCCCGATCTCGTCGCCGGCACCGTCCTCGTCGACCCCATGTCCCTCCTCCTCTTCTCCGCCGACACGCCTCGCAACTTCTTCCGCACCAAGTGCAAAACGGCTGGCGAGATCTTCTTCGTCCGTCCTTCTCTCTGCTTTTCCTCCCTGGCCTTTCTCCCTGGCCTTTCTCCCTGACGCCCCCTCTTTCCCTCCTCCCGCAGCGCTACTTCGCCCTCGAGCGCGGCATCAACCACTACCTCTCCCGCCACCTCCTCTGGTCCGACGCGGTCGTCTTCGGGCCCCGCCCGGCCGACCCGCTCCCGCAGCGGGTCGTCGACGCGCTCGTGCCGGCGTGCGCGAGGGACAGGCTCGACCCCGAGGACGGCGAGGACGTGCCGCCGTTCTATGCGCCGTGGGTGAGCGCGTACCCGGAGGGGCCTCTGGTGCGTTCCTTCCTGTTGTCCCCTATCTGGCTCACGACTAACTTCCCGTCCGCGCAACCCTCCTTCCCCCGCCCTTTCTTCCTCCCCCACTGTTCCGCTTTTCTCACTCCCGGCCGCATATCTACCTACAGCCCTCCATCGTCTTCCTCGCCGAGCAAGACTGCATCCTCCCTGTGCGCATGATCGCCGACTACCTCACCGCCTCGGGCTTCTCGACCTCCGTCCCTCCGCCGCCTTACACCGAGTCCAAAGCCCCGCTCTCGAACGGCAAGGGCGCACCCAACGGCGCCGGCGCAGGCGAGGCGATGCCCTCGCTCCGCATCATGCCCAGGATGGAGCACGGCGCGGTGCTCGCCCGAAGGGACTGGTGCAGGGAGGTCGCGCGGGCGGTCGAGGCCGTGGCGAAGGCGGCCGAGAGGTGGGAGCTCGGAGAAGCCGACGAGGAGGACTAGACGACGGGGCAAAGAGACGTAGAAGGAGAGGGTGTATCTAAAACCGCTCGAAGAGGAGCGGGTCGCAAAGCATTGTATTCTCTTTTCCGCTTTCTCGCTTGCTTGCTTGGTCCGGGAGCAACGTCTGCCAGCCAGTCGGATAAACAGTGACGACAACAAGGAGAGGTCTGGCAGAGCTACAGTCCGCGTCCTCCCTCACCTCGCCATCCCAAACTTCGGCACCCTGAGCAGCGCGTCGCTCCCATACCCCTGCAGCGTGTAGATCTCCAGACTCCCGGGCACGTCCTCGACCGTGGACGTGAAGTACTCGGCGTACAGCTTGGCGAGCGGGAGGCCGATCCCGGACCGCATCTGCGCCGAGATGAGCTCGTTGTCGGTCGCGGACGAGCTGAGCGGTGACGACGGCGACGGGGAGGAAGAGGAGGCGGAGAGGCGCGAGATTTGCTCGGCGACGGTGCCGACCAGCTCGGGCACGGCGCGGAGCGCGGCGATGCCGGTGGTGGAGGGGTCGGGGGCGGAGACGGCGTAGGGAGGGAGAGAGGCGTGGAGGGCGGCAGAGGCGGAGGAGACGGTCGCTGAGGGAGAGGGGACATCGGATGGTGTGGAGGAGGAGGGGGCGGAGATGCTGGATGGAGACGAGGTTTGGGAGGATGAGGTCGCGGGCGAGAAAGACGAGGAGGGAGGTATGGACGCGAAGTCGGCCACGCCCGCCGCGAGCGCCGCATGGTGCTGGTAGTACCTCCTCATGTGCGAGAAGGAGAAGATGTCGAGCCTTTGCGCCGAGAGCGGGGCGGCGACCGGCCCGGAAGAGGGGAAGAGCGGGTTGAAGGTCAGGTCGGCGGGGTCGGGTGGGAGGCCGCCATAAGGAGGGATGCCGCCGCCTTGGTCGGACACGCGGATGGCGAGGAGGCGAGGGAGGTGCACGATGGTGATCTTGATCGGGTGCTGGGAGGCGGCGGCTGCACCGTGCGCCGAGACAGTTGAATAGGCGGCGTTCTTGATCAGCTCAAAGAGCATGAACCTGCGAGAAGCGGAGTCGGTCAGTATGGGCGGGATGGGAAGACCGCACGAGGGAGGGCAAGGCGTACTCGAGGTGCTCCGACAAGTACGCAAATGTCTGCTCCGTCGCGCCCTCAATCTCGATCGGCACGGTCGCCTCCGCCCCTCCCAGCGTCTTTAACAGGTCCGCACACTTCCTCACCACATCCGCCGCATTCAGCCGCGTGTCGACCACGCCCACGCGGTTCTCGTCGGCGCGCTCCTTGCCCTTCACGTTCCCGCCTCGTTGCCGCTCGCGAAATTGCGAGGTGAGTGCGATGTGCTGCTCGGTGATGACGCGGCGGGAGATGCGCGAGCGGAGCATGCGCAGCATGATGCGGTCGAGGGCGGCGGAAGGGAGCTGGTGAGGGGAGGTTTCGGAGATGCTGCACGGAGGAGGACATTCAGTTCTGATACACGATAGAGGATGAGGAGACGAGGCGCACCCAATGGCGAGTTCAGGGATGACAACGCGGTGCTTGTCGAGCGTTCCTTGCATGAACTGGCAGAACCGGTCATTGTCGTCGAGATCCTTGATGAGCGGGAACTTGCGGATGCTGGCACACCGAGGACGCGTTAGTGGAGGAAAAGAGAAAAGAGTGGCCATGCGAACGAACCCGTCGAACGCCTCGAGGTAGAGCTCCATGACATGCTCTATCCGCGGGTGAGAAGCGACGCCGAACGGCAGGGACTGCAGGTCTCGCAGACGGTGCGAGAGGCGGGTTGGAAGCTCCGTTCGCAGCTGTTCGGGGCATCTCTCGTCAGCGCCATCGCCTCAACAAGGAAGAGGGGGAGAAAGAACGCACGAAGTTGCCGCCCTTGATGAGCTTGTCGGCCTCCTCCTTCTCGCCCTTGTTGCGGCCGGCGTTGCCAAAGTTGATCATGTGCTTGAGCGAGATCGGGGTGGACTGCTTGGCGGCGTAGCTCTCGATGACCTTGTTGAGGAAGAAGGCCGGAACGGGCGACTTGCGCGCGGGGCTGAGGGCGGCCATGGCGGATGGCTGGAGCGGTGATGGTCAGCTTGGATGACTCGGGAGGGAAGAAGGAGGGGAGAGACGCACGAGAGGCGCTGTCGAAGGTGGGAGTCAAGGGTGGGGACGAGGGAGGCTTAAGGAGGGCGCCGGGGACGATGGGGCGGGGAGAGGGCGGCGCGATAGGTACTGATCGGCTGTATGAGTGCTGTGTGAGAGTCCAAGCGGTGTCTGAGCGGTGGGAGGGAAGGAATCGGAGGGAGACGTCGAGGTGGATCCGAACCAACCCAGGTTGGCCCCGTTGCTGTCCCTCGAAGTGCTCCACTGGCCATGACAGGCTCACCCACCACCCTCCTCGCACGCTGGTCATCCGCCAACCCAACCTCGGCCATCCCGCTCCTCGCCCGGGCCATCACCAACAACGTCCAGCGACCTTCCGTCTCGCTCGGAAGACGCGCCGTTCAGATCCGCTCGTTGCGCCTACCCGCATCAGACACCGCCGGCAAACACGGCCGCAACATGTACATCGTCCGCACCCTCGACGGAACTAAGGAGGACGTCGCGCTCGTCGTCGAGGACCCCTCGGCACCGGTGGGGACGAGCAAGGACCGCAAGGGCAAGGGGAAAGCAGCCCAGGACGACGACGACGAGGTCATGATCGTCGACGAGTCGACCTCAGCCTCGGAGAACGAGTACGCGCATGGCCAGTGGACCTACTCGACCCTCGCTCTCCCTCCCGGCACCCCGTCCTCCTCCTCTCCCTCTTCCGTCGCCTCCACCTTCGACACCTTCATCCAGCGCGCGCTCTTCGCCCCTCCTCAGCCGGGCGCACCGCCAGGTCAGCCAGCGGGCGGCGGGTTCTGGCAGCCTCGAAACGCGGCAGTGTCGATCGAGGGGTTCTCGTTCTCCATTGGCGCAGGACCGGGCGCCATGGGAGATTGGGAGGTCAAGCTCGGGAGTGTGTTGATGAAGGGAGGGTCAACGGCAGGACAGTCGAAGGGGTGTATAGTCGAGGTGCGTTCTCTCCTTGACCTTCTCCACAAACCCCATCTCACCCTTTCCTTCCCGCAGATCACCTACCACCCTGTCCCCTACCTCCCATCTACCTCGACCCACGCTAAAGACTTCCTCCTCGGCCTTTTTCCCCCTGCCGCCGTGCGGAACGGCGAGATCGAGATCGTGGAAGTACCGGAGGAGACATTCGAAGGGGCGGGACTGCTCGACGCGCGAGATCCGGGCAAGGGAGAGGAGGAGGGCGAGTGGGAGTGGCAGGAGAAGCACACGACATTCAGGTGCGTCTGCCGGTTCTTCCTTTTCTTCCGCTCCCTCCCCGGCCTCTCTCTCGCACTGGATTGACTCGCACGCTCTCTGCAGCTACGTGCATCAGTTCAAGAAGGAGGGTATACTTTGAAGGCAGCCGGTCTTCTGCGTCGATCTTAGGCAGCGGAAGCGCCGGAGGAAGGGCGGAGGAGGGGGAGAAGTAGGAGCGCTGCATGCAAACCCCACTTCGACCGCCTCTCGCTCCTCTCGTGTGTCTCGTGGTGTTCAGCAGCGCGCGGAAAGCAGTCTCTGCACCGGAAGTCGCGAGTTGACGGTCACGAGCGGTGCACCACCTTGCGGCTCTTGCGCCTTCGTTCCGCTCGCTCTCACAACCGCATGAACCAGCAAGCGGCGTACCTGCTGCGCGAGTTCTTTGCTGCGACGCACTGGAACGCACACCAGGACAACAGCTACTCGTCGCTCACGCACCCATCTCGGCAGTTGCTCGACTTCACCACTCCCGCTGGACTGCACCTGTCACTTGCGTCCCGACCAACGAGCACCTTTGCATCCGCGCTCAACCTCTCGTCCCTCGTCCCCGATGCTCCGCCCTCGTACCCGCCCACCACCGCTCCCGTCCTCGCTCCGCCCGTCTCTCCCCTCCTCGCAGGCCAGTTGACCTACCTGTTCAGCTCGGCGCCCATCCTGCCCTCGTCCACCAAGCGCACAGCCGACCCACCGACCCGCATCAACTTCAAGGACGTCCTCCAGAGCTACCCGCTCGGGACCATCCCCGTCAAGCCAGAGTTGAGGGAAGAGGCGCTGCCAACTTGGCAAGGAGGACAGCGTGTGGACAAGGCCGGTGCGTACTCCTCACTCTCAAGCACCACCGAGAGCAGACTGACCCCTTGAATTCGCAGACTACCTTCTCTACGGCCGGCTCTACGCCCCTTCCCCGCGCCTCGATGCCCTCTACGTCCACCGCCTCACGCCTACCCTCCAGTCCCTCGTCTCTCTCATCACCGTCCCCTCTCCTGCGCCCCCACCAACTCTGAGCTGGGAATCAACCGACCCCCTCGCCCCTCCACCGCCGTCTTCCTCCTCCGCTTCAACCGCCGCAGCCGCTGCCGCGCCCACCTCCGGCCCGCTAGCAAGGCTGAGCGAGCTCGAGGTCAAGCTCCTGCAGGACACGGGGCGGTGGAGCGCCGAGTACAGCTACGCGTTCGGCGACTCGATGTGGGGCGTCAGAGGCCTGTACAACTTTGGCCGCTGGGGCAGCGGTGACGCGCTCTCCCCCTCGACGCCACCAGCCGAGGAGGACGGGACGACGCCGGCGCGGCTCGACGACGAGGACGAGATGCCCACGGGCCTGAAGGGGCGCTGGTCCGCCGGCGGCGAGATCTACTTCTCTGCCCAAGAACGCTCCGCGGGCGTCTCGACGGGCCTGAGGTTCACCACCATCCCCGAGAGCGCGGGCGGGCCGCCCCAGCCCCCGACGGCGATCACGGCGACGCTCAACCCGATCATGGGGCAGCTCTCGACCGCGTACGCGGTGCAGGTCGGCCGCGACGCGGCGCTCGCGAGCCGGTTCGACTTCAACCTGTACTCGTATGACGCCGAGCTGACGGTTGGGGGAGAGTGGTTTCAGCGGAGAACGAAGGCGAGGGCGAGGGTGGAGAGGGAGGAGGAGGAGCGGCAAGCGAGGGAGGCGAAGGAGAGGATCGCGAGCGGGTTCGATGCGTTCGGGCGCGGGGTCGACGACGAGGTGGAGCGAAGGGGGAAGAAGAGCACGGATGCGGAGGACGAGGTGCTCGGGGTGCTCAAGGTCAGAGCGTCGACGAACTCGGTACGTCCTTCCCTATTCTTCCTGCTCTCTCTTCCTCCTCCTACCATGCTGCCCCCCTTCCTGAAGCCGTACTGACCCTCGCATCGCCCACCTCGCACAGGACGTCGCCCTCCTGTGGGAAGGCCGCCTCGGCGACTTCCTCGTCTCGCTCGGCGCCGTGGCCGACCTGCGCCTTGCGACGCACTCGCGCGGGCGCGTGAGCCCGATTAGGAGTGTCGGGCTGGGCTTGTCGTATTGGGCGTAGCCTGCCCCTCCCTCCTCTATCCCTGTCATAGACCCTCTCTCCCCCTGTGACCTCTCGCATCTCTCGCAATTCTAGACTACCGCACGACTCGAAGAGAATGTGCGAAAGGAACGACTGTCTATTGCTGCGCTTCCGCTCAGGAAGTAAGAAGGAAGAGGGGGGAGTCTTTTTTGCGGTATGACGGAAAAGGGACGGCGAGAAGGAAGGAGACGAGGGGTATTTTGAGGTACTGCTTGGGGTTTGCGGTGAGGCTAAGCGGGAACGAAGGAGGCGAGGCCAGAAGGGGGCAGGCGGGAGAGGCGGTCGGTCCTGATGGGGACGGAGGAAGGACTTTAGGCGTGCGCCTTGACAAGGTTGACGTTGAGCGGGAGCTCCTTGTTCGTTTCGGTCGAGATGAGGCACTTGATGACCTGCGCGCGCATCACGAAATCAGTACGAAAGACAGCCGAAGAAGACAGGAAGGAGATCGCACAGGCTTGCCATCGGCAGCCTTGCCGCGGTGGTTGTCCTCGAAACCCTGAAGGGCCTCGGAGAAGTCGTAGCGGTGCGAGATGAGCGACTTGAGGTTGACCGCACCACGAGCGACGAGGTCGAGCGAGAGGTTGTAGACGCCCGGGCCGTAGCTTTGCGGAAAAGGGACGAGTCAGTCTCTTTTCGAGCCTTCGAGCGAAGATGAGGAGCAAGGTGGCGAGGAGTGAGGCGGGCGGAGCGAGATGAAAGACGCACCGGAAAGAACCGAGAACGCGCAGCTCGTGGGTAAGAATGGTGTGTAGCGGGAGGGTCACGTCGGGCTTGCCCATGCCGACCTGGACGAGCGTGCCGCCGTGCTTGAGGAGGTGGCAGGCGGTCTGGATGCAGACCTCGGCGCTGCAGAGAGGACCTTCAGCGAGGGAGACCAGAGGGAAGAGGGAAGAAAACGCACCCCGAGCAGTCGATGACGAGGTCGACGCCCGCCGGACCGCGCTCGGCGAAGCCGAAGCGAGCTTGGATCTCCTTGGCCTGTCGAGGGAGAACAGCAAGAGTCAGCCTGGTGAGCGCGAAGGAGGATATAGCGTCAACTTGCCGAGCGGAGCGGGTAGTCGGCCTTCGACTCGCCCTCCTGCGGCTTAGGCGGCAGGCAGTAGTCGCTGTGGAGTGTGTAGTGAATGAGAGGGAGCACGGGCGCGAGGGGACGGAAGACAAGGCGTACTGCACAAGTCCGGCCTGCTTCGCAAACTCGAGGCGCGGCTCCTGGATGTCTACGCGAGCGGAGTGAAAAGTCAGAGAACTGATAAGGAGAGCAGATGTGAACAAGACGAACCAATGGCGATGACCCTGGCAGCACCGAGGCCCTTCGCCGCGGCCGCGGTGAGAAGCCCGACGGGACCGGCGCCAAAGATCACGACGTTAGACGCCGGCTTCATCTCGGCGACCTTGGCGACGGCGTGGACGCCGACAGACATGGGCTCGAGCTGGAGAGAAGCAGAAGCGTCAGTGTGTGGAAAGTGCGGAAGGGAGAGAAGGGGCGAACGAGAGCGCCCTCCTCGAGGGTCATGTTGTCCGGGAGCTTGTAGCAGAGGTCGGCCGGGAGGGTGTAGAAGCCGGCGAGGGTGCCGTCGTAAGGCGGGGTAGCAGCAAAGACCTGGAGGAAGAGGAAGGAGACGTCAGAGTCGATTTCTGCGAGGAAAATGAGTCGCACGCAGCCAGCCCTTGACCACTCGAGCAGAGTAGGCTCACCATCTCGGGGCAGCGCTCGTAGTGGCCGCCCTTGCAATCAGGGCAGACACGGCACGACTCGCCGGGCTCGAGAGCAACGCGGTCGCCCGGCTTGATGTTCTTGACGTTCGAGCCGACCTTGACGACGACACCCGCAGTTTCGTGACCGAGGATCTGCACAAGCGCGAAGGATAAGTAATGTGCGGGGACGGCCAGAAAAGCGGGAGAACAGGAAGATGAGGCGGGAAAAACGGGCTCACCATCGGCTTCTCGACGACAAAGTCGCCAATCCTCCCAGTCTTCAGGTAGTGGACATCGCTACCGCAGATGGAGACCGCCTTGGGAGCCACGATGGCACTGAGGACCGGTTAAGTCGAGGTGCCGGGTGCGCGAAGAGAAAAAAGTGGGGGAAGTTGCGGAGAGGTCGAAGAGTGGCCGAAGAGAGGGCAAAGAGGGTAAGGTCGCAGTGTGAACACGAGGAAGGTATCGGTAAGCTCGTCGTAGGACAGCGCTTCGGGACTCGAGGACGCACTCGTTGGGGCCGACCTCCGTCGGGACCGGACGCTCCTCGTAGCGAACGTCATCGACACCGTGCAGCACGAAGGCGGTGTTCTTGGTGGGGACGGAGACGTTCTCCCTGAGGGGAGCAGAGAGGCCGGGTGCGGTTTGGCTGATGGAGGACATCGCGAGGTGGGGGAAGGCGAGAGTGAGCTGGGCAGGGGTGGGAGCGGGCTGGCAGGTTGCTGAGGGGGTGTGCCGAGTGCTGTAGCTGAGCTTGCGAGGGCGAGACGACTGAAGCGGGAGCAGGAGGAAGTGAGAGGAGAGCGAGAAGCGCCGACGATGAGCCCGAGGACGGCAGCGAGTCGGCGAATGGGTGCGCGCGCGGTGGAAAAGGCGTCGAGGCCATCGATGCACTTTTGTCGAAGTATTCCGAGCACGTATAGCAGACATAACCTGGAGAAAAGGCGCAGGGCACGGCGAGGAAGTGCCCGACTCTTTGGCCGTGCACGGGCCCCTCCCTTTTCTTCCATCCCCCTCCCACGCGTCGCAGAGCAGCCCACGGCCGCCTGACTCCTCTGCATCTCGTTCTGGAGGCCCCCTGCAGCCGCCCCGGCTTCCCCGAGTCCTTCCGCCCTCGCTCTCGTTCTGGTGGAGCTGCTCTTCCAAGCGACGCCTGCCAGTCTACGAGGGCCCCGCGCACGCATGTGCACCGCTTCGGAGACTTGGAGAGAGGCCTCGGGCAACGCTCCAAGCTCGTACGGGCGGGTACAGGCCGTGGGAGACGTCGACTTCGCCTGGCTCGCTCTCTTCCCCTCTTGCTTCTTGCTTCTCACCCCTCCCTGGCGCACCTCGCTCCATCAAGCTCACGGACACATCCAATCCCGAGCTCATCGGCCATCTCTCGCACTCATAGTCTCCATCACCGTCCGAAGACTTCTCCCCGACCACTGAACCTCCGCCATGTCTGTCGGTTCATCACTTCAGGAGGACCTCAGCATCCCGACTCGCAACATCTCCTTCGTCCTGCACGGCGCGGAGGATGTCCGCTACGAGGACCGCCCGTTGCCTGGAGAGCCTGGACCCAATGAGTGCGTCTTCCTCCCTCTCTCTCGTCCATTTCCCGCTCACCTCTCACTGCACACAGGGTCATCGTGGCTCCCAAGGCCGTCGGGATATGTGGAAGCGATATCCACTTCCTGAAGGATGGAAGGATCGGCTCGCACATCGTCAACAAGCCCGTCGTGCGTTTTCTTCTCCCAGTCTTTTCCCCCTTCAACATGCCTCTTGACAGCCTCCTTCCGCTCCACTCTTGCAGGTGCTCGGCCACGAGACCGCCGGCGTCATTGTCAAGGCTGGCTCAAATGTCATCAACCTCAAGCCAGGCGACCGCGTTGCCATCGAGCCCGGCGAGTCTTGCCGCGTCTGTCCCGAATGCAAGGCCGGACACTACCAGCTCTGCGAGAACATGGTGCGTCCTCTGTCCCCTGCTCCCGCACTTGGACACTCTCAACGCCCTCTGACTAGTTCTGCCTTCCCTCCTGTTTGCCAGATCTTCGCTGCCGCACCGCTTCCTCACCACGATGGCACTCTCTGCGGCTTCTATCGCCTCGCCTCTGACTTGTGCTTCAAGCTTCCCGACCACATGACCCTCGAAGAAGGCGCTCTCGTACGCTTCCCTCGGGTCGAACCCCCCTCTTCCTCCAGCACCTCACTCATTCCCCCTCTTTCTCGCAGATCGAGCCTATGTCGGTCGGCGTGCACGCCTTGACCAACATCGCGCAGATGCGGCCCGCGTGGAACGTCGTCGTCTTCGGCGCTGGACCGGTCGGCCTCCTCACCGCCGCCGCCGCCAAAGGTCTGGGTGCGGCCAAGGTCATTGCGGTTGGTACGTCTTTCCCTGCTTTTCTGCACGGTCTTCCTTTCTGACAGGTGCCTCACTGGACACCCAGACATCCAGGAGTCGCGCTTGCAGTTCGCGAAGGAGGCTGGGCTTGTGCAGTACGTCGTGTCTTCCGTTCCCTCGCTCCCCCTGCTTCTTCTCATTCATATCACATTGCACAGCGACTACTGCCTGCCGCCGCAGCCGCAGGAGGGCGAGTCGAAGGCCGACTACCCTCTCCGCTCGGCAAGTCGACGCCATATCCTCCTTCACGTTCACCAGACTGACTCTCGCTCACCCCTCGACAGGCCAAGGAGATCCGAGCTCGCTTCGGCTTCACCGAGCGCGGCCCGGCGGGCGTCGACCTCGTCATCGACTGCTCGGGGTGCGTTTTCTTCCCTCCTTCCCTCTTGTCGCCCTCGCTAACCTTTTTCTCTGCAGCGCCGAGGTCTGTATCCAGACCGCCTGCCACCTCCTCAAGCACGGCGGCACACTCGTCCAGGTCGGCATGGGCAAGGCCGACATTACCGTACCGCTCCACACCATCCTCTCGCGCGAGCTCCGCCTTCTTGGCTCCTTCCGGTGCGTTTCTCCCTTTCTTGAGTCCCGTCAAACCCTCACCCTCGTCCTTCGCAGCTACGGTCCCGGCTCGTACCAGCTCGCGATGGACCTCGTCGCCCGAGGCGCCGTGAACCTCAAGTCGCTGATCACCCACCGCTACGCCTTTACCGACGCGTTGCAAGGCCTGACCGACTGTCGTCGCGGTCACAGCGCCGATGGGAAGAGCACCATCAAGGTCATCATCGGCGGGCCGGACGAGCGTGCGAACAGCCTCAAACTCGGGGAGAAGGTCGTTCTTCCTTGAAGCCGGTCTCTACCCTCCCGTTCTCCCTCTTTCTCTCCCTCTCATAGTCTGTGCAAGTCGTTTGTCCTCGTTACCGCTTTGCCGCTCCCGGTCCGCCGTGATGACCCACACCGGCCTTGTGGGACGAAGCCGAGAAAAACCTCCTGTGCGGCTGCCGGTCGACGGCAAAGTCGGCCGCCGCGCTGGCCTCCTCTCTTGCCTTCGTACTCCTCCCTTCGTCCCGAACTGTTCTCCTCCTGCTAGGTACTTCGCCTCCCGCTCCGGCGCGTGCTGCTGCTGCTGCTTGACCCGGCAACGCCCTTCGTGGCGGGCGCCCCGAAACGGACGCGTCGGCGAATGAGACGGGCCGTATGTTGGCGGCGAAGCCCGGCCAAGCGGGCTCTCGTTCGTGGAGGCGGGGCGGCTTCGTGCTGGCGGACTGCAGCGCATCGATGGAGCACGCGCGGGAGAGGGGAACCGGGGGCGCCCCGAGGAGGGACGAGGGAAATGCGGGATCGAGGACCTGGACTTGCCGGGTCGTGTCCGCCAAGTCTGTGGCGCTTTTACTTCGAGCACGGGCAGACGAGCGACGTTCTACGAAGGAGTGAAGGCTACCGTGACCCGTGCAGCAGTGACGAGCTGTAGGAGCTGTCGGGGAAGAGGTTTTCCTGCGCTTCCTGCCTCTGTCCGTCTCAGTAACTTGCGCCAGGTCTGCGACTTGACGCCCCCACTCCCCCTTGCTTACTTCTCATCGATCGAGGAGCCCCTGCCGGGCGCGGCGCTGGGCTCCTTCCTCCCCCAGTTCAAGCTTCGTCGCCCCCCGACAGCCTCTTCCCTCTCTTCCCTCTTCTCCTACCTTCTCTCCACCGCCTCTCTCCCTCACCTACTCTCATTGTCGACCCCTCCACCCCCTTCTCCTTTTTTCGACACCCGCCACCGTCTTTTCTTCCTCACTCCGCTCTCGAGGCCAACTCTACCCGACACCTCGACCCCCCACTTCCTGCACCACCTTCCCCCTCGTTCAACGAACTAGAGCAAGATGGCTCAGCAGAACGACACCCTCGCGCGTCTCAAGGAGGACATCGCAGCCGACAAGGCCAACTCGGGCAAGGAGGAAAAGCGCGACCTCGCAGGCGATGAGGCCGCCTACCTCGACGCTGGCGCCGTCAACAAGTCTGCTGGCGCTCAGCAACTCGACAACCCGCTTGCGGGTATCTCTCTCGACCGTCTCGAGGGTAACCTTTCCTCCCTGCCTTTTCTCCTCTTCACACGACTGACCTCTCTCTGCCCGACAGCCATGGGTCGCGCCTTTGCTCGCGAGAAGGGCCTCGAGCAGTACGAGCTCGAGTTCGCCAAGGGCGCGCAGATCGCGCAGGACCCGCTCGCCTTCGAGACCCTCCCCCTCCTCAACTCGGAGGACAAGGAGGCCATCCGCCGCGAGGTCACCCACCGCTGGAGCCACCCAAGGACCATGTACTTGCTCATCATCTGCTGCTCGATGGCGGCTGCTCTCCAGGGCGTGCGTCTCGCCTTCGCTCATTTTTCTCTGTCTTGCCTCTCTTCCCGACTGACCCTCCTTTTCCCGCGCCCAGATGGACGAGTCGGTTACGAACGGTGCCAACCTCTTCTGGGTTTGTCTCTTCCGTCGTCCCAGCCTTGCAACACGAGCCTGACCTCCCTTTGTCTCCTTCTTCACTTCACAGGCTCCTCAGTTCGGCCTCGACACCAGCAAGGGTGCGCACGACGCCGAGAAGAACGAGTGGCTCCTCGGCCTCGTCGCCGGTTCGCCCTACCTCTGCTGTGCCGTCCTCGGCTGCTGGCTCACCGCTCCGCTCAACAAGTGCGATACCTCGTCCTCTTTCCTCGTCGACGCATACCGACCTCTTCTTCCCTCGTGCAGGTGGCTCGGCCGTCGTGGCGCCATTTTCCTTGCCAGTCTGATCTCGTTCATCGGCTGTGTCTGGTGCGTTTGCGCTTTCTTCCCTTCAGCTTTTCCCTTTTCCGGCCTTCTCGCTTTCCAGACGCTAACTCCCTTCTCCCCACAGGTCTGGATGCACCAACAGCTGGCAGCACTTGCTCGTTGCTCGCCTCTTCCTCGGAATTGGCGTCGGGGTCAACTCGGCTACTGTCCGTTTGCCTCTCCTTTCTTTCTCCGTCCTCCTCGTTGACCTTTTCCTCCTGCAGGTTCCTGTCTACGCCGCCGAGACTGCGCCCCCTCTCATTCGTGGTGGTCTTGTCATGCAGTGGCAGACCTGGGTACTTCTCGTCGCCGTCTCCTCGTTCTACGCAGAGCTGACCATGTTCCCCTCGCCAGACCGCCTTCGGCATCATGCTCGGCACCGTCTCTTCGCTCGCTTTCTACAAGGTTGCTGACCCGGTCGGCGTCGCCATCACCGGTGCGTTGCCTTCTCGCGCTTTCCCATCCAAGAGAGACTGACGAGACTTTCTCAGGCCTCAACTGGCGCCTCATGATCGGCTCGGCTCTCCTTCCGTCCATCTTCGTCATGGCCATGGTCTACATGGTGCCCGAGTCGCCCCGCTGGCTCATCGTGCGCTCCATCGCTTCCTTTTTTTGTCCCCCGCGATGGTTCTGACCACCGTCACTTGCAGGGCAAGGGCCGCTACCAGGACGCCTACCGCGCTCTCGTTCGCGTCCGCCACACTCCTCTCCAGGCAGCCCGTGACCTCTTCATGATCAACGCCCTGCTCGAGGAGGAGGTGCGCATTTGCCTTCTTCCCCTCCTCCCCACAGCTCCTGACATACCTCTCTTCCAGGCGAGCATGGTCGCTGGCAAGTCCGCTATTGTTGAGCTGTTTACCGTCGCCAGGAACCGCCGTGCCGCTGTCGCCTCGGGCATCCTCATGTGCGTACTGCTTTTCCGCCCTCTCCTTCCGTCCTCGAGTCTGACCCCCTCTGCCTCTCGGTACACAGGTTCATGCAGCAGTTCTGCGGTATCAACGTCATTGCCTGTGCGTTGCATCTGCCCTCTCACGAGTCTCACCCACAGGACTGACCCTGCCCTCTTCTTTCTCTCTTCCTCCAGACTACTCCTCGACCATCTTCCGCCAGGCTGGCTTTGGCGAGGTTGAGGCTCTCGGCGCCACTCTTGGCTTCGGCAGTACGTGCCCCCTCTGTCGGTCAGTCGCAACCTCGCGAGCCTAACCTCAAACTCTTTTTTCCTCCCCCCAGCTCTCAACTGGCTCTTCGCATTCCCGGCCATCTTCACCATCGACCGCTGGGGCCGTCGTGTACGCTTTCTTCCTCCACCGCGCGTTCCATCACAGGAAACTGACTTTTCTTCTCTCGCAGACCCTCCTCCTCTGGTCGTTCCCGCTCATGGCCATCTTCCTTCTCGGCGCTGGCTTCTCGTTTTACATCCCGGACGGCACCGCCCACATCGCCCTCATCGCCCTGTTCATCTACCTCCACTGCATCGCCTACTCGCCCGGTGAGGGCCCGGTTCCGTTCACCTACTCGGCTGAGGGTGCGTTCTTCCTGTTCTTCTGTCTGCTCTTCCTGGTCTGACCGGTCCCGTCCCTGCACAGCCTTCCCGATGTACGTGCGCGACGTCGGCATGTCGTACGCGACGGCGCTCCTCTGGGGGTTTAACTTCATCATCGCCTTGACTTTCCCGCGCCTACTCTCCGCCTTCAGTATGTCACTCTCGTTTTCCGCCGTCGTACCAGTGCCCGCCGCAAACAGGGCGAAAATCGAGCCCCGTTTTCCCTTTCCTCCTCGCTGACCGACTTCCTCCTTCAGCCCCCACTGGCGCTTTCGGCTGGTACGCTGGCTGGAACGTGGTTGGCACGGCCTTGACGCTTTTCTTCGTCCCGGAGACCAAAAACCTCACCCTCGAGGAACTTGACGCCGTCTTCGTGCGTTTTCCTTCCCGCCTTCTCCCCCCAGCTTCGTATTCTGACCCTTCCATCCTTCCAGTCTGTGCCTACCATGACCCACGCATACTACCAGCTCGGATCCGTCCCCCACGCCTTCCGCAAGTACATCCTTCGCCAGAAGGTCGCGGACCGCAGGCCGCTCTACAGCTGGGAGGAGGGTCAGGCCGTGTCCAAGGCCTAAAGCGCTGCCGCACGTCTCAGGCATACCCTGTCGTGCTCGTCTACGCCTGTCCTTCTGCGATTCAGAGTCGCCAAAACCCATCCCTTGCTTTCCTCGCTCCCTTTCCCCCTCGCCTTGTTCGCTTTCCCTACATTCTTTTGTCGTCCTTCTCCGTATCTTGCAGTACTCGGTGTCTTCATCTCTCCTCGTGCTCTGTAACGACTTGCAACACGTCTTCCTTGGGAAGAAGGAGAGAAAAGAGGAGAAAGAAAACCGGTCCTGCACCTCGTACGGCCTTTTCGGTTGACTCGGACCATCTTAACAGGCCTAGCTGCACGATAGGAAGCCCTGCGCACCATACGAAGCCGTACGAGAGCCGCGACGCGTTTGTCGTCGAACCGTCCGCCAACTTTTCCTCTTGTTCGCTGCCGGGTTGACTGACCGGCTTGATCGACGTTCAGCTCCTCCTCCGTCGTTGTCCTTGACCTCCTCTCCCTTGCTCTGCCACCTGTGCAGACCCAGTGACGGCATCTCTCCACACCGCCCGACCTCAGCCCCCACATCCACCCCGCCCTTCGCCGCTTCTCTCGCTCTTCCACTTCACCCGCCATGAGCACCAACACCAGCTACTACATCGGCGTCGACGTGTGCGTCCTCTCCTGCACTCTCTCGTCCCTGTGCTGACCCTCTCTGCCCTCCAGCGGGACTGGCTCGGCGCGCGCTGCCCTCGTCGACGCTGCTGGCGAGGTGGTGGCCGAGTCGACGTTCAACACGACCACCTGGCGAGACGACCGCGACAAGGACATCTTCGAGCAGTCCTCTGCACAGAGTAAGCCCTCGCCCACCGCCCGTCCGTCCTCCCCGGCCGCCAGACCTCGTCGCCGCTGCCACCCCCTCCCTTCCCTCCCCGCTTCGCTCGCCAACACCCCGCGAGACCGTCCAGCTGACCGCAGTCTGCTCCTTGCGTCCTCTCAGTCTGGTCCTGCATCTCTGCCGCCTGCCGCAATGTCGTCAGGGACTCGGGCATTGACCCGGCGCAGGTCAAGGGCGTCGGTTTCGATGCGACCTGCTCCCTCGTCGTCGCCAAGCGCGAGAGCGGTGAGCCCGTTTGCGTCACGCCCGGCAGCTGGGAGAAGGAGACCAAGGACTTGATGCGGGCCGCTCACGGCAGCGACGGCGACTGGCTCGCCGACATCATCCTCTGGGCCGACCGTGCGTTTTCCCGGTTCTTGCTCTGCTTCGGGTAGACCGGCTGACATACCTCATTGCGCTCCTTCAGACCGTGCACATGCCGAGGCGAAGAAAATCAACTCGACGAAGAGGTGGGCCGTTCCTTCTTTTCCCTCGCCTTGCGAAGCTGACGCGTCCTCCTTCCTCTTCCGCTCTCTCTACAGCAAGTGGCTCAACTACGTTGGCAAGACCATCTCGCTCGAGATGGAGGTCCCCAAGGTCCGTGTCGTCTCTTTCCGGATTGGCTCCGGCCTGTTCCTCTACTGCCTTGCGCACTCCGCGTGGGCCACGACTGATCCAGCCGCCTCCCAACAGATGCTCTGGCTCAAGAACCACATGCCCGCGTCGCTCTTCTCGCAGCTCATGTTCTTCGACCTCCCCGACTGGCTCACCTACCGCGCGACGGGCGACCTTGCGCGCTCCAACTGCTCCCTCGGCTGCAAGTGCTCGTACGTGCCGCCAGGAGTCGAGGGTAGTGAGGGCTGGAACAAGCAGTTCTTCGAGGATATCGGGCTTGGCGAGTTCGTGCGTTCTCTTCCCTTCCTGGCTTCCTCCCTCCTTCTTCTCTCCTTCGCCTTCACCCTCCCCTTCCGGCCGTACTTACACTTCTTACACTGCACCAGGCCAAGAACGACTTCATCCAGGTCGGCGGTATCCCGGGCAAGAACGGCCTCATCCTTACTGCGGGTCAGCCCGTCGGTGCCGGCCTCTCGAAGCAGGCGGCGGAGGAGCTCGGACTCCTCGAGGGGACGGCGGTCGGAAGTGCAGTCATCGATGCGTGCGTCCTTCTTCACTTGCCCTCTTCAGTGATCGAGGCTTACGCTAAACTGCGCTCCACTCGCCGAGAACAGCTACGCCGGCTGGGTCGGCACCGTCGCTGCCCCGATGGAGGGCCAGAAGGAGACGACGCTCGACGACTCGCGCAACCGTCTTGCCGCGATCGCCGGCACCTCGACCTGCCACATCGTCCAGAGCGAGGACCCGGTGTTCGTGCCCGGTGTGCGTTTCCCTCCTATTCCATGTCCCGGACTTCAATGTCCCGCGAGTTGAGTGTACTGACTTCTGCTTTCCTCGGCAGGTCTGGGGACCGTACAAGCACGCCGTCTTCCCGGGCTGTAAGTCGCGCTCTCTCGCTTCGGGCGGCCGGCTATCTCGGTGTTCGGGAAATCAGCGGGCATACTGATCATCAATCGCTGTACAGACTGGATGAACGAGGGCGGGCAGTCCTCGACTGGCCAGCTGCTCGATTTCATGGTCGACACCCACCCAGCGTCCGAGAAGCTCAAGCAGCAGGCGAAGGAGAAGGGCACGAACCACTTCTCCCTCCTGGCCGAGATTCTCGACGAGATGGTCAAGGAGAAGAAGGTGCCGTTCATGAGCTACCTGACCCGCGACATGTACCTCTACCCCGACTTGCACGGTGCGTTTTTCCCCCTCCCTTCGTCTTTCTCGCTCGAGCTGACGCTTTCGCCGCAGGCAACCGCTCCCCTCTCGCCGACGTCGATATGCGCGGCATGCTCATCGGCATGCAACTCGACAAGACGGTTGGCGACCTCGCGCTGCGGTACTACGCCACGGGCGAGGCCATCGCGCTCCAGACGCGCCAGATCATCGACGAGATGAATGCGCGCGGCCACAAGGTCGAGGCCATCTTCATGTCGGGCGGATTGGTCAAGAACCGGTTCCTCATGTCGTGCGTTTTCAAACCTTTGCACTCCACTCCTTCCCTCGGCGCATTCTCCTCTCTCCTATTGTCTTCCGTGCTTTTTCCGCTGAACGATTCTTGTCTCGCCGAGACTGACTCCCTCTCTTCTCACAGCCTGATCGCCGACATCTGCAACATGCCCGTCCAACTTCCCTACTCGCACTCCGCCTCGGTCGTCATTGGCTCTGCGATGCTCGGCTGCGCCGCGTACGAGGAGAAGGAGCGCCTGCAGGGTGGCAAGCTCGACACCCAGGACGAGGCCGAGAAGAGCTCGTTCGGCATGAAGGAGAGGCTGTGGGACGTCATGGTGCGCCGAGCTGCATTCTTCCCCTTCTCTCGCTCGAGGAGGCAAGCCTCCGCTTGCGGGATAGACGTAGTAGCTGGTCCCTCGCACAAGACTGACTTCCTCCTCGTCCTCCAGGTCCGCATGTCCCGCCCGGGCACGACTGTCGGCCCCGGCGCGTCCGACGCCGAGCTCAAGCTCCTCGCCGCCAAGTACGAGATCTTCAAGGAGATGATCGACCTCCAGCGCAAGTGGCGCTCGCAGGTCCGCCAGGCGCTCGGCGAGCAGTAATCGTACGGCGTCTCCTTCCCACCCTCCTTCCTCTCTCCCATTCACCGATGTAGACAGTTCGCGGAGCGCTCGTAGATGGTTCCGCAGACATTCTTGCTCTTCCGCCCTCCTTCCCTCCCGTCAGTAGCACAAAATGTACCTTCTCTCTTGCTCTCCTGTTCGCCCGCTCGGGAGCTGGAGCACAAAGGGTCTATTCCGAGCGCAGTGTACGACAACAAGACACAGTGAGACTAGGGTGGGAAGAAGAACAGGGAAGGACAGAAAAGACCGCCTCGCCACGAGCTCTACATCCTCGGCTCGCCCATGAAGCCGCCCTGTTTCCACGTGAACTTGACCTTGACGGGTTCGCTCGCCGGCACCGTACCGAGCGCTGCTCCTTCTGCTGCCGCCGAGACGGACGGGGTGGTCGAGGTCGTCGAGACTACGGGAACAGCAGGCGGGAGCGGGGGGAGAGGCGGAAGGTCCTGTGCCGCTACCGGGACCTTCTGCGGCGCCGGCGCGGAGACGACTCTCCTCCCTCCAGCTGCTGCTCCGGCCGCCGCAGACGGAGGAAGACCCGCAACCCCGCCATCGAGCCCGGCGTAGTTGTGCCGCTGCTTCCTCTCCCTCAGCTGCCTCGGCACCGCTTCTTCCGCCGCTACCGCCGCGCTCGACGCCACAGCAGCGGGAGGAGGGAGCGGCGGCGCAGTACCCTCGATGCGGGCAAAGATCTCGACCGCGCGGACGAGCCAGTCGTCGTCGCCCTTTGCCTTGTCGGCGCCGAGGAGCCCGGCCATCGCGCCGGCAGAGGTGGAGGCGCCGCGCCGGGGCGTCTTGGCAAGCGAGCACGCCCGCTCGAGCTTCTTGAGGTGCTGCTCGGCCCACCAGGCGTTCTCCTCCTCGTTCCTCTTCTCCTGCCCCTCCCTGCTTGCCCACCCTTCGTCTTCCTTGCCCACGGGCGCCGAGACGAGCCCGGTCAAGAACGCGGCGGTCGCGCTCGCGAGCGCCCGATCGCTGTACCCGCCCTCGAGAACGGCAAGGACCTTGCCGCCCGCGACGGAAGAGGCGAAAGCGCACGCGTCGAGCGCGAAGCGGCGGTAGAACGAGGTCGGGACGTGGCGCGCGTGGCGGGACATGGAGGGGTACTCGTGGTGTGAGGCGTCGAAACCTGCGGGGTTGGACAGGTGAGCGGGAAAGAGAGAAAGAGCAGAGGGAGAGGAAGGGAAGCGCACCGGCAGAGACGATGACCAGCACCTTCTCCCCCTCCTTCTCCTCCGCTCCCTCGGCCGGCGCCGTCTTGCACACGAACTCGCTCGCCGCGCCGATCAGCCCGTCCTTGTACCGCGGGTACAGCCGCGCGTGGAAGTCGGCCTCGTCGGCGTACGGCTCGAGGTGGACGTTCGAGATGTACTGGCCGTGGCCGCCGGAGAGGGTGAGGGAAGCGGCCGAAACGAGGGAGGCGTCGCCGTCTTCGCAGGCTGCGCAAGGGAAGGGACGTCAGCGGTGTGAGGTAAAGAGAGGGGAGGGGATGCGAGACAACGCACGGTAGCTCCAGATGTCGTGCAGGGAGCCGTAGAAGATCCTGAGCGGGGCTGGCTCCGGCTTGGGCGGAAGAGACGGAGGAGCCGTGCGAGGGGAGTTGCCCTTGCGGGGCGAGGACGAGGGCGTCTTGCTCTGCTGTTGCTGCTGGCGCTCGACGAGGATGCGCTGCGCCTCGGCGTTGATGCGGTAGACGAGCTCTTGGGTGCCGTTGCCGTGATGCTGTGCGAGCCAAAGGCAATTCAGCGAGGGCACTTGAGGGAAGTGAGCGTGATGAGCACGTACGAGGTCGATGTCGAAGATGGCGACGCGGTTGATGGCGTGCTCAAGGTAGGCTGAAAATTCCGGGGTGAGCTACAGCAGAAAACTGGGAGTGAAGGCGCGTACCGTGAGCAGCAGCAACTGCGACATTGTTGAGGAAGCAGAAACCTTGAGGATTCGCCTCGCCGCAATGCTGCAAGGCTCGATGAGCGCCAGTCTCAATGAACAAAGCAGGAAGACGAGAAAGACGCACATGCCCTGGCGGCCGAATCGCCGCAAACACCCTCTGACCCTCGACAGTCCGGTCCACCCCCTCGCACACCGCCCCAAGCGCCCCAAAGATCGCCTCCTCGCTCTCCTTCGCGAGGTACAGATCGCCCTGCGGCAAGTGCGGCGGAATCTCGGAGAAGGGCTGGGTGAGGAGCGCGGTCGGGGCGCGCTGGCAGAGGTGCTGGAGCTGCTCTGGCCACGGGCGCGGGGTGAGAGGAGGAAGGGACGGGGAGGGCTTGGTGGGAGAGGCGCAGGCGGCGCGGGTCTGGCGGGAAGGGGTGGATGGGGTGGTTGAGGTTGAAGAGACAGGACGGGGGGAGGAAAAAGAGGAAGCGGCGATCCAGGCAGCGTCGGCTTCGGCGATCGGTGCGTGGTTCGGCGAGGGGTGGACGAGTCGGACGGCACGGTGATTGACGGAGAGGATGGCGGACGACTCGAGAATGTCGAACGGCCCGCCGAGAACCTCCTTCTTATTGCCCTTGCCCTTCATTCCTCCGTCCGTGAGGCTCAGTCCACCGAGCATCTCGTCTAGCTCGCCCGCTGCCGCCTCGACCGGCGCCTCCCACCTCTCCTCTCCGTTCCGTCCTTCCAAGCGAGCGAACGCCGCCGCCACGCCCGTCTTTACGGCCCTGAGGCGCTCTGGGCGCTCGACGATGGTGCCGATGTCGGCGTTGCGGACATAGCGGTGGCCGAGGCAGGCGGGCTGGAAGAGGATCAAGGTTCGAGGGCGAGAAGGGGCGGGTGAGGAGAGGGAGAAAGAGGCGGATGATGCGGAATGCGCGGTGGAAGATGCGGTCGGAGCTGTAGAGTGGGTCGCGTCTTGCTGTTGTGCTCCACGACTGCCTTCGGAGGGGAGCGGGGTGTTGATGGCCAGGTTGAGCGAGAGCGACGACAGCGTCGAAGCGAGCTCGTCCGCCGAGGGGCGCCCTGCGCTACTGACCGGAGGTGTTGCTGACGGTGCAGACGCCATCTCGAGCGTGTCTGAAGCAAAGTGAGGCGAAGAGAAGGAGAACAACCCGCTTCCCTCTTTCCCTCCGACCATCAACTCGCGCGCATCGCACTGCTCTAGCTCGATAGAAGCCTCGAGCATCGTTATGAACTCCGCCACACATGTGCGCTCACTGTACCGCAGCTTCCTCCGCGAGATCGGCCGCCTCCAACCGGAACGAGGCTCTCTCGCCAACTTGCGCCGCCTCTACCGCCCACAGCTGCGCGAGGCACTCATGGACTCGCAGAGGGGATTCGAGGAGGTGCAGGGTCAAGGTGCGCTCAATTCCAGGCATTCTCTAGTCAGTCTCGTTCACCCTTTCCTCCTCCACAGTCCAACGCACCCTCTTCCTCCTCCGCTCGTCTCCCTCTTTGCGGCACAACCTCTCCTCCCTCTCCTACCACCATATTCCCTACGCCCTCCCCTCCACCTCGAACGCCGCGCGCCTGTCGCACCTTCCTCGACCGATCAGCTGGAACCCCAAAGACCCCGAAGCGGCCAGCAAGGCCTGGGACAAGCGGAGAAAGGACGAAGGGAAGGACCCGGTGCTCGCGATCGCGAAGGGTGTCGAGCAAGGGTTGATGCGGTTCTGGAGGGAGGCGGAGGAAGAGGCCGGAGGGGTCATGCTCGGGAGGATTACCCAGAGGCGGCACGGGGAGGATTGAGGCAAATGCAGTGGGCTGGTGCGGCTGCACAGCTCCACTCAGAAGTCCCGGGTCAGCATCCTCCGGGCGGACGAAGGCGCGCACCAGGCCAGGTCATCCCCGCGACCTCTTCTCGCCGAGCCAGGTGCGTCTTCTTCCCTTGAAGCTCCCTCTTTCCGCCTTCCTTTCCCGCTTCGGACCTACAGAAATTCACCCCGAGTCTGCACACAGCCCCTCCGCCTTGAGGCTTCGTCAAGGACCACGCTCTCCTTGACCGCGGTTTGAGTCGGAGGAAGAGGGGGAATAAGCGGGTTGAGCTGGACGACAAGCGAGCAACCGGTCCTCGCATACGATGTGAAGGTGGATTCAGTCGACTGGTGTAGCGGACGGCGGAAATGCCAGATGCAAGTCGATCACGGCCCCGCTTGCTCGAGCTGTATCGGAACGAGGTTGAGTTTGCTCAGCTCGCTTTCCTCCCGCTTGGCTGCTCGTTGTCCCCGCCCCGTCTCTCTCGCCCACACTCACGCCCGCCTGCGCGGTCCTCTTCGCTCACCGCCTCGTCAAGGTCGACCACCCCCGCTCGACTTTGCCGACCTGCTCTGCCTGGCTTGTCGAGGCAGTGAATGCAGACTGCACCTCCTCAGCATGCTCACACTTACCCTCAAACTGCCCATACCGCCCAGCCAGCCTCGCCCACCTCTTCGTCGTCGACCCCTCGAGCTCAAGCAACAACCAGCATCGGCGAGGCGAACGACGCTGCAGGGGCTCTCGGGGCAGCTGTAGGAGCACAGACTAGTCATCAGGGAGGAGCAGGAGCCTACACCACCGCGACTCTGCCAGCCGGAGCAACATCGACCTCTTCTTCGCTCCCCACCTCGTCAACCAACTCCGCCTCTCTTCCTCCTCCCTTCGCTCCGAGCCACTCGGGCAGCCAACCCATCCGCCAGTCTCCCCTTCCGCAAGGGCAGGCGGCGAATGCGGGAGCGCCGCAGGTGAACGGGCAGGTTCAGCAGCAGCAGGCGTCGGGAGAGGTCGCCCCGGGGCCGACCAGCTGGAGCGCGGCAGAGCTGCTTAAGCGCAAGGACGAGTACCTGAGGAGGGCGAGAGAGCTAGGCGAGAAGGGCGCACTTCGTATGTCTCGCTTTCGCTATTTTTTTTCCCCATTCCGAGGAGGCTGACCTTCGTTTTCTTTCAGGCATCGAACTCGCTCTCGAGCAGTCCGAAACCCTTCCCTCCCTCGCCAAGGCGCACCTCCCTACCCACGCTAATCACCTCGCCAAGTACGGCGCGTACCTCTCCCAGAACGCGTACGGCCTCGTGCCGTCCGACTTCCTCACCGTCTTCACCGCTTGGCGCGGCTGGACCGAGGTCGTCGACATCCCGACGTTCCCCATCGTAGGCTGGCTCGTCGCCTTCTTCCTCGTCGACAAGGTCCCCGCCGTTGCGACGGACCGCTTCAAGCACGTCGTCGTCCTCGAGCACTACCGCACCGCCACCGACCCGGCCTTCCGCCGCCTCTGGTCGATGGCGAGCAGCGACGTCGTCGCGCTCGAGCGCAAGGTTGACGGCGAGCCGATGCTGCAGACCTGGCGCTACGGGGAGTGGATCGCGTGGAAGACGATGCTGCAGGAGTCGTTGAGTCCGTTGAACGGGTGGAAGGGGATCAAGGAGCTTGCTCCGGCAACGGCACAGAAGTGTGTACTTTCCACCTCCTCTTCGCTGCCGAGCTTACCGTTCTCCTACCAGCGCTCGACCTGAACCAGCTCCGACCGCCGCACCTCGACCCAACCCTCCGCCCGCGGCACCGTCCGCTCCCTCCCCGGCCCAACTCGACCGCTCGACCTCCTCCCAGCACTCTGCCTCGACTTCGTCCGTTCCCGCTCTGCCGCAGCAGGCTCAATCGGTCGCTTCGAACCAGCAAGTCCAGCGGGGGCAGGTTCAGCAGCAGCAGGTCGCTCAGCGGAAACTCGCCCCCAAGCAGCAGCAGCAGCAACATTCTCAACAGAACCAGCAGCACCAGCGCGTCCCCTCCAATCCCTCTTCGCTTCCTCCCGCCGCCCCTCCCGCCCCTCCCGCTCCCCGCCCGATGGCGCCTCGGACGACCTCTTTCCCCCCTCACCCTACTCAGCACCCACAACCTCAGCAGCAGCCTCCACACCCTCCTCAGCAGTTCGCTGCTCAACAGCACCCTCCTCAGGCGTACTACCCGTACCCCTACCCCTACCCGCCTCACTCGCAACCTCTCCAGTACGGCTCTGCCGCCCCAGTCTACACCCCCTACCTCGCCGTGACCGTCCCGTACGCCGCCGCGCCCATTGTCGCCTCGGCGTCGACGTCCTACCACCCTCAGCCGCAGCCGTATCCTCCTCATCCGGCTCTTCAGCCACCCGGCTACCCTCCAATCGCTCCCACTCCGCCAACCTTCCCTCCGGCGCCTCAGCAAGCTCAGCCTGCTGGGCTAACCGGCGCGTTCCCCGCTCGTCCTCCACCCCACCCTCAGCAGCAACAACCGCTGTCGGAAAAGGCGAGGGGGAAGCAGCGCGCGGTCGAGTCCGAGCAGGCGCCGCAGGCGATGACGATCCGGCTCAAGCCCGCTCCTGCCGCGTCGGCGCCGCAAGCCGTCACTTCTGCCGTCCAGATCCTGCACCAGCAGCAGCAGCTCGCCGCCGCGAAGACGCTCACGCTCTCGGCGCAGGCGCAGCCGGTGCAGCAGCAGCCGACGCCGCCGACCTCGGCGGGAGGTGGCGCTCCCGAATCGGTGCGACCGGCAAAGCGCCGTCGACGCTCGGCGAAGCACGTCGTGCCCGCCGTGCCGCCGCCGCCGATCGAGGTCGAGCTTCCGCCGCTCGAGCTGGCGGTGGAGAGGGAGTTTGACCGGGCGGTGCTGGACTTCCAGGAGGCGATGGCCGAGATTGTGCTCGCCAAGCGCGAGGCGGCGGCGCGGGTCTACCAGCCGGTCGAGCGGGTCGAGTCGGTCGCATCGGCTAAGAAGCCCTACAGCGACTACCGCCCCGTTGCCGAACCGGCTGCCTACGCTCCCACCCTGACGCGCGTCGAGTTCCCCTGGTGCGATGCGCTTAATGCTCTCAAGCCGCCTCGCCTTCCCGGCTCGAACCTGCCGCACCAGCTGTCGATCACGCCCGTGGCGCTCTCTCTCCCGCCCTTCGCCGACCCGGACCCGTCCGCCTCGTTCACCCTCGTCGCGCAGCAGTTCCTCCCCTACCCGTCCGCGCTCCAGCCCATCACCTCGAGCGACGGGACGCGCCTCGCCGGCCTCGCGTTTGCGCTCGAGGCGAGCTTCCGCACGGCCGTCCACGTCGAGCAGCAGAACGAGCAGCGCTTGCTCAAGCTCTCGGGGCAGGCGCCGCCGCCCCCAGAGGTCGTCGCCGACAAGGCCGCGAAGGAGGTCAAGCGCCGCGTGGTCGCGAGGGCAAGGGAGGCGATCCTCGAGTCGAGGTTGTTGCCGCTGCCGGAGGTGAGGGAGCCGCCTGCGGCGGAGATGGCGAGGAGACGGGTGAGGGAGATGATGGAGGTGCATCGCCGGGCGGAGGAGGTGAAGGCGGAGAGAGCGAGGAGGGAGAAGGAGAAGGCGGCTGAGGCGGGAGAACCGGCGGGGAAGCAGGAAGAGGAGAAGAGGGCGAAGGAGAGGAAGGAAGAGGAGCAAGAGCGGCAGCAAAAGCGGGTCGAGGTGCGTTCTCTCTCTTCCTTCTGGCTGTCGCTTTCCCTTACGCTGTCTTTTCTGCAGGCCCCGACTTGTTCTGTCTCTCCTCCCGCTCCTTCGCACGACACCCGCGCTTCCGTATCCGCCCCTCCCGCTCCAGTCCCCTCAGCCGACCCCACCAAAGGTCCTCAGCCCCCTTCCGCCGACTCACCATCCGCCACTGCGAAGCCTTCCGCCCTCCAGCACCACCGCCCATCCCTCCCAGCGCCCGTCGCGTCCGCCCCTGCCGTTCCGTCCGCTCGGCCGCGCTCGAACTCGCAGGGCATGCGCCGTCGCCTCTCCGTCGGCGGCACCGGCGCGAGCGGGAACGGCAACGTCCACCCTCTCGCCGGTCTCTGGGCCACCATGGCCCGCGAGGACCGCGAGCGCGCCAAGGCGACCGCGGCGGGCATCAAGGGCGTCCCGAGCGACGACGTCGCCAAGACGCTCGCGATGGCGACTTCGAGGCTGAGCGCGAGCCCGCACCTCGGGAGCGGGAAGCAGCTCAGCCGGCCGGGGTCGACGACGGCTTCGCCGCTCGTCGGGTCGGGAGCGCTTCCTGCGCACAGCAACGGCCACGGGAAGAGCCCGACCGCAGCGGAGCATGCTCGCATTGGTCAGGCTTCGACGCCTGCGCTGGCCAAGCAGCCGCCGAGGATGGCCTCGCCGCCGCTCGTCCCGATCCCGCTCGCGACCGTTGCCGAGGACGGCGACGAGGGTGGCAGTGCCGCCGGCGAGGGCGAAGGCGTGGGCGGAGACGTCCAGATGGCGGATGTGGAGGAGACGGATAGGACGTTCGAGCCGGAGCTGCCGAAGGGCGAGACGGCGCTGGGTATGATTGTCCACTCGCCAAACGAGGAGACCACTTCCGCTCGCGCCGCCGCCAAGGAGCCCTCTCCCGCCCCTCCGACCCCTTCGAACCCTTCTCCCGCCGTTCCCTCGCCCTCGACTCCCGCTCCCGCTGCCAGTCCAGCCGCCGAGACGACCTCCGTCATTCAGCCTTCCGTTCCGTCAACACCCTTCGCCGCCCCTCCGCCCGCCTCTCCCTCGCCCTCCACGTCGTCGCAACCCTCCAGCTCAGTTTTCGCCGCCGCATTCGGCTCCGTCACTGCTGCTGTCGGCGCCGTTGCCGCCGCCGCGAAGGTCATCCCGGGCCTCGCCGGGTTCGGGTCGTCTCCCTCCTCTCGCCCGGGCACGCCGGACCAGCGCGACGCGCCCGCTGCGTCTTCCTCGCCCGAGGCGGCGAAGAAGGCCTCTCCGAGCGGTTCGCCTGCCCCAACCGCGGCGAGGACGGCGATCCGGTCGTGCCCGTCGTGCTACAGCGTCAAGTGCCCGGGCAGGGGAGGAGCACAGTGGTGCAAAGAGGCGAAGGGGAAGGAGAAGAAGGGCGAGAAGAGCGCCTCTCGGTCGCCCGTCCCGCCGGCGTCGCAGGACAAGGACAAGGGCAAGGGCAAGGAGAAGGAGCGTGCTCCGACCCCAACGCGTCCCTCCGCTTCCGCATCTGCCGCCGCCGCCGCCGTCGCCCCCTCTCCCGCCTCGAAGAAGGCCAAGCCGAAGCGCGCCCGCGACCGCCCCAACCCGTGGCGCCACGTCCCTCCCACCTGGCTCGCCGCTTCCGATCCGATCAAGCCGTTCTCTCTGCCCGTCAAGCGTTAAGTCCCTACCTGCATCCGCATCACTCTGTCGTAGCCGTTTCTTCTTCCTCTTGTTGTGAGTGGAACGCATAGCCATACCTGCCAGTCTGCTCCCTCCGCGTGGGAATGGGCGAGAAAAGCGAGGCGGGCGATGCACAGAGGTCTAGGCTGGCTACGAACAAGCGAGGGCAACAACGGCAAGCGTGTACTACAGCGGCGGAGGTATGAACAGGAGGGGGAAACGAGCAAGTGGGGAAAGCGAAGGGGAAGAGGATGGGAGGGAAGGAACCGCTTAGTCCTCCTCGTCGCCGTCCACCACGCGCGCTTTCTTCCTCGCGCCGCCGCCGTCGCCGCCGCCGCCGAGCGACCTGGGCGCGGGCAAGTCCTTCTCGTCCTCCTGGCCAGCGGGCGAGCGGGCGCGCTTCTTCCCCTTCACCGCGCCGGCGCCGTTCTTGCCCGGGCGAGACGAGAGGGACGAACGCGACGACTTGACGAGCGGCTCGTCCTCCGAGCTGTCACCGAGGGTGAGGACGTCCGTCTCCCTCGCCTTGCCCTTGCCCTTGGCCTCGCTCGTACCGTTCGTGGTCACGGTCGAGGTCTTGCTGCTCGGGCGCGCAGGCTGGACGTCGCGCGACGACGACGACGACGCGCGCGAGAGGACGAGGCCAACGGGCTTGGGCGGCGGGCGCGTCGAGCCGGAGAAGAGGCCGCGTTTGGGCTTGGACGGCTCGAGGGTCTTGCCTGTGCCGGAGAAGGAGGGCTTCGAGCTGGACGACGAGGCCGAGGCGGAGGAGGAAGAGGCGACGGGGCCTGCGTAAGCGTCAAGGCGAGCGCGAGAAGGTCAGTCAGGTAGTAGAGGAGGAGAGACGAAAAGGAGAGTGACATACTGCCGGCGTTCTTCATGGCTTGCTGGAAGACGTTCATCGCTGAGGGTTTAGAGGTCTGTGAGCAGAGGCGAAGGGAAGAAGACAGCCGGGAAAGGAGCGCACGCTTCGGCGGCGGCTTTGTCGCTTTCTGCTGCTGCTGCTGCATCTTCTCCTGCTGCTCCATCTTCCTCAGCACCTCCATGGCGGCGGCCTTGCCCTTGGACGGCTTGCCCTTCACCTTCTCCGCCGCGCTGCTGCTGCCCTCCCCGGCACCTGCCGACTCGCGCATCTTGCTGCCCAACCCGGACCCGGAAGCACCGTTCTGCTTGCCGCTCGACGAGGTCCTGGCCGCCGAAGTCGAGGTCGAGGGCGTACCGACACCAGAGGAGGACGAGGCGGACGAGTCCTTGAAAGTCGTCTTGGGGCCGTAGGAGAGGGTCGACTGGGTTTGGAAGGCCGGCGGGCGGGCAGCGGCGGCGGGCGAGGACACGGCGTCGAGGCCTGTCGAGCGGAAGCGCGGTCAATGAGAGTGAGTGGAAAAAGCGGTGAGTGGAGAGCATACTGTCGGAAGAGGGCATGAGCCCCATGAACGCGTCCGCGCCGGGCAGTGCCCCCTCCTTCTCGAGCTTCTCCTGCTCCTTCAACGCGCGCTTGATGCGCAGCTCGGCCTCCTCCTTCTTGCGCTCGCCGCGGCCGTAGAGGTTGCCCATCTCGGCGCGCTCGGCGTCGAGCTCCCGCTTGCGCTTCTTCTGCTTCTTCTCCTTCTCGAAGTTGGCCGCGCGCTCAAAGTCGTACTGGCGCTCCTTGAGGCGCTTCTTCTGCTTGACCGACTCCTGGAGCCACTCGATCGGGAGGAGCCAGACGCGGTTGTGGTCCTCGTTGGCGGCGGTGCGGTTCTCCTCGTTCGCGGTCATGATCTGCTTGACGGTGAGTCGCCGTTCTTTTGGCTCTGCTTCGCCCTACGGAAGCGAGTCGGATCGTTGTGTGAGCATGGAGAGCGGGGTAGGAAGGTAAGCGAGGCGAAAAACGCACCAGATGCTGCCGCCGACAACGACGTGCGAGAGCTTCGGGTCTTCGAGCTTGCTGATCCTCCCGCCGCCCTGCTCGATCAGCCTGGTGACGCCGCTCTTGGTGATGCCGCCGTGGGCGCCGTGGAGGAAGAAGTAGCAACCCTCGAAGTACGAGTCGTTGTCCTCCTCGGCCTCGCTCGACGACGAGGAAGGACGGGCAGGCATGAGGGCGAGAATGGGTTGCTGCGGGCCGTGAGAGAGTGGTGAGCTGGCTGCCTAGCTCAGTGTAGCTGTTCCGAGACGGGAACAGGTGGCGGAGATGAGGCGAGGGGTCAAGGCGAAGGCGAGCAGGATGGCAGTGGGCGGGCGCGGACGTACGGTACGAGGGTCTCAAGTGGCTGGCTGAGGTGGTCAAGGCAGTGTGCGAGCTGTCTGGGTGAGGGTGAGCGAGAGTGAGTGAGGGGAGGGAGAGAGAGCAGGAGAGGGTCGCGATGTCAACCTCGTCGACAACCTCGCACAATGCTAGAAGGCTACCGCGCGCGACCGTCACACCGCTAGGAGCAATCTCCATGCCGCCCTGCCGCCGGAAAGCCGCCTTCTTTTCACCTTGCCTGCGGTCTCCGCCTCGCTTCACCGGACTGCACATTGGCGATGCACGGCCGGCGTTGCATCTCGACCTGGTGGAGCTCAAGCACAGTCAGGACACTAGTAGGCGTGAGCAGTGGGAGAGGGAGAACGTACATTGCGCTGGAAGAGGAAGAGGCGACCACGTCTGGCCTGGCGCTGTTCCTCTTTCCGCCGGATTCAACAGCCCTTGCCAGGTTCCGTACACGCCCTTGCTTTAGGCCGAGTCAATCTGCAAGCGAGGTATATCGGCAGAGTGGCCAGGGTCAGCGTGTAGATTCGGGAAGAAGAGGAAGGGGATGAAAAGGCGTCCTACCGGCTGCGACCACGAGTCGGGGTGCGCTTCCCAGACGAGATAAGGACGGGACCTTTCAGCCAGTCACGTGAAGACGTCGACAAGCGGTAAAAGCGTAGAAGCGGTTGCGAAACGAGAAACAGGAAGACCAGCCAGCGGGAGGAGGGCAAGAGCTCCTTCGATGACCACCGGCGCGCGTCCGCCATACCGGTCACCGTCTGTGTCGGCGTTGCCGTTGGAGGGAAAGAAGCGAAAGCGCGCCTGCGCAGGGGGTAGTGCCAGTGCTCAGGGAGGAGGAAGAGGTCGAGACGGCTCGCTCGCCCCCCTCGGCGGGCCGGCCTGAAGGCTCAGTGCAGGATGGTCCCCGTAGCTTCTGCGCCGCCTCGTGCCGCTCATCCGTCCCCTCGTCCTCCCCAGCGCGTCCCTTCCTCCTCGCTGTCCGCCCCGCTCGCTTACCTGCCCACACTTTGGGCGACAGTCACATGAGCCCGCAGCAGGGTCGTTCCTCTCGAGGTGCCGTGGTGTCCCGCGTCGACAGCATGCAGCGACTGCGAGTGTGGTGGTGGAGGTTAAGTGAAAGTGGAGGCGAGGAGTGGAGCTGGCGGTGCGGGCAGCCGTGGTCGTCGGTGATGCGAATCCGGCGCAGTTGTAGCGAGTCAGGCGATGAAAAGAGCTTAGCGAAGGTGCTGGTCAGCAGTGGAGGGTGGTAGCAGGTCAATCCGCTCGACCCGCGCTTGCCTCTTCAACTCGCCCGCTCGGAGGACTCTGTCTCCTCTCGCACTCGCTCGTGCTTCTTCAGCTCTCGTACACACCTCGGACGACACCCTCTCGAGCCCCTAGCAGTCTGACCGGCACCCCTTAACCTCTCGTCGCTGTTCCCTTCCTTTTCGCCGCACCTCTGTCAGCCGACGCCCAGATGGCCAGCTCCGCCAGCAGCATGAGCAGCGAAGCGACACGACACGACGACCCGCCTACGGCAAAGACGAGCGCACGGGGGCTCAGCGGCGAACCGGGACCGACCATGCAGGACCTCGAGAAGCAGGCGGGGCGGGAAGAGGGGAACGGCAAAGAGGCGGCGCCGGCGAGCAAGGAGATGCCGCAGAACGATGAGCGGGACGCAGACGGTGTCGCTGTCGAGAACGGTGTGCCCATCGTGCGGATGCGCGGACCAGACGACCCCGACTCGTGCGTTTTCTTCCTCTTCTTCCCGGCTCTCTGCCTCTCGCTTGCGTGGACCGACCTTCTCCTGGCTCGCAGTCCGCTCAACATGTCGAATGCACGCAAGTGGCTCATCACGGGCGTCATCACCAGCGCCTCGTTCTGCATCACGTTCGTCCACCTTCCCTTCTTTTCTTCCGGCGACCTTCCGCTCACCCTCCTTTCTCTCCCTCCAGCTGCTGCTCGTCCATGATCGCCTTCACCTAGTGAGTACACTTGTCTTATGCTCTTCTCCATGCCCTTCCTTCTCATTCCGCCTTTCTCCTTGTCCATTCTGACCTTTTTCTCCCTCTTCAGCCCTGGCGTCGAGCGCGACTTTCACGTCTCTCAGGAGGTTGCCACCCTCGGCCTGTCTCTCTTCGTCCTCGGCATGGGTCTTTTCCCCCTCCTCGTCGGCCCTCTGTCCGAATGGTACGGACGCTCGCCGGTGTACTTCTTCGGCTTCGCGGGCTTCCTGATCTTCCAGGTGCGTCTCTCCCCTCCACCCCCCTCCCCTCCCCTCCCTCCTCGCCTTACCACCCTGGAAAATCTTGCCGCCGCTGACATACTACTCGTGCACTCCAGTTCATGTGCGCCTTTGCGAACAACATTGCCACCCTCATCATCGGCCGCTTCCTCGCCGGCGCCTGCGGTTCCGCCTTTCTCTCCGTTGCCGGCGGTAGTGTAGCCGACATGTTCGCTCCATCCAAGGTCGGCGCGCCGATGCAGTTCTACACGTACGCCTCTTCCGCCTTCTTTCCCCTCCCTTTCTTGCCGGACTGACTCCGTCCTTCACTCCGCTAGCGCTGGGCCTTTTCTCGGTCCCGTCGTCGGCCCTATCATCTCGGGATTCATAAACCAACATACCACCTGGCGCTGGACGTGGCGCGTATTGATTATCTGGGCCAGCGTCGAGCTGGGGCTCCTCCTCGTCTTCGTCCCCGAGACCTTCATGCAGGCCGTGCTGAAGAAGAAGGCGAAGAAGCTGCGCAAGGCCGGCCGGACGGACGTGCGCGCGCCGATCGAGGTCGACACGAGGAGCATCGCAAAGGTCATCGGAATCAGCTGCACGAGGCCGTTCCGTACGTCTCTCTCTCCTCGCGACTTCATACCCGAGACTGACAATACGTTTGTGCAGAACTCCTCGCTACCGAGCCTATGGCCCTCATGCTTTGCACGTGGACCGCCCTGCTCCTCGGCATCATGTACATGGTGTGTCTTCCCGTCCTCTTCTCCGCCAGAATCACGTCGCTGACTGTGCTTCTTCGCGCTCACAGTCCTTCACCGCCTGGAGCATCGTCTACGGCGCTCGCGGCTACGGCTTGTGCGTCCCTCGTCTTTCCCCCCATCTGCCCGTTCTGACCTCTTCCTGAGCAGCTCGACGCAGATCGTCGGTCTGACCGTGCGTTCCCTATCCTGCTCAGCGTCAAGATGCTATACTGACTTTTCTCCGCGACGCAGTACATCCCGCTCGGTCTTGGTGTCACCGCTGGCGCTCTCTCGCACCCCATCTGGGCAAAGTACGCCTGCCTCTCTCCCCTGTTTCGCGGCAATCACACACTTTGACGAGCTCGTGCTGAGCCTACTCTCGCGCGCAGGTACTACAAGCGCAAGGCTCAGCAGCTCGGCCGCCGCCCCCCGCCTGAAGAGCACCTCCGCAAGGGCCTCTACGGCGTCGTCATCTGCCCCATCGCGCTCTTCTGGTTCGCATTCACGACCTACGTCTCGGTGCACTGGATCGTCTCCCTTGTACGTTGCCTTTCCACTTCCTTTCGAACGGTTTCTGACCTGATTTCCTCCCTTCCCACTCATGCGCGTATAGATCGCCTCCGCCTTCTTCGGCGTCGGCGTCATGCTCTCCTTCGGCGCCGTGTTCACCTACCTCGTCGACGCTTGTGAGCCACTCCGCCTTCCTTCCCGTCTTTCCCCCAAGCTGACCCTGTTGTCCCTTAGACCGGCCCGTCGCCGCGAGCGCCATGGCCGCGAACAGCGCGATGCGGTCTACCTTTGCGGCCGTGTTCCCGCTCTTCACGACGCAGATGTTCAACTCCCTGGGTAGGTTTCGCTGCCGTCCCTCCGCCCTCTCACTCCCTCCACGCTTCTCCCGCTCTGACCAAGCAACACTGACCTCTCGGCCTCATCTACAGGTACTCAGTACGCGCTCATGCTCTGCGCCTTCCTCTGCCTCGCCATTGTCCCCTTCCCCTTCCTCTTCTTCAAGTACGGGCACAAGGTGCGCTTTCTCGTACTCTCGCTGCCCGCTCCACCCGCCTCCCTTTCTTTGCGCTTGACTCACGCGATCCCGCTCTACAGTACCGCAAAGGGAGTAAGTTCGCCAACAAGGAGGAGTAGACGGAGCCGGGCCTTTTCTTCGCATTCGTGCATACTCCGCATAGACATACTTGCCTCTACATAGATTGCATAGCCCGCTTGGGGGTAATAGGAGCTTGTACACACTCTGCCTGCGCCTCTCTCGACGCCAGCGCAAGAGGCGAAATCCGACTGGGAAGGCTAGCCGGAGAAGGAGGAAAAACGGTGCCGAGGTTCTCTGCTGGTACTCGCTGACTTTGGCAGCAGTACGTAGTGCGCTCTGGCTCGCGAGGCCGGCCAGCCGCTGGCGCTGCAGCTCCTCTCTGCCGCTCCCGCCGATTTTTTCTTCTCCTTTTCCTCCTGCTGGGCCCGTCCTTCTTGGTCGGCTCCCTCTCGCCCGCTCTGCTGCTCACCTCTTTCGCACTGCTCAACGAGCGTCGAGGCGCTTGATAGCCCACGGGGCTGCCCCGCCGCCTTTCTACTAGCTCTCCTCGACCTCGTCCCCTTTTCCAACCCTTCTTCCGCGTCTCCTTCCGCCTTTCAGCTTCCGGTAGGCTCCAGTCTGTGAAAGTGGCAGTGACGCGCTGTACGAGGGGGCATCTGAGATGGGACGTCGACCCAAGACATGCTCCATGACGGTCGATGATGAGGAGGAGGGGCAGGAGAGAGAGCGGGAGGCAGTGCCAGAAGGGCAGGAGTGGGCAGCGAGAGAGATAGAGAGCGAAGAGCGGAGGAGAAGGAGAGGAAGAGGGCGAGGGAGCGAAGAAGGACGCGAGCAAGAAGTCGAGCGAAAAAGGCACGCGCTGCCGCTGCGGGGTCGAAGAGGGGGCGCGAGGTGCGAGGTGGAAGAGGGGGACGGAGGTTGGCGTGTCCTCCTACCACTCCCAGTCCGCTCGCTTCCTTTGCGCAAGAGCACTCACGGTGAGCCTTCCCTCCTCCCACTCATCCCCGCGAGGCAGCTCGCCGTCGACGAGTCCCGCTCGCCCAAACTGAACTGCGCTCTCCCCGTCCGCCCTCCCTTCCTCCCGCCTTGGACTCTCCGCCGCTCAGAGCTGCTCACCACGCGACTCTAGGCGCTTCTGCGCTCCCGACCACCCTCCCTCCGCCCTCCCCCCGCCCGTCCAGCCCCTTCCCGGTCGCATCGCCGCCGGCACCCCCTCTGGTGGGCCAAAACACCCTCAACATGTCCTTCAAACGGGTCAGCCAGCGCTCTCTCTCGCTCGACAGCATCACACAGAGCTCACATAACCTCGCACACAGGCAATCACCGTCCTCGTCACCCTCATCGCCCTCATCCTCATCGGCACCGTCGCCGTCCTGACCACCGTCGTCCAGTACTTTGGCGTCGACAGCCGCGATGTCATCACCGAGGGCGAGATGCGCCTTTACGAGCGCCTCGCCGCCCAGGCGCAGGCAGCCCGCCCCGCCGTGCCCGGCCGCGAGAACGAGCAGCAGCGCCTGGGCAAGAGCGGCGATCGGGCAGCGAGCGCCGGATCCTCCGGCGCCGCCGCCGACGCGAAGGAGGACGCGCACGAGGTGGTCGTGACGGTCGACGATGGCGAGGGCGACGCGTCCGTCAAGGACCTGCTCAACCGCCTCGACGAGCGCGGCTGGTTTGACGGCAACTCGACGGCGACCGCGGTGCCCGTCGAGGCTGCTCTCTCTGCCGCCGACTCGAAGCGCCAGCCGAGGATTCCGCGCATCATCCACGCGACGTGGAAGACGGACATCCTCCCGCCCAAGTACGAGGAGTTTCGGCAGGGCTGCATGAACCTGCACCCGGACTAGTGCGCCTCTTCTTCTTCCCTTTGCTCCTTGTTCGAAGCTCACCTGTCCTCTCCCTCTGCAGCGAGTTCAAACTCTGGTCCGACGCCGCTTCCCGCGCCTTCATCGCAGAGCACTACCCCTGGTTTCTCTCGACCTTCGACGGCTACACCTATCCGATCCAGCGCGCCGACGTGATCCGCTACTTCGTCCTGCACTACTACGGCGGCATCTACATGGACCTCGACATCGGCTGCCGGCGTAACATGGACCCGCTGCTGTACTTCGAGGTCGTGCTGCCCCAGACGATCCCGGTCGGCGTCTCGAACGACCTCATGTTCAGCGAGAAGGGGCACCCGTTCATGGACCTCGTCATCCACAACCTCATCACCTTCGACCACACCTACGGCACCAACTACCCGACGGTCATGTTCTCGACAGGCCCGATGTTCCTCTCGGCGCAGTACGGCCTCTGGCCCAAGGACGTCCCGGAGGACATGGAGCGCCAGGTGCGCGTCCTCCCGCGCCGGTGGTACGGCAAGAACGCGCCGCCGACGCAGATGCAGGACTCGTACTTCGACCACTACTACGGCAGCTCGTGGCACGCCGAGGACGCCGGCTTCATCACCTTCCTCGGCAAGTTCGGCATGGCGCTCATGTACGCCGGCCTGCTCATTGTCGTCGTCGGCGCCGTCCGCATCATCTGGTCGAAGCGCATCGGGTTCAAGGCGACGCCGCGCCCGCTCGGCCCGATCGCCCTCCCGTACGAGGCGCTCCCCTTCACCCGCCCGGGCACGCCGGGCACGCCGGGCAGCCGTCCCGCGTCTCCCACTTCCGCTTCGGGTGCCCGCGCTGGCGCTCCCGAAACTGGCAAGGGCCGCGTTTTCTACATGCCCGTTTGGTTGATGCACACCGGCGAGGGCCGCTCGCCTGGCGGTCGCAGCCAGGACGCCGCCGAGTCGGGCGCGAACTGGTCGCAGTACTTCTCGAACCTCTCCTTCGTCGACGAGGGCCACGGTCACCGCTACGAGCCCGTCCCCAACTTCTCCCGCCCTCCCTCGCCGTCGAACAACTCGATCCTCTACGCCCCGGGCGCGACGCACGACGGCGCGTTCGATGGCACGCCGCTTCACTCCATCCACGCCCCGAAGGCGACTCGACCGCAGCCGCAGCGGTCGTCCATCGACTCGGACGCGTCCTCCTCCTTCCCTTCCACCTCCGCCCGCTCCTCCACCCCTACCACCCCCAACCCCCCTCTGTCCCCCAATCCTCCGGCCTACTCGGCCCTGAGGAGCTGGGGGACGTCTCTCTTTCGCGCCTCTCCGTTCTCTACCTCTCCCCGCGCGCCTCTCCTCCCTCTTGCCGCCAGCCCGCCCTCCTCCCCCCGCCCCGCGCCAGCGGCATCGCAGCCGCACCTCGCCCTCTCCTCACACCCTCCCGGTCTCGCCCGTCATCCCTCAGAGCGACCTACCTCGCCGGGCGCAGCAGCACCTCCGCCCGCCTACGCCGCCGCTACCGGATCGGCGCCCGAGGCGGGCCCTGACGCTCGAGTCCGACCGGCTCGAGCAGGGCCTGAGCAGCAACAGCAGCCCGACCAGCGAGGTGCACCCGCTGCGCCAGCTCCGGCGAAGGCAGGGTACCGGGCCGAGCACGAAAATGCCCGCGCAGCAGGGCCAGGGCGGGAGCGGGAGCGGGAGCAGGACGCCGCCGAGCGGCAGCAGCTCGCGGTCGAGGAGCAACTCGACGGTGCGCGGCCCGCCAGCCCCGTCTCGCCGGCCTTCTCCACCTCCAGTGCCGCCTCTTCCGCCGCAGCTCACTCGCGAGCCAGCTCGCGAGGGACCAGCCTGAGCCGCCGCGGGAGCGCGACGATGGCCGCCGGAGGGCGCGTCGAGGAGGAGGTCGACCGGCTGCTGAGCGAGATGGCGCCCGAGGACTACGACTTTGTCGTCAATGGCGGCGGCAGCGGGAAGGAGCAGTGATTCGGGTTCCTCTCTCTTCCGGGCCATCAAGGGCTGGCGCTGGTCGTCGTCGTCGTCAGGGCTGTTGGGTCTACCTCGCCTCTTCTTCCACTTCCTCGCCGTCCTTTCCTGCACCCCGTCGCCGCTGTACAACTCCGCCTGTGTTTGTATTCTCCCCGCCCTCTCGCCCACGTCCGCCTTCGTTCCGTCTCTCTCCCGCCAGATGTGCCGCAGCCGTACCCTATCGTTCTTCACCCCCCGAGCTCCCTTACCGTCGTTCCGCTCCCGCATAGCCACCCCCGTCGCCGTCTCTTCGATATTTCCTCCCCCTCGCCCTCTTTTTGCCTTCCGCCTCTCGCGTGCGTGGTCGTTGTCGACGATGGACGTTTCTGCGTTCGGCTCGCCTCGCCTGCCCCGCTCCTTTGCATCTTTTGCGCGTAATGTGTACAGGGTTTCTCGTTCTGCCTCGCAGGGAGAGCGGGACATGTTGCGAGCGAGGCTACACAGAGAGGGGAGATACACACAGAGGAGGAAATACAAGCGCAGATACAGCCCTTCGCCGCCATCGTCTCATTCTCCCTGATTCTCGCTCACTCGCTCTGCTCCCTCCCCCTCCTCTCGGCCCATTCCTCGGCCGTCATCTCTACCTCACGGCCGTCGAGGAGGCAGACGAGGTGGCGCTTTGCGGTGGCAGGCGGATTGGACGAGGAGGAGGAAGAGGAGGAAAGGGAACTGGCGGAGGGGAGGGAGGCGGTGACTGTATGAACACGGAGAAGGTCAGCGGAGGGGCTCACACGGGCTTGACCCCTTGCACCGCTGGCAAGGAGGCATCAGGCGCACGGACGAAAGAAGAAGAAAGGACGACCGCCGCACCTTGGTCCCGCCCGGTCAGCTTGTCCTCGACCGCTTGCCGCGACTGTAGGTAGCTTTTGCACTCTGTGTGATTGTGCTGGTCAGCCACGAGACCGAAAGAATGGCTTGGCGGAGGTTGTCGTCCTGGCCTCGTCCGGCCGACTGATGAGGCCTCGAGGCTCCCGCACAGCTCGACCCGCTGTCCAGACGCGGTGTTACGCCCCATCTGTGGACTTAAGCCCCCCTGGCCTCCCGCTCAGCACCTGCGCCGCCTCTCTCGCACGCCTCGTCACCTCGAACCTTGTCCGGATGTGGGGGAGGGAGCAGGGCAAGGAGAGGACAACGACGCACGGCTGGGCGAGGTGGCGAGGTAGTCGGTGCTCGAGCGGAGCGCATTGAACTCGGACATGGCGCTTAAGAGGTGTGTGAGAGCGATTGGGAGGAGAGAGAGGGAGAGAGAAGTGCAAAGGAGCAGGTGACCCTGCAGGTCATGTTCCGCGAGAACCGGTGGAGCTGAGAATGCTTCGCGTTACGGCACGCCGTCTGGTGCTCACGGCGATGGCGGCGCTACGGGCAGGGCCGGCCCTCCTGCTCCAGCTGCTGGTTCCGAAGAAGCGGCTTCTCCCACTCCTCCCGCTCCTGCCGCCCTCGGACTCGCCTCCCTTGGTGCAGCAGGCGGCACCGGCGGCTGACTGCCTCCGAAGCCGCCTCCGAACCCGCCGAACCCTCCCACCCCTCCGCCCTCACCTCCGCTCGCCCTCTTCCTCCGCTCCTCGAGCTGCTTCTGCACGTTCCAGAAGCTCTCGTACAGCCGCCCAGCAAGATTGAACGCGCTCCCGTCCGTGAGGCGCGTCCCGATGGTCTGGAGCATCTGCAGCTGCGTCCCGTCGGTGAAGGTGGACGGGAGGCGCGCGAGCTGGGTGAAGACGGGGGTGTAGATGCGGAGGATGTGGGCGTGGAGGCGTTGCAGGGAGGAGGAGTAGGCGGTGGAGAGGGAGATGAGGCGTTCGGAGCTGTGGGAAGAAGCGGCGTCAGGGCGAGAAACGGGAAAGAGGGCAGGGAAGAAAACGCACTCGTCTTCGTCTAGTCCCATCGCCTTCTTGATCAGCATCTCCTCCCGCTTCCCGGGCAGCATCCTCTCCGCCTCGAGCTTCGCGCTGCGCTCCTCCATCCTGGCAATCGTCTCCCACGCGCCGATCTTTTCCTCCTCGCCGCTCTTCCGCATAATGCGCGGGCCTTGCGAGTCCTCCACTGGGGCCGATTCGACCGCCACGCCGCCCATCTCCTTCATGTGCCGCGCGACGGCCTCGCGCCCGCGGGCGATGTAGAGGTACCGCCCGTCGAGGAAAGGCCAGCGATACGCCGGGAGGTCCTCCGCACCTTCAACCGCCTTGCCCTTGCCTTTCTCCGCCGCGGCCGCCGCGTGCGCCTGGACCTCGTCGGGCGAGCCCGGGGCGGCGTCGCGCGCGAGGAAGGCGTTGACGGCGCCGGGAACGGGGACGAGGTCGGAAAGAGCGTTGCGGAAGTTGAGGTAGCAGTACATCGTCACTTGTGGCTCGCGTCCGAGGGCCCTGCGGGTCGACGAAGGTTGAGTGAGGCTCGAGGAGAGAAAAGAGAGGGAAGGACGGACCTGCGCGCGTTGGTCTGTTTTGAGCGGATCCAGCACCTCTCATCGTACTTTTCGAGCGACGGCCTCGGGCTGCGGAGGACGGCGCGGCCGTGGCCGGAGGAGACGCCGGATGGAGAGGCAGCAGCGGCGCGGAGGATGGCATCGAGGTCGGGTTGAGGTGGGAGAGCTTGAGGAGGAAGTGGAGGGAGCGACGACGAGGAAGAGGTGGAGGGAGTGGGAGAATCGGCTGGGGTTGGCGGTGCGTCTGAGGGTGCTGCCATGATGTATACGAACGCAGAGAAGAGCAGCCAGCGAGTGGGAGGAGGGAAACCCACCTCGACCTCGTCCATGTCCGGCTTGACCTCCTGACTGCTCCCTACTCCGCTCCATTGGGCTACTGCCACCACGCACCATCTCGAGAGAGCCCTTCTCGTCCACCTCGACCTACCCGCCGGTCGCCCCTCTGCGTTCCACCGTCGTTGAACCACCCACTCCTCCTCCCTCATCGGCACAATGTCCTTCGTGTGGGTTCTGCCTCCCTCCACTTCACACGGATGACCACTGACTCTTCCACTCCACAGCGTGACGGAGCCGATCACCGACGGGCAGGTCCTGTTCAAGACCACCATTGGCGACATCCTCGTCGAGCTGTGGAAGCGCGAGTGCCCCAAGGCCGTCCGCAAGTACGTACTCCCCCCTTAAACCCCAGCCCCACCCCACTGACAAAGTCCCTCTTATAGCTTCGTCCAGCTCGCTCTCGAAGGTGCGCTTGTCCTCTTCCCCACCTACCCTCGCTCCTCCTGACCCTGCGACTCCTGCAGGTCACTACGACGGCGTGCCCTTTCACCGCGTCCAGCCAGGCTTCATCGCCCAGGCTGGCGGGTCCGATGACTGCATCTACGACGAGGGCGACTTTCCCATCGAGGTGAACCAGCGCCTCAAGTTCAACCGCCGTGGCTTGCTCGCCATGGCTGCGGACCCGAACACCAAGACCAACATGTCGCAGTGCGTCTTTACCCTCCTTCGCTGCTCTGGGGAGGCTGACACCGCCTTGGCAGGTTCTTCTTCACCCTCGACGCAACCCCCGAGCTGCAAAACCGGCACACCCTCTTCGGCCGCGTGACGGGCGACGGCCTCTTCAACCTGCTTAAGCTGAACGACTCGGAGCTCGTCCCGGGCACGGAGGATCAGCCGCTGTACCCGCCGGTCATCAAGAGCGTCGAGGTGCGCGTCGACCCGTTCGAGGACACGGACGAGCCGATCCGGCCGAGGATCACGAAGGAGGAGAGGCGCGAGCAGGAGAAGGCCAAGAGGGAGATGAAGGCGGAGAGGGCGAAGCAGAAGCAGCAGGGAAAGCGTAAGGGCACCAAGTACGGCTTCTTTCCATTCTCTCCGTTGCATATCAAGGCTGACAACTTCACCCGCAGGAACAAGTCTCTCATCTCCTTCGGCGACGAGGCTGAAGCCGAAGAGTCCGCCGAGTCCTCCCTGCCGAAGACCAAGTTCAAGTCGGCGCACGACGCCCTCGCCGGCGCCGACAAGCGACTGAGCAGCAAGGTCGTGGACGACCGCGGGCTGTCGGCCGAAGTGCCGCCCGAGCTGCTAGCGGCAGCGGCGGCGGCGAGTGCGCATGCGACGAGCGCGAAGAGGCGCAAGGACGAGGACGAGGGGGAGAAGAGGGAGGAGGTGCGCTGTATCCCGCGTTTCTGACTGTTCCTTCCCTTGACTGACCGTTTCCTCCGTCGAGCAGAAGCGCTCTCGCGCTGACCCGGCACCGTCCACATCGAAGCTGGACGAGGCGCGCAAACTGAAGGAGAAGGCGCCCAAGTCCGAAGCGTGTGTTGCCTTGTCTCTTCCGCGCCTCTGCTTCCTCTATCGCTAATCCGTATTTCTCATTGCTTACAGCGACAAGCGCAAGGAGGAGATTGCCAAGCTGCAAGCCGACCTCAAGTGCGCCTCCTTTCCCCCTCTCTCTCTTCCCCAGTCTGACCTCTCCTCCCGTCCGTAGGAAAATGTCCGGCAAGCCCGGCTCGGACGACGACGAGCCCTCGTCGAAGGCGAAGAAGAAGCGCACGGGCCCGTCCCTCCTCCAGCTCGAGCGCGAGAAGTACCTCTCCCGCTCCGGCTCGACGGCGGCGCGCGGCAAGCGCAAGGCCGGCGCGGACGAGGACGACGTCATGAACCTGCTCGACGGGTTCAGGAGCAGGTTGAGCGAGGCGGTCAAGACGGCGCCGCGGGAGGTGGAGAAGGCGGAGGACGAGGAGGAGAGGGAGAAGCTGCACGGGATCGACCTGAATGACGACGAGCTCGATGACGATGTGCGTTCGCGATCATCTTGCTCTTCCTTTCCTCTCTCGGAGCTGACAGGGCTGCGACCCTTTTTCCGCGATGCACAGGACGTCGGCTGGCTCACGCACTCGCTCAAGTTCCGCAAGGACGCGACGATGGACCAGCACAAGCTCGACGAGTACGCCGTCGTCGACCCGCTCGCGAAGGAGTCGCGCACGCTCGACGAGATGCGCGCGAGGGCCGAGAGCGGCCGCAGGCGGTACGCCGGCGAGCGGGACGAGCGCGGCGGAAGGGACGGGAGGGACGAGAGGCGCGGCGGCGGCGGCGGCGGCGGCGGTGGCGGGAGGGACGAACGCAGGGGAGGTGGCGGAGGAGACAGGTATCAGGTCGGGGCTGGACGCGGGGGCGAGCGCTTCGGCGGCGGAGGGGACAGGAGGGGGTACGAGAGCGGGAGGGACAGGCCCGAGGTCAGGGGAGACTGGAAGTCGAGCAGGGTGAGCGGGGCGGACCTGGCGTAGAAAAGCGGAAGTAGCAAATGTCTTCTCTCCCAGGAAAGGAAGAACGAGAACGTGCTGCGATGCGAGGATGCGAGAAATGCGAGATAATGCTACAAGCCGCCTTCCCCTCTTCCCCGCTACCGCCGCGACATCAATAGCGTGTTGACCTGGTTCAAGCTCGCCCTCGATGGGTTGACGGTCGGGAAGGCCTCGAGGATCCACTGGAGGCGCGACCGGATGAGGTCCTTCGAGGCGGCGAGGCTTTCTCCAGCTGGCAGGAGGGCCGCAGAGGAGTCAAAGTGGCGCACTGCAGGCAAGGCGGTTCAGGTCGAGAGACGCGCGATAGAGCAGGACGAGTAACGACGCACCGAGCAGTACCAGCGCGACGGCCACCGCCAGATCGTTCGTCTCGCTCTGCTTCTCCTCCCCACTCTTGACCGCTGCGACCTTTACACCTCGACCGTCCCTCAAGGCCTTCTCCGCGTTCTCGAGCGCGGCGTGTAGGGGCGAGGACGGGGAGAAGAAGGAGGCGTAGCCGGCCTTGCCAGGCTTGGTGATCAGGTCGAGGTAGGGAGAGTCGGAAGAGGGAGGGTGGATGAGGCTCTCGACGGTGATGAGGAGTGGGTCGGAAGATGGCAAGGAGGACGGAAGGGAGGAGCGCTCGACGGCGAAAGCGAGGGAGAGGCCGGTTGAGCGGACAGCGGTGAACGCAGCCGAGGACGCAGACACCTCTGGTCCAGCTCCTCCCGCCTCCCGCTCCGCCCTTCCGACGTCGAGGTTCTCCATCAGGATCCGCGCAATAACCTCGTCGATCTCCTCCCGCTCCGCCGCGAGGATCTCCTTCTCGTTCTCCCAGAACAACCTCGGCGTCAACCCCCTCGACCACGCCTCGTGGTCGTCGCCGCTCCCTTGCACATAGGTGAACCCGCGCGCGCGCTCCATCCCGTCTGCCTCTTCGGCGAGCTTGGAACAGGAGAGGCAGATGATAGGGAAGCAGGAGGGGAAGGAGGCGGCGGTGAGAGGCGGAGAGGGGAGGGTCGAGGCGGGGGAGACGAAGAAAGGGCGGAGGGGGCGTGTGAGAGTTCGGAGGGCGGAGAGGTCGTAGGCCGAGTTCTGTAGGAGAGGGGGTTAGTTCGGCTCGCTCTGAAGAAAGCCAAGGAAGAAAAGGCACCACCAAGTCCTTCGCCCACCCCTCAATCTTGACTTCGATCTGGCTGTGTTCGCTCCTCCCGACCGCCTGTGGACTCGTGAAGAGCTTGCCTTGCTCCTCCCACTCGTCGGGAGAGACGGGCGAGTTGTCTGGCGTGGGCCGGACGAGGAGAACTCGCGCCCTGTTGAGCACGGCGCACCAGAGCGGAATGGTCTTGGAAAGGGCGTCGGGGAAGCGCTGAGATGCGAAGCGGGTCAGAGATGGGCAAAGTAGGGACAACGAGAAAAGGAGCAGACCTTGCCTCGCCGAGTCGAGTCGACAAAGATCACGCTGTGGACGTACGAGGCTGTCAGTAAGAAGCAGAGTGATGCGTACGAGAACAGCGTACCCTTGCCGGTCCTTGATTAGCGGAAGAAGGGCGAGGTTGGCTCCTAACAGGGGGAAGCTCGATCAGAGATGCCCTTGTTCCGTCTTGAGCACAGCAGCCTACGTCGGAGGTTGAAGTTGTGCTCGTTGGCGTGCCCGTCGGTCGACCTGTGGATGAGAGGGTCAATGAAAGCCGGCGACGCTGCGAGAAAAAGGGGGACAACGCACTTGAAGTAGGCGTAGGCCTTCTCGTCTGACGGCCTGACGTACCACGCCCCGGCGCGCTGGTTCGCTGCGGAGCTAGAGTCAGCTCGGCGGTAACGCAACGGGTGAGCTGCACGCACCGACGACGGGAAAGTCGGGATAGGCCTTTGAGACCTCGCTGTGAACAAAGTCGGCGTCGTAGGCGATGGAGTGCAGGCGGTTGTAGCTGCATAGGGAGAGGGCTCAGCGTGTCCTGTACGGGCAGGGAAGGCGAGCAAACGCACCTGTCCCTCAGCTGGGTTCGGATGACGGAGCGGTCTGCCTGGAGCGAGTCGACGGCCTGGGGGAAGACGAGGGCGGACCGGTCAAAGTCCATGACGGCTCTGTTGCGGTCTGTGACGAGCGTATGCGGTTCAAGGACGGGCAGCGGGACGTGGTTCCAGGAGAAGAGGCGATCCTTTCGTCGCCGGACTGCGTCTCTGCCGCTTGCTCCTCCCGCTCTCGCCTCGTTCGCTGTCTGCGATGGGCCACGACGACTCGAACGGACGCAGTGAACTGTTGACGCAGTCCGAGCGCACCAAGGTCCGGTGCGTTGGCTTGTTCGCTCGTCCTGGTCCTCCTCCCCGCATCCTCCCCCTCCCGAGCAGCGCTGCGACCTGACGCACTCCTCCCCCGCCCCTTCCGCGACTCAGCTGGGCACCCTTCGTCGTCCCCAGACACCGCAGGCTGCAGACCTTCGCCGTCTTCTGGTGGACCACCGCCCTCCCCTTCTCCCTCGCCTTCTTCTGCCTCCTCTGGTCCGTCCCACGTCCTCTCCCTTGGACTCGGTCAGGCTCACCCTCTAGCGCACTCACAGCTCCATTCCGCCCTTCTGGCCCCTCATCCTCGCCTACCTCATCTGGGTCTTCTGCTTCGACCAAGCGCCCATCCGAGGCGGACGGCCCCAAGAATGGCTCCGCCGCTCCCGCATCTGGGTCTGGTTCGCAGAGTACTACCCAGTCAGGTGCGTCTTCTCCTCTCCCTAGCAGCTCAAGCCAGTCCGAACGAGACGAGCGGAGCTGACCTCGCCAATTTGCCCATGTGGGGGGACGGTCGGTCTCGTCGTAGCTTAATCAAGGCGAGCTGGCGACCTCTCGAACACCTCTTTCGGGCCCACTGAGCACAAGTAGACCACACTCGCGACTGGGCGTGGACAAATCGGACTCCGTAACTGACTCTTCTTCCTCCCCCTGTCCAGACCGCCGATCTCCCACCCTCTCGCAAGTATATCTTCGGTTACCACCCGCACGGCGTCATCGGAATGGGCGCCATCACCAACTTCGGCACCGACGCAACGGGCTTCTCGCGCCTCTTCCCCGGCATCCGGCCGCACCTCCTCACCCTCTCGAGCAACTTCCAGCTCCCGCTCTACCGCGAGCTGCTCCTGTGCATGGGTATCTGCTCCGTCAGCATGAAGAGCTGCTCGAACATCCTGCGGCAAGGTGCGCTTACTCTCCCCTCACTTTTCCCTTCCAACAACTGACTGTTTCGACCAGGTCCCGGCTCATCCATCACCATCGTCGTCGGCGGCGCCGCCGAGTCGCTCTCCGCACACCCAGGAACGGCTGATCTCACGCTCAAGCGCCGAAAGGGCTTCATCAAGCTCGCGATCCGCCAAGGTGCCGACCTCGTCCCCGTCTTCTCTTTCGGCGAGAACGATGTGAGTCAGCACAGGGCCTCATCCGGCCGTCTCTCTCCACCTTGTTGGGAGAGGAGCACTGAATATGGTCTTCGGCTTGACTTGCAGATCTTCGAGCAGCTGTCGAACGAGCGCGGCACCCGGCTATACAAGCTGCAAAAGCGCTTCCAAGCCCTGTTTGGCTTCACATTACGTACGTACCTACCTCTCGTCTCCTTCTTACCTCAAGATTGACTGATGCTGCTCCAATAGCCATCTTCTTCGGGCGTGGCATCTTCAACTGTTCGTCCCTGCCTCTTCTTCCGTCCTGCTTCAGCAGCACTGAGACTGAAGACCTTTCCTTTCTCGCAGACAACATGGGACTGATGCCCTATCGGCACCCCATCGTCTCGGTCGGTACGTCGCGCCTGCTCCACTCTCACCTCGCCGTGCAGACTGACCACAGCTTTCCCCCGCAGTCGGTCGGCCCATCTCGGTCAAGCAGAAGGACCACCCAACGAACGAGGACCTCGAGGAGGTGCAGCAGCGATACATCAAGGAGCTGAAGCGGTACGTTGCGCGCTCGTTCTCCTCCTCGTTCACTCTCTGGCCCTCCCGCCCGTGCTGACCTCGCTCGTATGGCCTCGCCACAGCATCTGGGAGGACTACAAGGACGTCCACGCCAAGAGCCGCACCAAGGAGCTTGCTATCATCGCCTGAGCCTCTCTCCCTTACCCTCGCACATACAGACACTACCCGCGTTCCCCCTTTTACCCGCACCTGTACCTTCTCTCGGGCTGTACTTCTACACGCGCACTTACTCCGTGCGCCGGTCTATAGCTCTCGTCACTCCCCTTCGTCTTTGCCCTCTGCCGTGCGCTCCCTGCCGTTCCCGTCGTTGTCCTCTTTCTTCGCTGTTCAACACTGCAATCTTTCGCATCTTCCGTTCCGGCCACGTCGCACGCCTCGACTGACTCGACGAGAGCAGTAAACTGTTCCTCGCCGATGCCCCCCTCGCCTGCGAGACCTTCGACGACGTTCGCCTCCACGCATTCTCGCTGCCCTGACACTTAGGACGGCTCGACCGCTGCTGCAGTCTCTTGTTTCCGCTTCTCACACACTCAGCATGGCCGCCGCTCTCCCCGTTCGTTTCGTTCGCTTCGATGCCGAGTCGGAGCCGGAGTTTGCAGAACTGGCGAGGCAGCGCATCGTAAGCCCTCCTTCCGCGCTGAGCATGTACCTACGAGTGTACTGACGCGATTGCACGAGGCAGCTCTGCGGCTGGGGTGTCGAGGACGTTGAGAAGTGGCGCAAGCTCATCCGGGAAGACCGGCGGGTGCGTTTCCTCCTCTTCGATCCTCTGAGGCGCTTCTCTAACACATGCACGCTGTGCAGAACATGTACTGGATCTTCCCTACCGACCCGCAAGTGACCGCGTCGCTTCCTGACGACGAACCGCTCTCTCTCGACCCGACTCTCGTTGGTCCTCCGCCGCCCGACCCATCTTTCCGGCCGCTCGGGCATATCGCACTCGTACGCCTCCTTTCGAACGTTCCGAAGAACAGCACTGACCGTTCCGAACCTGTAGGACTGGGAGGACTACGGAGGAGAGCCGACCCTCGCCAGCAAGGTGGACCGAGTATGCACGATCGCGACGTTCTTCATCCTCAAGTCACAGCAGGGCCGCGGCCTGGGATCGTGAGCCCCTCCGGCTTTTCTTCCCAACGAGGAGTGAATGAGATGGACCGTTTTTTCGCAGGTCGGTCATGAAGGAGATGGAGCGCCGTGCCGTTGAAGAGCTCAATGCTCGAGCTATCACTCTCAACACTTTTGTGAGTCTTGATTCCCAACTTGAATGCCCGCTTTCGCTGACGCACTCACTCCCCGTTATCAGGACGGCGAAGCCGCCGATGATCCGGTTTGGGCGGCAAAGGTCAATATCACAAGAAACAACGAACGCTGGTACGAGCGCTACGGATACGTCGCGTACAGGCGGGGCATCCCGAGGTACCCGCATAAGGATGTGGACGGGAACGATGTGACTTTGCCGGCGGTGGTGAGTCTGCGTTCCCTTTTCTTCCTCCTCCGCTGTCCTCCCTGTGCTGACTCTGCCCCTCTCTCTTCGACAGTACATGCGTAAGGAGTTGCAGGCATAGAGGTGCTTCGACGGCCTCATCTCGTAAAGCTAGAAGTGGTAGACTGGAAAAGAGCTTTCGGGGGACAACGCGCAAACCGAGCCGCGAATCTGTCGTCCGCATTCGCTCTTTATAAAGCTGCTCGAGGTTGACAGCGCACAAAAAGGACCATCCGCCGCGGTCTTCCACGCGGTCTTCGGCGTCGGAGACCCCTCGCGCCTGTTTCCCTCCTTTGACTCCGTCCATTACCTCTTTTGGCTTCCGCGTGCTTCTACGAAGCTAGACTCTCGCTTCTGACCCTACTGTGCCCCATGTCTACGCCCGCCCTGGTCTACTTCGTCCGGATCGACCCCGACAACGAGCGCGAGGTTGCCGAGCTGAGGAGGCAGCGCATCGTAAGCTGGACTCGCCGGTCCTTGCGGAACCGCTCAAGAAGGTGTCCTGACGCTCCCTCGCGCCGACAGCTCTGCGGATGGGGCACTGAGAACGTCGACCACTGGCTGGAACTCATCCGAGAGGACCGCCGGGTGCGCTCTCTCCCTCTGCACCTCATCTTCTGCCCTACTGACCATCAGTAGACGAACAGAACATGTACTGGATCCACCCGACTGACCCGCAAGTCACGGCAGAATTGCCGGATGACGAGCCTCTCTCCCTCGAGCCGAGCAAGTCCGGCCCGCCTGCGCCTGATCCCGCCTTTCGGCCGCTCGGGCACGTCGCAGTCGTACGTAATCTCCTTCTCTCTATGGGGCGCATCATTCTGACTCTTCCGCTGAGCAGGACTGGGAGGACTACGACGGCGAGCCGACCTTGGCGAGCAAAGAAGACCGCGTCTGCACGCTCGCGACATTCTTCATCCTCAAGTCACAGCAAGGCAAGGGTCTCGGGTCGTACGTTTTCTCCAGTGCCACTCGTTCCGAACGAGGCTAACCTTTCACGTCTTCACTCAGTCTCGTCATGAAGGAGATGGAGCGCCGAGCCGTTTCCGACCTCAACGCCCGAGCCATCACGCTGAACACTGTGGTGCGACTCAGTTCTCCATCTCGTCCTCCCTCTCCCCCTAATCAGCTCGCACTGCGCAGGATGGTGACCGCGCCGCCGACCCAGCCTGGTGGGCTCGCCTCGGCGTCGACTCGGAGAGGGAGCGACCGCGCAGCAACGAGGAGTGGTACGAGCGCTACGGGTATGTCGCGTACCGGAGGGGCATCCCGCGGTACCCGCACAAGGACAAGGACGGGAACGACATCTTGCTCGAGGCCGTGGTGCGTTTCCCGTTTACGTCTTCCACCACCTTCCCTCGACTGACTCCGTGACCTCTGCAGTACATGCGCAAGGAGCTGCAGCCGTAGAAGCAGATAGACCTGCATCTCTCGATCTTCTCGGACACGCCATCGAGGGTGTAGCGAACGGCCACGGGAGGAACCGACCGAAGATGCACAGAGAAGTGATACAAGCAACACAAAGAGAAGTCTCCACCCCTCCTCCTACACTCAGCTCACCACTTCCCGCTCAACGCCCTCTCGCTCTCCCACGGCTTTTCCTCCTCGCCCCGCTGCAAACGCTTGGGCGCGATGCGAAGCTCGTTGCGACCGCTGCAGTCCTTGAAGGAGGAGGCGCCGTACCTGCGGGAGACGACAGCAAGGCGTCAGTCTAGCGACTCGAGGAAAGACAGAAGAAAGAAAGCGCACGTCAAGCCGAACGAGGTCATGAACAGGACGAAGCCGATCAGCGGATAGGACTCGGTAGGGACAAACTTGAGGAGCCGCTCCTGCAGAACGGAGAAAAGTCAGTAGGGGTACGAGAGAAGGAGGGAGAGAACCCACCTTGAGGGTGTAGTGCGGCGGTTCGACGTGGTGAGGGAAGTGATGCGGGAGCGTGGACGCCTGACGGGTCGCGAGGCGACGAGAGGTGGAAGCAGCGGCGGTGCGGAGGGCGAACATGGCTTGATCTGGCGAGGAAGAAAAGAAAAGTCAGCTCGACTTGGAGATAAAGAGCGAGGGAGGAGACTCACTGGGCAGAGGGGGCGTGTAGGCTGTGGGAATGCGCGAGTGAGTGAAGAACAGCAGGGAGAACGAGAGCAGGCGCTCTTGTAGGCTCGACGAGGCCGAAGAAGTCGGCCGCCCCGACCTTCTCAGTACCGCTCGCCGCCTCCTCGGGCCACTAACGCGGCGTCCTCCTCGTCGGCGCGGCTCGGAGAGATCTTGTCGAAGGCTGCGAGACTGACCGACTGCCGAGAGAAGGAGCGGGCAGAAATGAAGAGGTGAGCGAGACGAACAGGTTTCAACGAGGATAAGCGAACGACGACAGGGAGAACTGACTGCGAGGGGGAGAGGGAGAGCAAAACAACGAGTATGGGACATTTTGAAGGGGCTAGTAAAGCGCGAGTAGCCTTTTCGAGATTGGTGAGTGGTGGGGCGAACCTCCTCCTTTTCTCTCTCCTCCACTTCATCCGAGATAACCATTCAAGCGGCGCCATCCTTGCGTCACCGAGTGCCGTCGATCGCGACTCAGGCGCCGACGAGCTGGAAGGAGAGCGGCCTCGCGCGCATCCGCTCCTTCTTGTCGAACTGCCACTTGGCGAACGAGCTGCTCAATTCGGCGACGTCCTGCGGCGCGGCGTCGCGGAGGGGCGGGATCGCGCGGCACCACAGCGCGACGGTCGACTCCCACACGAGGTGGATGTTGGTGACGTCCTGGCGGTCGACGAAGCGGGAGGCGACGCGGCGCGGGTCGGCGGACGAGACGAGGTGCCGGGAGATGTCGACGAAGTGGAGGCAGGGGTGGCGGGCGCAGAAGGAGGAGAGGAGCGAGTTGAGGCGCGTGACCATCCAGGAGCGGGTCGAGAGGTCGTGCGGGTGGTAGGCGGACGAGAGAGGGGGAAGCGGGCCGACGCCTTCGCGCTGTGAGCGGACAAGCGGTCAGCACGGCTTCGCGAAGGCAGGCTAGCGCAGTGCGCACCTCGAGGTACTTCTGGCAGCTCAGCTCGAGGTCTGTCAGGAAAAGAAAAGTCAGTATCGATCGTCGAAACGGGAAAAGGGAAGGAGCGCACAGCGGTCCTCGACGACTGGCGGCGTAACTCCCGCGACGTAGACAACCATGCCCGTGCGCTTGGCCAGCGGGACGATCTTGCTCGAAAGGTAAGCTGAATAGTCGGTGGCGACTCGCTGAACCCAGTCTGCCGGTCCCATCGCCGCCGGGCCCTTCGCCTTGAGTTGCCAGAGGTAGTCTGAGATAGAGAGATGGTGAGTATGGAAAGGATGTGGGAGGAAGAAAGGGGGACTTGCTGCAGAAGAGGTCAACGGAGCCGAAGGTCAGGACGATGCTCGACGGCCGAGCGGCCTCGATGCGCCTCAGGATCTCGGGCCCGACTGCAAGCGTCGAAGACGGGTTGTTGAGGCCCTGCGAAAGGCGAGGAGTGAGTGAGGCTTGGAGATCAAGGAGAAAGTAGCAACGCACCCTGGCCGAGGCGCCGGAGAAGCGGTGGACGCGACAGAAGGTCGACGAGATCAAGCTGTAAGCGCCGACGAAGCTGTCGCCGAAGACCTCGACGCCGCCGGGCTTGGTGGGCGGTCCGCCGACGAGAGAGCGAGGGCGTGCCGGCGACGAGGTTCTCATCGCTCGCTGCGGACTGCAGGACGGCGAGACGGGTCGAGGCGGAGGGGCGCAGGTGGAGGAGGAGACGGAGTTGCGACGGAACGGAGCGCGGTAAAGCTCTGGCGAGGGCGGAGGTGGCGGGATGAGAGCGGGAGAAGAAGGGCGACGAGGGAGAAGATGAGACGGCGAGGAAGGGCGCGTGGGCGGCGTGCGGGGCGGCGGAGGCGCGTAGGGTGACACGGGCGTGCTCCTCAGCGCGGCGAGCATCGCGGGGCGAGAGGTGGAGGAGAACGAGAGGCGAGGGGAAGGAGCGAACGGCGACGAGGGACGAGCAGGACGTACCAGCAGCCCGCTCGGAGGGCGCTGCGGCAAAGGAGATGGTGACCACAGACTGCTCATCGTCGCTGTCGAGTGCATGCGGCTGGAAAGGAAGAACGAGATGAGCGACCTCCGCCTCCTCCTCCTCTTTTCCCCTTCGCGCCGCCTCGCCCCCTTTCTCGAGGTCAAAGTGTGGCTCCTGTTCCTCCATCTCCTGCCCTCTGCGGAGATGGAGTAGAGGGCCCGAACGGCTGCCCTTGCGCCGGGATGGTCATCAGCGGCCTCCTCTCCTTCGACGGGGTCCGACCGCTCTTGCCGGAAGAGAGGGAGAAGGAAGCAGGAAAGCAAACCGCCTGGGTTGCAGTATAGATAGAGAAAGTGTCTGTGGGCAGAGAAGAGTGGCGAGAGGGCGGTCTACCGGCTCGTGAAGGCCTCGGCGAAGAGGAGGAGTACCGCCACCGCCTCGAGGGCCAATCCGGCGAACAGCTCTGGAGGAGAAGAAGTCAGCTCGGAGAGGAGACGGCGTTGGAGTGGACGCACGAGTGAACCCCGACCCGAGGCTGCCCGACGCGCCCGCCTTTTTCAAGTTGTCCGCCGTCTTGGCCAGCTGGACCCTCAGCGCGATCGTCGCCGCCAGGCCAATCACGAGCGAGGCCACGCCCGTCACGGTCGCCGACTTGCGCAGGGCGGGCTGGCGCTTGCCGAGGAAGGCGGCGCGCTTGGTCGCGTGCTGGGAGATGGAGGAGAACACGACGGCGAGGATTTGGGCGGCGAGGAGGACGAGGGAGAGGAAGAGAGCGGCGGGGGCGAGCGGGAACTGATTGGGCAGGGCGGACTTGACGTCGGACGAGAGGGTGAGGTTGTCCCAGGTCTCGACGAAGATCGGAGTGAAGGACGGCGAGGTGCAGACGGGGTGAGTGGTCGTCGAGTTGGAGTAGCAGACACCTGTGGTTTAACAAGGCGTCTTAGCGTGAGAAAGAAAGAGACAGGGCTGAGAGGCGTACCGAGCGGACCGAGAACGAGCTTGACCTCCTCCATTGAAGTCGCCGTCGAAGCCGAGTTGGTCGAGTTCTTCTTGGCTGCGCGCTTCACCATCCGCCTGCTGTGGTAGGGCGCAGCCAGAGCGTCCTCGGCAATCCAGCGCTTCGCAGTCGTCGAGGAAGAAGAGGTCGTCACGTTGGTCGAGACTTGGAGGAGGCTGACCCGGTCGGAGAGGATAGGGTCCGGGGCGAGGAAGGCGAGGAGGAAGACCAGGAACGAGGCGAGGAGGACGAGGGGCGAGAGGGTGTGGTAGAGGTGGTTCATGGCGGAAGAATGCAGAGGTCGACCAGCGACGGGAAGGAGAAAACGGACTGGAGAGAGAAGCGGAAGCAAGAAGCGAGAGCTTAGCTGCGCTCGCTAGTACGCTCACAAGACATAGGGCTGCTCGGGCCCTCGTCCAGCTGCCTCGGAGGGCGCGTCCGACTGGTGAGGACAAGGTGCGCTGAGGACAAGGGCGGAGGGGAGGGTGCGCAGACGCGGCGTCGGGGGCGCGGGCGAGGGCGACAGCGGCATGCAAACGGCTGCTAGGGAGCTGGCTAAGCTAGTCTGCAAGCGTTTGGACAGTTGTGACGCTCAAGAGGAGGGAGGAAAGTGTTTGCGACGACGGTCCGCCTTTCGACCGCTCTCAGTCTCCTGCACACCGCTCGGAAGAGCTCTTGCTAAGCTGACCAGCATGTTGACCGCGCACACAGCAACTCCAGCAGTCGGGGCTCACCCAGCAGCCCTGGTCCCCTCTTTCTCGTCCCCCTCCTCCCCCTGACTGGTATCAAGCTGCCGCCCTTTGTTCTTCTTCTGGAAGGCCATATCGACCTGGTCCACCGTCTTTTGTCCTCTCCAGCTCGACCCTGGGCACCCCTCTCTGCGCCTTCCCGCCTTCCTGCTTCCTGCCGCTCGCTCGAGTTCCGCCTCGACCTCGTCTGCCCTCTCTCGCTGGGCCCGCAAGCGCTCCACCGTCCCGCCTTTGTCACTCAACAACATGTCCGGCCCGCACTCGACCCCGCCACCCGCCATTCAGCTCACGAGCTACTCCTCGTCGAGCGACAACTCGCTCGACAAACCGACGCCGACGCCGTCGCCCGCCGCACTCGACGTCAAGGACTCATTCCTCTCCTCCTTCCCCGGCGAGCCCGTTGAGCCCAAGCCGAGGAGGAGGCTGCGCCTCCCGCCGTGGCTGCCGACGCTCAGTCAGCTCGACACGGCGCTGTGGGCGGCCGTCCCGCTCGTCTTCCATCTCCTCGCCATCGTGCTCCTCGCGGGCTCGATGTTCGTGCATGACAAGGACCGGACGTTCATGTCGCTGAAGGAGATCAACGGGACAGGCAGGCTGGATTACTTCCCCCTAGGTGCGTTTTCTCCTCGCCTATCCCTACACCTCGCCTACACCTGATTTCTCCGATTTCCTCCCCTCCTTCCCTCCTTTTCCTCCACCTTTGCGCATTCTTCACCGATATTAACACATCTATCCCCGCCAGGCTCCTGCGTTACCACGCCGAACTCTTCCGCCTACACCTGCACCTCCCCTTCTACGACCGTGCACTACTCGTCCTCCGTCGTCCCCCTCCTCCCCCATCTCCCTCCTCTGGTCGTCCTCAAGCTCCCGATGACCGAGACCCAGATCCCGGCCATCTTTGTCACGACCCTCGCACTCCTCGGCGCCTCCCTGATCGTCTACCTCCCGCTCTGGACACTCGCCTACTTCCCCTACACCCGCCTCCTCCCCAGCCCGCTCGTCAAGCTGTACCGCTACTTTCCGCGAACGCTCTACCAGCTCTCGGCCTTCCTGTCCTTCATCGCGTTCGCATTCGCGAGCACGGTCGGCGTCGCGTTCAAGCTGTACCTCCTCACGGCCGCCAAGACGTTCACGCTGTACTACAAGTACGGCCAGTACGCGCTCCACTCGAGCACGATCGCGTGGGAGGCGCGCCACGGCAGCGGGTTCGACCTCGTCTGGGCCGCGAGCACCTTTGCCGGCCTGTCGGTCGTCGCGGTCAACGTCGCGCTGCACAACGGGTTCGACGAAAGGGTGCGTTTTCTTCCCTTCTCTCTCCTCGCACACTGGTCACTGACATGCCACCCTGCTGCAGGTCGAATGGCCGGAGCAGGCGCAGCGGAGGAGGTAGACGAGCCGGCGCTTTTCTCTCTCGTTGTACCTATCTAGACTTCTCTCCTCTTTTCCCTGTAACTGCCGCAGCTCTATATCGCCACTCGTGCTCAGCTCAGAAGTGCGCATTGTGGCTTTGCGAGGTGCGAGGAGAGCAAGGCAACACGAGGTGATGCGGGATGCGAAGATGCGGTTGAAGGAGCACGCACAACATCTGTAGGCGATACGTCGGGCCCGACGAGGGAACAACAGGAGAGAGAGGAAGAGCCGCACAACACCGAGAAGAGAGGGAGAGAAGGCACAACTTGGGACTGCAAGCGAGAGAGCGAGAGGAAGAGTACAACTGGGTGACCGTGGTGCGATGCGCGTGGGTATAGAGAAGGAGAGAAGGGGAGCAAAAGCCCTGATAACGTGGTGAAGGAGGGAAAGAGGATACGAAAAGGGGGGAGGGAAGAAAAGCGACGATACCATGCAAGCGGCCCTCGTCGACCGGATCAAGCGCGCCTTCCTCGTCCGTACGCCCCTCAACCGTCGATCCTGCTCCTCTTCCTCGCCCCGCCGTCGATCTGCCCCTGCCCCTGCGCCCCAGCAGCGCCAAACATGCCGCCGTCCGCGCCCATCCCGAACGCGCCCATGCCCATCGCGCCAAAGTCCATCATCGGCATCCCGCCCATCCCGCCGAACGCGCCCATCGCGCCCATCGGGTTCGACACGCCAAAGTTGGGCATCCCGAACGCGCCCATCCCGCCGGAGAAGTCGAACCCGCCCATCTGGCCCATCTGGGGCATGAACGCCGGGTTGAACGCCCCGCCGCCGGCGTTGGCGTTGGCGTTGAAGGCCGGGTTGACGACGCCGCCGTTCGAGGGGTTGCCGCCGCCGAAGCCGCCCATCTGCTGAGGCTGCGAGACGACAGGCTGGGGCTGGTACTGCCCCTGCTGGTGCCCCTGCTGCTGGCCGTACTGCCTCGGTCCCTGGCCGCCCATGCCCATGCCCATGCCCATGCCCGCGCCGCCGCCGCGGTTCTGCATCCCGCCGCCCTGCTGCCCCTGCTGCTGCTGCTGGTTGTGCCTCTGCCCCTCGGCGCGGCCCTGGTTGTAGCCCTGCTGCGGATGCGGGTTCATGTACGCCGTCGTGCTCGACGGGGGCGGGCGCGCGGCCGAGCCGAAGCCGCCGCGCGAGGTCGAGGCGCCGGCGTTCGAGGCCGAGGCGCCGGAAGTGGCCGAGTAGGGCTGGTTCTGCGGGCGGATGGGCTCTGTAGGATGGGAGGAGAAGTCAGTCGGGAAGGCCCGGGAACAGGAGAGAGAGCAACGAGAGACGAACCCTTCGGAAGAGTCTTGAAGGGCGAGACGCCGTTATTGCTCGCGGTGAGGTGGGCGGTCATCTTACGCATCTGGTACTCGCTGTTGATGAGCGCGCGAGGAGGTCAGTCTTGACTGCGGCAGAAGAAACAGAGGAATAGCGCACTTCTGGTCGATATAGGCCTTGACCTGCGCGGCCTTGTCGTGCGAGTGGCACTCGATGAAGCAGACGCTACGTAGGAGAGGTGGAGGGGAAGCGTCAGCCAGGTAGTACGAGGCAATAGAGGAGGAAACGCCTCGACGCACCCCTTGGACTTGCCGTTGACCTTGTGCTCCTGGAACGAGACGTCCTTGAGCGGCACCTCAACGCCCGCGAGCCTCGCCAGCTCGACCATGTCGGCGTCGCTCGACCACTACGAGCGGGCCCGCCACGAAGTACCGTCAGATCTGCTCGTAAAAACCGCGAGGAGAAGGGGGGAGCAAACGGCGGTACGTACCCAGTGCAGCTCGCCGACGTAGACGGCGGTCTGGTTCGCGCTAGTGTTGTGCACGCTGCCGTTCGCACCGCCCGAGGCGACAGGAGGGCGGATGCCCGTGAGCGGGTTGGCGGGGAGACCGGCGGGAAGAGCGGCTGGGAGGGTGGGCTGCAGGGAGGGCGTCAAGGGGTCAGTTCCGAGTCTGCCTACGGTCGGAGTCGACTGTCTAGCAGTGCGTGCCCGGACGAGGCGAGAAGCGAGATGAACGCGGTGGACTCGGGACGGACCTTGGTGTCGACGGTGGGAGAGCGGCCGAACGAGGGGACGGAGCCAGCGAGGACGCCGTGCATGCCATTGCCGTTGGTGCCGGTAGCCATGCCGTTGTGTGTGCTGCTGTGGGCGGTGGTGGCAGCGGAAGAAGGAGCAGGTGGGGCGTCCTGGAGGGCGAGGTCCGTGTCGTCGTCGCCGTAGTCGAGCTCGAGCGACCCGCTCCTGGTGCGTTCCATTCCGGCGGACATGCTGGCTGACTGGCTGCTAGGCGGGCTGGAAAGGGAGGTCGAGGCGGGAGATGGGCGAGAAGGAGCAGGAGGAGGAGTAAGGCGACGGCTTGGAGGCGTGTTCTGGTCCGGCAGATGGATCGAGTGGCTAGATCTGGAGGTGTTGAGCGGGAAGAAACACGTCCAGCGAGGAGAGCGTGAGAGAGAGCGGCGAGAGGGGGACAAGCAACAACGAGGGCCACTTTCGCTGTCGGCTGGCCCTCTTGGTGCCTCATGGATGACACTCGCAAGCGTATGAGTGTGTCACGTAGCTCTGCGGACCAACTCGGCCTCACTGTGAGAAAAGGCGGCTACTGGACTTCGATGAAGGCCGGAAGAGCAACGCTTGTTCTCCCTCCCACCAGCATGGCGCGCACGGCTACGCTTCACTTTACGCCCCTGCGCAACTGCCTGTGCAACCTCCCGCTCTCGCTGCACGCCCCGCTCGTCCAGCGCGGAGTGGTGCGCTCTTTCCTCCTCCTCGCCTCGTCCGGCTATCTCGCACTGACCACCCACCGCACACAGGCACCCCAGTCGATCGCAGTACAGCTCACTCTCAAGTCGACCACCCCGCCCACCACCGTCTACCTCGGATGGACCGGTCTGCCCTCGTCCACCCCGCCCGTCGCCGTCGCCAACCATGCCCGCGGCAACGCTCAGCAGCTCGACCGCATCGAGATCGACCCCCAGTTCGCAAACATGCTCTCTCCGGGACTTGCTGAGGGAGCCCAGGTGCGTTGCCGCGCCGTCCCCGACGCTTGACCTCGCTCGAAGTGCATGTGGGGGAACTTGCTCACCCGTTTTCGCCCCTTTCAGGTCAGCATTGAGCTCCTGCGTGAGCTTCCGACGGCGCAGACGGTCAATGTCACCCCGCTGAGCGCGGACGACTGGGAGATTCTGGTGCGTTGAGCCTCTTTTCCTCCTTCAAATCGCTTACTTATTCCCTTTCTTTCCGTAGGAAACGAACGCCGAATTTGTCGAGATGTTTCTCCTCAACCAGGTGCGAGCAGTGAAGGACGGCATGGTGGTCGGATGTTGGGTGGGCGGGAACACGCTCGTCCGCTTCGTCGTCGGTTCGTCCTTTTTCTCCTACTTGGCCTCCCTGAGAGCGCACTCACGCTCTCCTGCCTGCAGACTCAACCTCTCCCGCCGCGTCTCCCGCCCTCCTCCTTACCTCCTCCACCGAGCTCATCGTCGCTCCCAAGACGCGTCACAACCCTGCCGCCGCCGCCTCTTCCTCCAAGCCTCACGACCTCTCTTCCACCTCCGCATCTGGCCCCGCTCATTCGTCCTCCGCTCATCCTGCCTCGTCCACCTGGCCCTCTACCGCACGCAAGCTCCTCCGCCTCCTCCCCCTCTCGCTCACCCCGCCAGAGCTCACTGCCGCGCCCGCGAACGAACGGCCAGGCGAAGACGCCCTGTTCGTCTCTCCCCGCCTCGCGCGGGATGTCAGGAGCGCCTTCCCGCTCGGCAAGATTACGGTCTCGCACTACCCTCGACCAGGCGCGGGCGGGAAGAGCACCCCTGAGGGGGAAGAGGGAGGGGCAGCGCAGCAGGGAGGAGCGGAAGGGGAGAAGGCGCCGGCGACGAAGGTGCTCGCGGAAGTGCGGGTGTACGAGAGTGCGAAGGTGCCGGAGGGGCATGTTTGGGCAGGCGAGAAGGTCAGGCGGGAGATGGGTTTAAAGGAGGGCGAGGGGACGTATGAGCTGCTCAAGTGCGCCTACCTCTCCTCTCTCATTCTCGCTGCGCCCATTGACGATTTGCACGCAACAGGATCGCCGCGCCCCTGACCTCTCAAGCGAAGAAAGCGCGGGCGAAGGAACAGCAGCAGCAACAGGCAGCACATTCCGCTCCTGGCTCGGCGACAACTTCTCCCAAGACGCGGTTGGTCTTCCTCTTGCCGCGTCACTCAGAACTCCACTAAAGTCCCCTCCCGACTCGCAGCTCCCGCCCCTCCTTGCAGCAACAGCTCTCGACGCTCTCGCACCCTCGCGGGCCCTCCTCCGCCCGCTCTCCCAAACCCGCCCCTTCCTCCGCCCTCTCCCCATCTCCTCCCTCCCCGCCTGTCGTCCTCGCTGGTATCGACGCCCACCTTGCCTCGCTCAAGGGTCACATCGTCACCTCGCTCGCGGCGCGGAGCTTGTCAGGCGGCGCAGCGGGCAAGGGAGACTCGGCGCCTGGCGTGCTGGTGACGGGCGCGAGTGGGGCGGGGAAGACGGCGCTCGTGAGGGAGGTGGCGGGCGCGATGGAGAGGGACGAGCGGGTGCTGGCTCGTGCGTCTTGCTTTGCCGTCTCTTCCCTCTCTCCTTCTCCCTGTTCTCCCTTGGTTGCTGTTGCGTACTGACCTCCGCCTCTGAATCCAAACAGACACCCTCTACATCGACTGCGCCAAGCACGCCGATGACCGCCCAGGGCAGCTCAAGGCGCGGGTCAAGGACTGGTTCGACGAGGCGTGTTGGCACGCGCCGAGCGTCGTCGTGCTCGACAACCTCGACCGCATGCTGCCTGCCGAGCTCGAGGTGCGTGGTGGTCCTGTTCTTTCCTTCGGCAGCGAACTGACGCTTTCGACACCCCTTCCCTCGCTTGTTTCGACTCTCTCTCCCTCACCTCCTTCCGCTCATCGCGAAAACAGCACGCCGATTCGTTCCCCTCCCTCCACTCAGCCAACGCCTTCCTCTCCCTCGCCCTCTCCGCGCTCGCTTCCCGTCCCATCGTCCTCATCGCCAGCGCCCAGGGCTCGACAAGCCTTCACCCGCTGCTGACTCAGACACATCTGCTCGGAGAGACGATCTCGCTGAGGGGACCGAGCAAGGCGGCGAGGAAGGACGTGCGTGTTCTCCCTCTCTTCGGGCTGACTCCGTAGCTTACGCTGACCCTCTCCTCGCAACCCGCAGATTCTTAACTCCCTACTCAACACCAAGATCACCCCCTCGCCCTCTTCTTCCTCCTCCGCTCTGCTCCGCCTTTCCCCTTCGCTCAATCCGGCCTCCATCGCCGCGAGCACGGAAGGCTACCTCCCCGCCGACCTGCGGGATCTGGTCGATCGGGCGGTGCACAAGGCGGCGATCAGGGCGATGGGAGAGAAAGAGAACAGAATGGGAGGGGAAGAGGTGCGTTGGCATTCTCGCCAGCTTTCCGGAGTGCTCTCGCTCGACGAGTGCTTCCGCCGGTTGCGCTTCGTGACGTGTATTGACGTTCTTACCCCTCCACAGCCCCTAACCCTCACTCCTGCCGACTTCGACCTCGCCCAGTCCGGCTTCGTCCCGCTCTCCTTGCGCGACGTCAAGCTGCAAAAGTCGGACGTCCAGTGGGCCGACATCGGCGGCCTGCACGAAGCGCGCAAGACGCTCCGCGAGACGCTCGAGTGGCCGACCAAGTACGGCGCGATCTTTGCGAGCTGCCCGTTGCGGTTGCGGTCCGGGTGCGTCTTGCTTTGCTTCTCTCTTTTTCCCTTCCTCCTGTCTATACGCGGGAAAGAAGGCTGATGGAGAGGTTTCTGCGATCGTCCACAGACTGCTCCTCTACGGCTACCCCGGGTGCGGCAAGACGCTCCTCGCGTCGGCCGTCGCGAAGGAGTGCGGCCTCAACTTCATCTCGGTCAAGGGCCCCGAGATCCTCAACAAGTACATCGGTGCGAGCGAGAAAAGCGTGCGTCTCGCTTCGTCGAGCTTCCCTCAATTCCCTCTCGTGCCCAGCAAAACGAGGAGGTACTGATCGAAGCTCTTCTTATGCGGATGTCCAGGTACGCGACCTGTTCGACCGGGCACAAGCTGCGAAGCCGTGCATCCTCTTCTTCGACGAGTTCGACTCGATCGCACCAAAGCGGTTCGTTCCTTTCCTTCCTTCTCGCTCCCCGTCTTCCTCCTCTTCCTCTGCCATACTAACTCTCATCGCCCATCGCAGTGGCCACGACTCGACCGGCGTGACAGACCGCGTCGTGAACCAGATGCTCACGCAGATGGACGGTGCGGAAGGCTTGGACGGGGTCTACGTTCTCGCCGCGACTAGGTGCGCCTGGGTCCCTTTGCTCTCTCGCCCTGCCTCTCATCTAATGGCAGTAGCTGATCCTCGTCGGGCCTGGACGCACAGCCGCCCCGACCTCATCGACTCGGCACTCCTCCGCCCCGGCCGTCTCGACAAGTCGATCCTGTGCGACATGCCCAACCTCGAGGACCGCATCGAGGTGTGTCTCCCTTTCCTAGCCCTCTGTCCTTCTCCCGTCTCACTTTTCCCTCCGTATCAACCGTGTCTCGCAGATCATGCGCTCCGCCGCCCGCAAGATCCACCTCTCCCCGACCGTCGACCTTTCCTCCCTAGGCGCCCTCACCGCCGGCTACTCGGGCGCCGACCTCCAAGCCCTGATCTACAATGCGCACCTCGACGCCATCCACGACTCTATCCAGCCCGCCGTGGGCGAGGACGGGGTTGTTGCTGCTTCGGGCGCAGGAGGAGAGGGAAAGAAGGGCGGGGACGAGGAGGTGCGGTATATTGCGATTGGCGGGAAGGAGGAGGAGAAGGTGCTGAGCCGGGCGGAGCAAGCGAGCGTGAATAAGCGGGTGCGTCGACCGATGCCTTTCCTTCGAGCCTTCTCTTCCTTCTCCCACACGGCACTGACTGGTGAATCCTGTCTCTACTCGTGCACAGCTCGAGCTCATCCTCGGCGCAATGAAGGAGGCCCAACAAAGCAAGAAGAAGAAGCAAACTGTCACCTCAGCCGCCACGCCCTCCCCCCGGCCTACCGTCCGTCTTCACCCTGTCCTCCTCGTCCGGCTAGATCCGCTGACGCTCCTTGTTGCCTCGTACAGACCTATGTCACCGACGAGCACCTGCAGAAGTCGCTACAAACGACCCGGCCCTCTGTTCCGGCCGACGAGCTTGCCCGGTTGCGGCGAATGTGCGTACCCTCCTCCCTGCCTCGCTTCTCATGCACACACTCTCTCAGAGGACGACACTAACCAACGCTGCCGCCCACAGCTACAACGAGTTCGTCTCTGGCCGCAGCGCCGAGGGCTTCCCGAACGGCGAGGCGAGCCAGCAGGTCGGCGGGCGATCGTCGCTGATGTAGCGCTTGCTGTCACGCTTCTTCCAGGCTCTCTCTTTGCGCGGTCGCGGAGAAGGAGAGAAACAGGCGGGAAACAGTCTAGATATGCAGGAACTGGTGCGGGGTACGAGATGCGGCAACAAGGCAGGAAGCGATACATCGACGACGGCGGCGCCCGCCTCTCCTCTCTTCGCCCTCCCTCCTCTCCTTCCCTTCGACCGGCACCCTCACACCTGCTCCCTCGCCGCGACCTCTGGGCCGACGACGTCAACGACCGACTCGTGCAGCTGCTGGAGGGCGAGCTGGACGGTCGGCTGGGCGTGCGATTCTGCAAGCGCAGAGGGGAAAAAGTCAGTCCCCGGACGAACGGGAGGGGAGAAAGAAAGACGGGAGAGAAGGAAAGGAAGGAACGAGGAGGGAAACAGGACGTACCGCCTCCGCTCTTCTCGATGACGCCGGCTTGGCGCAGCAGGGCGAGGACGCGAGGTTGGAGGTTCGTCCAGTAGACCTGTAACGACGGTGCTCAACGACAATCGGTCCTGCTTCCCGAACACGCACGGAAAAGAGAAAGGAAAGACAAAGCAGCGAGACGCACCAACACGCTCCTGCTCGTGTAGCTCGCGACCACCTCCTCCAAGATCTGGCACGCGCTCGCATCCACCTCGTGCACGTCCCCGAGCTGGAACACGACCACGCTCGCCTCTGCCCTTCTCGGCGCATCGGACGGGTGGTGCTTCTTCGCGCCGTAGCGCTCGAGGCGCCTCAGGCGCTCCTTGAGCGCGCCCGTGTTGGCAAACGTGAGCGCGACGTCGCGGATGCGCGCGATGAGCACGCCGGGGACCTCCTCGTCCAGCTCGTCGGCGGCGTCGTCCAGGTCCGAGTCCTCGTCGAGCGGCTCGAAGACGGACGTGCCCGGGATGCGGCCGAGGAGGTTGATCCGCACGGCGGTGGACTGCTTGATGCACAGGACCATCGAGAGCGCGACGGAGACGATGATGCCGACCTGTCGAGGTGCGCTTGTGGGTCAGTCAATGGACGGAAGAGAGGGGAAAGAGGCGCACCTCGACGGAGTAGAGCAGAGAGAGGAAGAAGGTGAGGAGCATGAGGGCGCCGTCGACCCAGGCGCGCATCTTCCAGAAGAACTGTACGGAGAGGAAACAGGTCAGTTGTGCCTGGCCTCCGACCAGGAACCCTCTACCTGATAAAGTGCTGAAAAGGCAGCAGGGAAGAAGGGAGAAGCCGTCTCGACGTACCTTGACATCCTCGGGCGCCTCCTCCAAGATCGAGAACACGACGACGCACACCACGACGGCCAGGATGCACTTCGGCAGCGCCTCGAGGAACCCGAGCATCGTGTACGTGACGAGCAGCACGAGCGCGCCGGTGAGCAGGCTTGCCATCTGCGTCGTCGCGCCCGTGTCGCTCGCCAGCCGGGAGCGCGTCAGCGAGCCGAAGCCCTGCAGCGCGCCCGAGCAGAGCGAGGTGAAGAGGTTGGCCGAGCCGAGGGCGCAGAGCTCGCGGTTCGGCGAGATGGGGTAGTCGTGCTTCGAGCCCTGCGGATCGAGCACCAACCATACCATCAGTTCTACCCTCAAAGTAAGGATAAGGCTCGACCCGACGCACCTGGTCCTTCGCCGCCACAATGGAGTCCAAGAACCCGAGCACGGCGATGACGGTCGCCGTGCCGAAGGTCTTGCCCGCGTAGCCGCGGAAGGGGACCCAGGAGGGGCCGAGGAAGGGCAGGCGGAACTTGACGGCGCCGGGCGAGACGCGGCCGAGGGTCGCGAGGCCGTGCGAGGACCAGGAGAAGGTGTGGGAGAGGACTGTGGAGGGTTGAGCGAGGACATGTCAGGATCTGACACGAGGTTTAGAGGGAGAAGAGGAGGAAAGGGTGGAGGAGCAAGAAGAAGGAAGGGAGACGTACAGGTCGAGACGAGCACGACGACGAGGACCTCGGGGACGTACTTGAGGAAGCGGAACCCCTTGCGGCGCGAGAGGCGGCGCTTGAAGAGCCTGGCCGAGACGAGGACGAGCAGCGCGACGGACGAGACGGCGAGCGTGAGGCGGTGGGTGTCGCCGAGGCTGTCGTCGGCGCAGGACGCTCTGTCAATACGCTCTTTGCGGCTGAGAGACGCAGAGAGAGAAGATAAGTCAGGGCGACGCACTGGGTAAGCACGTAGCTGATCTTGGCCAAGAAGCTTGAGCTCGCGCCGTACTCCTTCTGCAGCCCAGCCTCGAGGCCAAGGATGGGCACGGCCTGCGTCGCAAAGATGACGAGGCCGACGGCGGTGATGAAGCCGCGGAGGAGCGCTTTGGACAGGACGGCGTCGAGGAAGCCGAGGCGGAAGAAGCCGAGTCTGCGCGGGCAGAGGAGGATCAGCAGGATGGAAGAGACGAAGAGGTTAAGTGCACGCACAGGAAAGTCACCAGCCCGCTCTGGAACGTCACGAGCGTCGTCAACCTGACGACCATTCGCGCCTTGTCCTGCGGGCTCATGAGCCCGTGCGCGTGCTCCTCCTCCTCGATGAAACGCGCGACCATCTCGCCCGTGATGAGGCTCAGCGCCGCCTCGGGCCCGACGCTCATCTGCCGGCACGTCCCGAGGACCGAGTAGAGCATGGCCGGGATCGAGGCGGCGAAAAGGCCGTAGACCGGGTCGGTGTGGACGAGGTTCGTCGCGTAGGACATGGATTGCGGAACAATCATGGAGGTGAGCTGCCGGGAAAGTTGATGTCAGTCGACTACAACCGTTTGACGAGAGGAGGGACACCGACGAACCGTCAACGCCGCCGTCAGGTCGCCGCCGAAGTGCTTAGGGGTGTATTGCGGAAGCCACGAGAGGACCTGCATTGTTGAGGAGGGCGAAGAGATGGGTAGAGGAGGAGGAAGAGGTGGAGAGCGAAGAGAAAAGGGGAGGAACAGCGGTCAGTCGGAGTTCTCCGTCGCACGGAGGGCAGAGGAAGAGCAGCGCACGGGGACGTAGTACCGCGCCTTGGTTTTCCAGCTCTGCCACCGCGTCTGCCGTTGCCGCTGGCGCTCCTTCTTCCGCTCGAGGGATTTCGCGCGAGAAAGGCGGGCGGGGAGGGAGGCAAGGGCGGCTGTGAGGAGGACGGTCAGCCTGAGTCAGTGTACATAGCAGGCTCGCGGACGAGCGACAGGCGCTTGTTGCTCGCTCGCAGAAGAGGCAGCACGTTGGCTGAACGAGGGGGAGGAGGGAGGAGCGAGAGCTGACCTCGATCATTGCCGCTCCTGGGAGTGCTCGTCCCGTAGCTTGCTCTGCCGCTGAGTGCGTTCTCGTCGCCCGAGTCGAGCGGGTCGTGGTCGTTGGCGAGCCGATGAGAGGCTGGGTGGGGAGACGAGGAGCGAAGCAGCGAAGACCGCTCGTCCGGGTGGGCGTTGGCGGCAGTCGCCAGGGGGACCTTGTGGCCGCTCGGAGGCATGGCTGGCAGGACGAAGCAGCAGAGTGGAGGGGAGGGAGATGCAACGAGGACGGGGTGCCGACTTTCGAGTGCAGTACCGATGAGAATGCAGGCAGCCTTACGAGAATGTCAACGTGCCTTTGTACGAGTCTCACGCTGTCCAGTGAGGAATCGGAGGAGGTGTTTGCGAGTGGGCTGAGCCAAGGTCGACGACGAAGCCCAACGCTCTCTCTCTCTCCTCGTCGTGCTGCTCTGTTGCTGGCTGTGACGTGCTGTGCCACTCTCTGTAACCCTCTCACTGCCCCTGTGACCCTCTGTCGACCCACTCGTCCAGCGTTGTGCCAACTTCACCGCCTCGTTTCCTGACCCCAACCGCTCCTCGTCCCCACCCTCACTCTCCAACTGCTCCTGCACACCCTCCCACCCCAGTGCACGCACCTGCACTTCCCACCTACCCCGTGCGATGAGCGGACGCAGCCCCAAGGCCCTCCTTCCTTCGTCCCTCTCGCTCGCCCAGCTCGCCTCCCAACTCCCGCAAGCCGTCGCCAAGCAGTCCTCGAGGCGCACCCTCACCACCTCGGGGTTCGTCGTCGTACGCCACCAGCGCAGGGCCGCCCCGACCCAGCAGGGACAGGGCGCACCACCGTCCACCTCGGGCTCACCATCAGTCCAGGTCGGCACTGGATCACCTGCGCAGGGAGGTCCAGCAGGCAGGGCAGCGGGGGGACGACCACAGCCAAAGCAGAACGGCGGAGTCTACCGCCGCACCGGCAGCGCCCAGCTCCACCGCTCCCGCTCCCTCGGCACCTACTTCCAAGACTCGACCTCGTCCCCGTCCTCCTCAGCCGCCCTCTCTCGCCAGTTCCACTCGTCCGCCCGCACGCACCACCAGCAACCGGGCGTCTCTCCCGCTTCGGGCGCTGAGCTTCCCCCGCTCCCGTCAGGGTCCGGGTCGGGAGGAGGGGGAGCAGGAGCAGGGGGACCTTCGCCGTCTTCGTCACCGAAGCACCACTCGTCTCTCGCGACCCCCTCGACGCAGCAAGGAGGCGGAGGAGGCGGAGAGCTCTTCCCGCCAAATGCCTACCAAGGCTCTTCGTCCTCCTCGTCCTCCCCACACGACCTCCCGTCGACCATCGACCACCCGACCTCGTCCCTCCCGCTCTCCTCCCAACCCTCCTCCTCCACCTCCTCTACCTCGACCTCGTCCTCCCACTCGCAGCCCTCCTCCCACAACCCCCCCGCCACACTCTTCTCGACCCCCCCGCCACGCTCCGTCCCGCCGCACGCCCTCCCGTCCTTCTTCGGTTCGGCGCTGTCGATCGCGCGCAGGAGCAACCTCGTGTTCCGCAACGGCGCGTACGGGATCCCCAAGCCCGCGCGCGCCAAGCGCGTCGCGAGCGAGACGAACCCGGCCCTGAGCAGGAAGGGCAAGGAGAAGATGGTCGAGGACGAGGAGCACTACTTGAGCGTCGGGGTCGGCGAGGATGCGGTGCGTTTCGGCGTCCCTTCTTTCCCTCCTTTCCTCCTCGTTGAGCGAGCGGGCAAGACTGACTCCACTCGTTCGCGCCGACAGTACTTCCTCCGCTCCGACTCGCTCGGCGTGGCAGACGGCGTCGGCGGCTGGTCGGGCCACGCAGGCGCCAACTCGGCTCGCTGGGCGCGCAAGTTCATGCACCGTCCGTCTCGTGCCCCTCTTCTCTTTCTTTCCTGCAGCTGACCATAGCCGCCCTCCCGCAGACTGCTCGTACGAGCTTGGCCGCTACGAGAACATCGACGACGAGCTGTTCTTGCAGTACTACGACGTCGACCCGGTGGACGTGATGCAGCGCGCGTTCGAGAAGACGCTGGCGGAGTGCAAGGAGGAGGTGCGTTTTCTCGCCTCCCTCACTCGTTGACTTCGAGGCTTACTCCTCTCTTGCTCACAGGGCACCATCGGCTCCTCGACCGCGCTCCTCGCTGTCCTGCGCAACGACGAGCTGCGCCTCGCGAACCTGGGCGACTGCTCGTGCTGCGTCATCCGGGACAACGACTACCTCTTCCGCACCGAGGAGCAGCAGCACCAGTTCAACTTCCCGTTCCAGGCGGGCACGAACGCCAAGGACACGCCCGCCAAGGACGCGCAGCGGTTCACGGTCCAGGTCAAGCGCGACGACATTGTCATCCTCGCGTCCGACGGCCTCGTCGACAACGTCTTCTCGGACGACCTGCTCGAGGAGGTCCTCCGCTTCGTCGGGTCGCACCAGCCCCTGCCCTCTCCCCCCTCGTCAAGCTCCTCGTCCTCCTCGCCCTCGTCGTCCCCACAAAGCCGCTTCACCTTGCGGCGCTTCTCCCCGCAAGCCGTCTCCGAAGCGCTGTGCTTCCGCGCCAAGAGCGTCTACGACGACCAGCGCGCGGTGGCGAGCCCGTTCCAGCAGCGCGCGATGGAGGAGGGGATCCACTATGCCGGAGGAAAGATCGACGACGTGAGCTGCTTGGTTGGGGTGGTGGGCGAGTTGGAGGCTGCGCCCGTAAGTCTTCCTTGCTCCCGCACTTTGGCGCGAGGCGGCTGCTTGCAGGCGCTGTCGTGCTCAAATCTTGAGAAGAGGAGACTGATCTTGCCTCTTCCGCAGAATCGCCGCGACGTCGCCTAACCCCCTGCCTCACTCCTCTATTCTGCCAATGTCCATACACCGATAGACCTCTCCTCCTCTCCATCCCCGTCGCTTTCGCCCTCCCACCTCCGCCCGTACATTCCCTCTCCGCCTTCCACCTTAGTCGACCCTCCTCCCGCCCGCCCTGCCGTACCCTGCATTTTCCCTCCTCTTCCTCGCCCTCGCCCGTTCCGCCTGTGTCGCCTGTGTCGCCTGCCACCGACTCGTCCGAGCAGTACATACACCCTCCGCGCCGTCGTCTGTTGTAACTCGCGGCGCTGTCCTCTCCTTCACTCTCTCCGGCTCGGGCAGGGAAAGGAGAGTTCCGCAGCTCGACGTGGAGCAACATGCACACTCTGGCGAGCGCACAAGCACAGAGCCAGCGCGAGACGTTGTACGGGCAGGAGGAACTCGTGGAACGACCCCTTGCTGGCCGACCGTGGCTTCCACCATGAGCGCCGTCAGCGCCTGCGCGAGGAGCGCGCGGTACGACGCATCGTGCACGGCGAGCGTCGCGGCGGAGGCGGAGACGGCCGTGCCGTTCACCAAGCCCAACCGCTCCTTTGGCCTGATGACCGGAGGAAAAGGGGGGAAAAGGTCAGTGTTGGGCTCAGTGGGGCGGAAGACACGGTATTGGGCGCTTCTCCGTCTCGGGTCAGTAGGCAGCGCAGGAGGCTGAAGGGCAAGCGTATCGACCCTTGCGGCATTGCCCTCCCCTCTTTTCGTCTCTGGCTGAGGAACCGGGAAAGACGAGAAGACGAAATGCGGTACTGATGCTCAATTCGCAGTCCGAGGTGGCCCAACATGCACAGGGTAAGAACAGAACAAGTACAGGGACCGATGGGTAAAAGTGGTCTGGTGTGGGTAAGATGAGGAGGAAGAAAAGGTCCGTCCTAGTCTCCGTCACTAAGGGTCTTCGTCCCCGTTCTACCGTCCATCTACTCCTCCCTGTCCCTAAGCAGTCTTAGTCGCGCCACCGCTGAGCGCCTCAACCAGCACCCTCTCGAACCTGCCGCCCTTGACGGCCTCGTAAATTGTGCTCACGCCGCGCCCGATCGTCTGCTGCTCCTTGCCGACCTGGACGTCGCCCTGCCGCGCCTGGACGCCGAGCGTCTCGCGCACGAAGCGGTACAGCGGCGCTGTGCCCGCGCCGAGGTACTTGAGCGCCGGGGCCGCCGACGGCGAGGGCGAGGAAGAGGCGGAGAAGAACGCCTGGCGGAGCTGCAGGGTGAGCGCGACGGCCGAGGCGGTCGAGGACGTCTTCCACGCCTGGATGGAAGAGAGCGGGAGGTTGGACGAGGAGAAGGCGTCGACGAGGACGGTGCCGGCCGCGAAGCTGAACGCGTCGGCCCAGCGCGCCTCGAGGTCGTACGCGCCCGTCTGCTCCCAGCGCTTGTAGAGCGCCTTCTTGACCTTGACCGCGAGCGCGTCGGCGGTCAAACCCGCGGTGAGCGCCGAGCCGAAGTGGGTCGAGAGCGACGAGGACAGGGTCGGCTCAAAGGAGGACTTGAAGTCGAGCTCGAGAGCGCGAAGGTCGATCGCCTGGAGGACGCAGTAGAGGTGGGTCGAGAGGAGCTGTGCGTGGCCACTCGAACGTCATTTTCCCGCTCTTGCCAGGGTTGAGATGAAGAAAAGGGATCCGAAAACTGGAAGCAGAGACGCACCATGGCAAGCACCTCGTTCGCCTCGATCGTCCTCCTAGCCGAGATGAGCGCGAGCGAGTTGACGGCCTGGTTCGCCTGCTCGGCGGGCTGAACGAAGGTCGATACCGGGTTTGCGAGGTGGCCGAGTTCAGAAGTGTAGGCCGCAGACGCGATGTCGAGGCCCTTGCAGTGGTAGCTGGCGGTTAGGAGGAGGTCAGTAAGCGGGAAGGAGAAGACGGGAAGGGAGAGAAACGGACTTGAGCGACGGCTCGTCGAAGGCGAGGCAGGACGGGAGGCCGCGGTTCATCGAGCAGTTGATGAGCTCGGTGAGCTGGGCGTAGTTGAGCTTGCCGATCTGGGCGAGGCCGAGGCTGGATGGGGTAGAGCAAGTCAGCGAGGTAAGGGCAAGGCGAGAAAGAGGCAAGGAAGAGGAGCGCACCGAGTCTTCTCCATCGAGTTGGTCACGGCCATGGCCTGGAAGTTGCCACCGTCTGGGAAAGGAGGAAGGAGGGGTCAATGCCGTGGTGGGGTCAAAAAGCGGACGGATCACGAGCTCACGGTGGAAGAGTCCGCCCTCGACATCGACGATGGGGTTGTCGGTCGTCGACGAGATCTCGGTCGTGAGAGTTGAGTGAGTGTTGACGAGGTCGGAGAGGATGGGGCCGAGCCACTACAGAAGAGGAGGAAGAGGAGAGTCAGTTGGTATACGACGAACGCAAGGGAGCAGTCGACGGAGGCCCAATTTCGCCTCTTACAAAGAATTGCGAGCCTGAGAGAAGTAAGGACGGGAGAGGTGCGCACCTGCGGGCTCGTCCTGAGCGGGTAACGGTCCTGCCTCAAAACACCCTCATCGTCCTTGACCGCGATCTCCTCCTCCTTCTCCACCGCGAAGCCCGACCCGCTCAGCAGCGCGCGGATGTTCTTCGCCGCCTCGACCTGGCCCGGATGCGGGCGCGAGACGTCGTGCAGGAACTCGTGGAACGAGCCTTGCTGGCCAACCATGGCCTCGACCGTGAGCGCCGTGAGCGCCTGCGAGAGGAGCGCGAGGTACGAGGCGTCGTGCACGGCGAGCGTCGCGGCAGAGGCAGAGACCGCCGTGCCGTTCACCAAGCCCAAGCCTTCCTTCGGCCCGAGGACTGGAGGAGAAAAAAGGGGGAAACGGTCAATATTGGGCTCAGTGAGGCGGAGGACGGTAGGCGCTTCTCAGTGCCGGTGCAAGGTGCCCGGAAGGGCTCAAGAAGGGCAAGCGTACCGACCGGCTGCAGTCCAAAAAGCGACAACGCCTCCCTCGCCGGGAGGATCTTCTCGACGCCACCGTCGACGACATGCGCCTTGATGTCCGGGTGGCCGGTGATGGTGCCCGCGATGTAAGATAGCGGCGAGAGGTCGCCCGAGGCCGAGATGCTGCCGCGGAGCGGGACTACCGGCGTGATGCGGTGCTTGAGAAGGTTGGCGAGCGCGTCAAGGACGACGAGGCGGACGGCGGAGTGGCCGCTGGGGGAGCTCAGGAGGGTCAGAAGAGTGTTTTGAAGGAGGAAGAAAAGGGAGGCAACGCACCGAGTGAGCGAGTTGATGCGGATCGCGATTGCACCGCGAACGACCTCGAGCGGGAGCGAGTTCTCAAGACCCCTGCCAAGGGCGAAGGCGTCGAAGGTCGTCGGGAGGACACCGCACAGCTGGTGTTCGATGAGGCTGTCATGAGGAAAAGAAAGGTTAGGGAAGTGAGTGGGGAGCCGGGGAGGAAGGGGCATGACGAACGCCTTCTGGAGGGCGTGGGCGTTGTCTGTACGGGTGTCTGCACTCCCCCCATAGCCGGTAGTCACGCCATCTGACGTCGCCGGTTGTAACCATTCAGACGACGGGTCGAAGAAGAAGAAAGAAAAAGAAAGGACTCACAGATGGAGGTGTCGAGCCTGCAGAAGAGCCGAAAAGTGAGCTGGAGGAACCCTAGGCGATGCAGAAGAGGGTGCAGACTCACTTGGACTCGAGGAAGCGCACGCTGGCGTCGATACGAGCCGGGACGTCGCCCTCGTGCGGAACTTCGACAGCGCCGCCCCTCCTCGCGGCATCGACAACCTGGCCGAGGGTGAGGTTGTAGCCGGTCAACGAGGTGGCCTTGGCTGCGTTGGCGTCGGCGAGGAGGGCGGTAACGCGCTGGTGAAGCGAGTCTGCCGAGGTGGGGGACAGGGAGGACGAGTGGCTGTGGCCGTTCGAATGGCCGTTGAGCGAAGGCAGGGCGGCGGAGAGGTTGTCAGAGAGCGATTCGAGCATGATTTGGGCGTGTGAAAGAGTGAAGAGGGAGGGGAAGAGAGCAAGAGAGGTCGGCTTTCTGGTTGACGTTCCCCACTTCGCATCGCAAGGGGTTCGGCTTGCCGCCTGTTTTCTCGTCTGCCGGCGGGCGCACCCATCACCTGAGCAAGAGCAGCTGGCGGCGGCAGGAGCCGAAAGAGAGAAGCCGCGACTGGAATGGCTCGAGAAGCGGGAAAACGGTGCGGCTCGGCGACGAGTGACCGGTTCGACCCAGACTTCCTTGCAGTACGAAACGACGATCCCCTAAGCCAACCTCGCCAACAACGACGAGCCCCCCTGCTGCTGCTGCTGCCCGCCGCCCTTGCTATTCTTTCCCTTCCCTGCTCCTCCCTGCGCCGGCTGCTGAGCCGCCGCTCCGTTCGCCCCCCCCAGCCGCGCCATCAGCGACGACGGCTGCTGCTGCTGCTGCTGACCCTTCTGCTTGCCCTTTCCACCCGCTGCCGCAGCCGGCGTCGCCTGTCCGAGCCTCTGCGCCAGGCTCTGCGGCTGAGCCGGCACCGGCGGAGCAATCGGCGCAGCGGCAGCCCGTCCGCCTCGTCCGCGACCGCGAGGCGCAGGGGGAGCGGGTGCAGCGTCAGCCATGTCGACGTCCATGCCGTTTGAGGAGGAAAGGGCAGCGGTTTGGGCGGCTTCGATCTCGTCGGCGTACATTTTGCTGCGCAAAGTGGAAGAGACGGGTCGGTCCAGCCAAACTTGCACTCCTCGGATCACTTTGTCGCACTGAGAGCGCGCACAAAGGAAAAAGAAGGCGAAGGGCAGACGCACCTCGGAATGGGTGGAGGCGCGACCACCGCAACGGGCTGCTTCGGCACGCCCCTCCGCCCAGCCCTCGGTCCAGTCGGCAGTCCCGCCTGCGCTTTCGGGCCGGTCGGGATGGCACCAGCGGCGGCGGCGACGGCCGAAGCGACGGGAGGGAGCTTGGGGAGAGGAGGGGGCATGGGCGTGCGCGTGACTTGCTTGACGCGGAGAGGGCGACCGTCGGCGATGGCGCCGCTGCAGACGCAAGGAGCGAAGGTGGGGGGAAAGTGGAGGGAGAGCGAAGAAGGGAGACGGGAGAGTCAGCTTCAGGAAGAAAAGGCGGAGCAGGAGCACCGCAAAACGCACTCAAGCTTGCTGCACGCCTCGGCAGCGTCGTCGTGCTTGGTGAAGGTAAGACGGGCGATGAGGTGCGGAGAGGCCGGGTCGAGGATGAAGCAGTAGCGGATATCGCCGTACGAGCCGAAGGCGGTCTGTTGCAAGGAAGATGAGCGGGAAGAAAGGGTGGAAGGCGAAGGAGCCGACGCACCTGGACGTCCTCCGCACTCGTACCCTGCACCAGCCCCTCGACCTGCACCACAAAGCCCATCTCCTCCTCCTTCGCGACCTGGACCTTCATCTTGCGCTCCTCCTCCTGCTGCCTCCTCAGCTTGAGCTGCTCCTCGCGGTCCTTCTTCGCCCTGAGCGCCGCCTCGCGCTCCCTCCGTTGCTGCGCGACCTGATCCGAGCTGCCCTTGATGCCCAACCGGCTCACGAGTGAGCCGTTCGCTGCTGCTGCCGGTGCCGCCGACGCGCCGTTCTGCTCGTGCTGCCTCGGCTGATTCGGCTGCTGCTTTTGCGTGGGCTGCTGCTGCTGCGCTTGAACCGCAACGGCGCGGATGGACTGGGCGGCGGGGGTCGCGGCGCCGAAAGGACGGAGCGAGGCAGAGGGGGTGTCGGTGTCTGCCCAGCCGCGGAGCTTGCTCTTGAGGGCGTCGGGGTTGACGGCGGGAGTGTAGAGGTTGGAACCGGAGCCAAAGAGGTCGTGCTGCCACTTGCCTTCGGCGGGGGAGGAGGTGGACGACGAGGGACGCTGGAGGGCGGAGGACGGCGTGAGCTGAGGTGGACGCGTGATAGGGTTACCTAGTGAGTGTGTCTGACCTGGTAAGGGCTGAGGCGCTGCCCACCACTACTTGAGCGCTGAGGACCAGGACGACCACCGCGAGGAGGAGGGAACGAGAACGACCCAGCGGCCATGGAGGCCAGGCGAGTGCGGGCTTGTAGGGGTGCTAGGACGGTGTGAAGGCGGTTGACGCGCTCAGCGGAGCAGCAGGACGAGCCGGAGGAAGCACACGAGCAGCGGGTAAGCAAGAGTAAGGCGGCGGGTAAGGAGCACTACAAAGTCGGGTCAACCCCCTCCCTTCTTCCTTTCTCGCTCAGAGAGTACGGATCGTCTTCTTTGCTGTCTTCAAGAGTGCCGATGGGCAGTAAAGGTGCAAAGAGGAGGTGGTCGCCGACAGCGAGTCGATGCCCGACCCTTGACGTCCTCGCCGCTTTCCCTCCTTCCACTCTCCAGCTTACGCTTGCTTCTGCTTCTCGCACGCATAAAAACACCAAGCACACCCTCCCGACCATGCTCTCCCGCACCGCCCTCGCCTCGACCCGCCTCGCCGCCCGCTCCCCCACTTCCTCCCTCCGCTGCCTCTCCTCCTCCGCTCGCCGTCTCGCCGGCCAGCCAGACTCGACCTCCAGCACCAAGGACGGCTCTCCCGTCACCTCGACCTCGCACCCGACCGTCCCGCATGCCCCGCCCAAGCCCACCCCCTTCTTCGCCCGCAAGTGCGTCCCTTTTCCCCTCCCTTCCATCCCACTGTGGCTTGCTTACCTCTTCTCTGTCGCAGGAACATCGGACTCGAGGTCACTCCGCTGATGGCCTTCATCGGAACGTGCGTCTGGGCGGTAGCAACTCCCGCTCGACCGGCCAGCTGAACCTCCCCGTTTCTCCTACAGCATCGCCGCCCTCGGCATCTCGTTCGGCGTCAAGAAGTACGTGTTCCTGTCCTACTTATGCGAGGCGACGAGACTGACCCCGCCCCTCCGCACAGCATCTTCTTCGACCAGGGCGTACGCTTGTTTTCCTCGCCTGCTTCCCTTCCCTTGTTCCGCCAACCTCCAGCACTTTCTGTCTGGGGAAGCGGTCCAGGTGTTGGATGCTGCGCTGACCACAGCTTGTCCCCACTCACAGATCCAGCACCGCCACGGTGTCGAGCGCGATGAGGAGCTGGAGAAGGCCATTGCCAAGCCCGGCGGCAAGGACGACAAGAAGCAGTGAGATGGTAACGAGTGGCCAGGACTAGCCGTACATAGACAATACCTCGCAAAGCTAACAGTACCAAGGCGAGCGGATGTCGAGCGAGAAAAGCGGTTTCCTTGCTCTTCCTCGGCCTCGTAAGGAAAGGTTAAGTTAGCGAATCCTCATCAGCCGGCTCAGTCTGCGGTGCAGCTCTCCCTGTCGTTGATGAGCGCAAGCGGCGAATTGCAGCAGTCCAGATCGTGAGCGGAAGAAGAGCCCAAGGGGAGACTTCGTCATTGGCCTCCCCACCTCCCTCCACCTCCTTCCCGCTCTTCTCCCTCCTCCTTCCACTCCAAACTCGCTCACACACACTCCACCATGCTCACTCGCTACGCCACTCCTCTCGCCCGCCCCGCCATCGTCTCGCGCGGCCTCGTACGCCCGCTCCACTTGCTCATCAGCCCCCTCGTTCGCTGACGCTCCTCCCTCCCTGCACGACCCCAGGCCACGACCGCCGCCCGCCAGGCCGACATCCCGCACCCGCACAACCCGCTCTCGCACCACCCGAACACGTCGAGCGCCATCGGCGGCGACGTCAAGCCCACGGCGTGGGCGGACCGCAGGGCGCAGGGCAAGAGCACCTTCCCGCTCTGGGGCTGGTTCGCCGTGCTCGGTGGCCTCGGGGCGGCGAGCTTCTACAAGTGGAGTAGGTCTCTTCCGGATTGTCGTCCGAGGACGTCGAGCTGACCTTTCCCCCCCTTTTCCCCCACCTCGCAGACGGCTCCGTCCAGTCGCGGGTGCGTCTCCTTCTCTTTCCTCTGCTCCAACTTTCTGCAATGCTGACGCTTGTATCCCGCCTCGACTCAGTCCGAGCGCCGCTTCGGCACGATCCCGCCTGAGGAAATCGGCGCCACCCCGACCAAGGACGGCCGCCCGCCCAAGCCTTCGACCTACGTTGGGGGCAAGGGCGAGTAGACGGCTACCTGGCCTACGACACCTCGCTTGAATGGAGAAGAAGAAAGGAGTCGGAGGAGACGAGCAGTACATAGCAACCCCTCGCAGTGTTTGATCCTTGTAACCCAACGAAGTCTTTCAGTTCCTTCGCGCGGGGGGGGAGAGCGCAAGAGAACCCTCGACTGGTCTGTGGTTCTGAATGAGGAGAAGGAGGCTGGGTGCGCAGAGAGAAGGGAAAGACAGGGTCTAGGAGGAGGAGAAGAAGAGAACGGCGACAGCGCCTTCATTTCCCGCGAGACTGGTGCACCCGCTTTTGAAAGCTCGTACGAGGCTGGGTGTGCCCATCGCAGCTCCCTAAGACGAGGAAGAAGAGGGCGACTTTCGAGGTCAGGTCAGGTGCGGCAATGTCGCGCCCCCTTCGCGTGGTCGCCCGTCGGTCTTCCCATCCCCTCAAACCGCCTTCTCGCTGCTTCACGACCCGTCCCGCTCGCTTGCACATACCCTCACGACTCACGACAGACGCTGCACGGTCCACACCGCCCCTCAAGAGCGCCGCCTCGACGTCCTCGTCTCGCTCGCCTCGAGGCCAAACATTGGCTCTCGTCACTCTGCAACTAGCCCTGGCTACCTCCAGTGCGTACCACGCTCACCGGGGACACTCCTGTTACCCATGCGAGCTGACCAGTGCACTCCCCATAGGGCCACACTCGTTCAACGATGTCTCCCCTTCCTCCGACTTCCGACCAGCGTGCCTTCACCCACCACGTCCTTCAGCCCGTCCAGCCCAGCCAGTCTCTCGCAGCAGCTGCTCTCGAAGCCGACCTGTACAGCTCCTCTTCAGCCAGCTTGACGCAGCGGCCTAACGACACTCCCCTGTCCGCCAACCCTCTCGCACCTCTCCCTCCGCCCAAACACCCCATGGACAGCCTTTATTCGCAAACCACGCCCACCTACCAGGTCACCCTGCCCAGATCTCCCGCTCGACCCCTGCTCGCCGAGAAGGAGAACCACAACTCGCCCGTCCGTCTCAACGCACCTCCTTTCCCTCGCCCCGACTCTCCTCTCCCTGCCCTCCCTCCCTCTGCCAGCCAGCGCGTCCGCGCTCCTGCCAAGGTGCCGACCGCGTCGACGTCCTACCCCGCCCCGTTGACGACCCACCTCTCGCTCGCGGCGTTTAAGGCCGCCCATAAGGTCGGGACGCGGCACGGCAAGGCGCCGAGCCAGGGCGGGTCCAGCTCGGAGGACACGCACCGCACGAGCAGCGACGTCGACCTCGACTTCAGCATCGAGTACGACGCCCGCAAGGACGTCGAGCTGTCCTTCATCCACGAGGACGAGCACCTCGTCGAGGAGGCGCTCGCGAGCGGCGCAGCGGAGGACACGCTCGTGCTCTCCTCTCAGCAGCAGCGCGAGGAGGCGAGCCGAGGAGCCTGGGTCGGCATCGACGTCCGCCCCGCCGAGCACGACATTCCGGAGAGCCACCTCGTCCGAAGCAACAGCGGCCAGCTCGTCGGCGCACGCCACGGCCGCGCGACGAGCGCGATCGACCTGCGCGCGCAGTTCAAGGCCGGCGAGGCAGCTGCTGCAGCGCCGAGGGCTGAGGTCAGCATCCCGGTCGAAGAGGCATACGGCGGCGAGGAGGAGCACCGCCGAGCGGTGAGGGAGGGGAAGCGCCCCGCCGAAGGCGAGCGAGCAGCGTCTACCTCCCTTTGGGTCCACGACGACTCGCTCGCAGCGCTTCAGGCAGCGCCTCAACCGCCCAAGGCGATCTACCGCCGGTCGCTCGGCCGCGGGTTTGCCTACAATCAGACCGACGCGGTCGGTGCCTTGCCCCGCTCGGCGCCGCCGGAGTACCAGGCGACGTTCGCGAGCCAGCAGCAGCAGCAGGCGACGCTTCTCCCGCTCAGAAATGAGGACGTCGAGCAGGCCAAGCGGAGCAAGGCGTTCCCACTTCCGCTGCGGCTGCTCGAACGCACGAAGCACGCCGCTACCGCCATCGTTTCGCCCGCGCTCAGCGCCGCTTCGTCCTTCGGCGGCGGGAAGAACTCGACCGAGGCCGTCCGAGTTGCCGAGTCCGACATCGACTCGATCGGCCCGTCGCCCATCTTCGACTCTGATTTCGACGGCACGGTCCGCACGGCACCGTCGACGCCGAACGACACGCCGCGCCTTCAGGAGTGCTTCGATGAGGACGACATGGAGCCGCCGCTCCCGTCTGTTCCGGTGCCGCACCGGCTCGGTGTATCAGCAGGAGCAGGCGTGCCGCTCGCCGGGCTCGGGTTCAGCTTCGACGGCGCAGGCGGAGGAGAGGACTTCCCGACCATCCCGCTGCGGCAGAGCCGCCGAGTCTCGCTCCCGCCCAACATCACCCGCCGCCGCTCCCTCCTTCGCCATGATCCCGTCCCTTCCGTCGCCGTCTCTCCTCCACTGCAAGAGCGCTCCAGCGAGGACGGGTCGACTGAGACGACCTCCTCCATCCCTTCGCAAGACTCGGCTGCCGACCCGACCGTCTCCCCCTCGCGCCGCCTCTCCCGCCGCTACTCTTCCACCGCTGACGCTCGCCCACACCGCCAAGTCTCGGTCCACTTTGACACCCTCGCCAACGCCGCCTCGTCCTCCGAGACGCCCGAGCGGTACACCGGCCCCTCCGTCCGCACGCCCCAGCACCTGCTCGTTACGCCAACCCCGGCAAAGGGGCGCAGCCTCTCGCGCTCATTCTCGTTCAGCCCGGCGCCGCTCCGGCTCGTCAAGGCGCAGTTGCTACGCGCAGCGGGGTACGACGTCAATCCGAATCCGACTGCGGAGCAGGCGCAGCTGGAGGAGCAGCACCCTGTCGAGCTCGACTCGAGGCCAGCTTCCGTCGAGGGTAGGGTGGAGCAGGATGTGGCGGCGAGGAGGAGGACCGCGGTGTGGGACGACTTGACCGACCTGCTGAGCACATCGCCAGCGACTTGGCTCGACGAGGTCGTTCCGGCCAAGCTGATCTTCATCGTGCGGTCTTCGCTCTTTTCCTCTCCCCCTGCCCTTCTCTGACTCTCGTGCTCCACAGGCCGGCTTCCTCTTTGGCCCATGGCTCTGGCTCCTCGGCGGCTGGTACCTCCGCCCGCTCGACGGCGAGCTGCCCCTCTCGCGCGGCCAGCGGTGCCGCGACCCGTCGTGCGGGTGCGGGCGCATCCTCCGCGGCTCGGCGCTGAGGGACCACTCGGCAGAGTCGTCGGCGCTGAGCAGGGAGAAGGCGCGCCGGCTGAACCCGCACGAGGTCGAGATGTGGGCGGGGTTGGACCGCTGGGTCTTCATGAACCGCGTCGCGGCGGGGACGGGAGGGGCCGGCGTGGCGGTCATCTTTGCGGTGGCGGTCTGGGCGGCGGCTTCGGCGTAACGGACACTTGAAGGACGATGCAGACCCTTTTCTTCCTCACGTTCCCTCTTTTCTCCCTCACGACTTGACGATCTCATTCCCCTGTTGTGCCGTATCGCGTGTTTCTCTCGTAGCCTTGCATACTGTTGCTATCAGTAGCCCTGGAAGATTCGACCTTCAGAAAGCTTCGCCTGTCGCACCTTGCTCCGCCCCCCTCACCTCTCGCTCCCGCTCCTCCCGCTTTCCGCTTTGAGACCACTGCGCAGCATGTCGAACGTCAGCAAGGAAACCCTCGACGTGCGTGTCCTCCTCTCCGAGCTTGTCGTCGCTGCGCTTCGTCCTCCCCACCTCGCATCGTCCTGCTCGACGACTGCCTCAACACCGCCTCGTGAGGTGATGTGGACGCGCTGACCACTCGTGCACACTTGCAGGCCCAGATTGAGAAGGCGCTCGCGACCCGCCTCGAGGGCAACGAGAAGCTCAAGGCCGGCGACTACCCAGGAGGTGAGCCTGCTCCTCATCCTTGATGAAGCCAAGAGCGAAGACTGACAATACGTTCCAAACTTTCATAGCTCTGATGTGCTACCACCAGACCCTCCTCTCACTCAAGGGTACGTACACCTACCTCTTCTCCTCCGCCTCGCCCGACTAACGCCCTCCTTCCGCAGGCCTCGATTCGGCCATCACCGCCGTCTACGGCACGAAGCCCCCTCCGCCCATCCTTCCCTCCGAAAAGGCGGCGGCCAAGATCGAGGAGCTCGAGGACGGCGAGGACAAGGACAAGGACGAGGACAAGGACAAGGGCAAGGGCAAGGACGTTGAGGTCAAGGCGGAGCAGACGAAGGAGGAGGAACCCGAGAGCAAGCTCGACATCGTCAAGAGGGCGCTGCTCAACACGCACATCAACATGGCTATGGTCCACATCAAGAACCAGCGTTGGTGAGGTTTCCTACCTTTTCCTTTCTTCCTCCCTTGGTCACTTCGACGAGTTGAACTGATGCCTTCGTACGGTCGGGTACCACAGGAAGCGCGCCCTCGATTGCGCTGCGGAGGCTAAGAAGATCGACGAGTGCGTTTTTCCTCCCCCTTTCCCGCCATGTCTTCCCTCTTGACCTCTCTTTGTTCGACAAAGACCGAGACTGACCTGCGTCTCGTGTGCGCGATATACAGGAATCACCCGAAGGCCAACTTCCGCGAGGCGCAGGCCCGCATCGGGCTGGGCGAGGTCAACGCCGGTACGCTTCCCTCCTTCCGCCTCGACTCTCTAACTCGCGTCTCGCTCAAACACTTCCTCCTTCTGTCCTCACGCGTTTATACTGACGTGCCTCTCCCTCGGTCGCCTCCATGCAGGCAAGAAAATGCTCCTCGAGTTGCAGAAGAAGAATCCCGACCAGGCCATCGCCAACGCGCTGAAGGAGCTCGAGATCAGCGACAAGACCACGTCCAAGACTGCGCAGCAGTTCCGTGCGTTCCTTTCTTTCCTCCACCCTCTCTTCCACAAGGCTCACTTTCTCCTGTCTCGCAGGCGGGATGTTCAACCGCAAGAGCAGCAACGGCAATGGCGCCGCTGCGTTGCCCGGCCCGAAGAAGGAGGGTGAAGGCGCTACCGAGCCGAAAATCCAGGAGCTCCCCGAAGATGCCCCGACCCCGTCCGCTTAAGACCCCTCCCTCCCTCTCTCGCTTCGATACCCTTAGCTCGACTTGTCCATACCCCCCGGCACTCATTCCGCCTCGCATACTACCACTCGCAACGCAATCTCTTCAGTCTCTCTCCGGGACGTCTCGAGAGAGCGGAAAGAGGCGAGAATATGAAGATAAAATAGCGAGTCTAAGCACCGCCTGCTAATCTTCGTCAAGCTCCGGCTCCGCCTCGTGCCACACCGTCAGCCTCGGCATCCATGGTGGGTCCGCCAAGCCCCTCTGCGCGTGCAGCGGATCACGAACGACCTCGACAAGCGGCCATTCGCGGAAGAAGCGGCCGTAGTTGGCCAGCTCACGCTCGTCTGGCGGGCGGAGGTGCGCCGAGTCGAGCTGGAGGATGGTGGAGGTAGAGCGAGGGCGGCGTGCGTCGGGAAGGGCGAAGAAGTGCCTTCGGCAGCAGGAGGAAGAGTGGGTGAGGGCGAGGTAGGTCTCCTCGTGGGCGTTTGCGGGAAGCGCTGATCGGCGGACATTGAGCGAGTAAGGCGATACCAGCGCGTCGTAGTCCTGCGAGGGAGGAAGGTAAGCAGGAGGGGGCGATATGAGGAGGAAAAGAAACGCACCGCCGCGACCACCTCGAGCAGCAGCTCCTGCATCGCCTCTCCGCAGACCTGACACGCAAATCCGCTCTCCTGGATCGCATCCCAGTCCGGCGTGGGTTGCATGGCCCAGCTCAGCCACGCCTGCCAGCTGCGCTCTTCGTCTCCCGGCCAGCCGTCCTCTTGCCCCCGCTCACGGCACCACCGGCACCCTCGGATGGGCGTCAGCGCCCTCTCCTCGACCTCGACAAACGCACTGCGGCGCAACTCGGCCTTGACCGCCTCCCACACCTCATCCGGCAGCCTGCCGAGCGCCGACGAGGTTGCTCCCGCTGGTCGTCCGTCGCGGCTCCGGTGCGCCTGCCTGAGGCGGTCGAGCTCGGTGAAGAGGGGCTGGAGCTGCTGGTGTGCTTCGAGGGCGAAGAAGAGGGTTGCGGGCGAGACGAGGGTTGCGTGAAGGACGGCGAGCGAGGCGGCGACGGAGACGAGGCGGGCGTCCATGCGCTGGCTGCGAGTGCGCTGGTGCACCGCCCGTGGGTGCTGGCTGGCTGGACCGACTCAAGCAGCAGCAAGGCAAGAGCGAGAGCGGCCTCGTCGGAACTCCATAAGATGAGGACGGGGTCGGCCACGACCACCGGCGTCAGCCTCGAGGCTGGGGCTGGGCGTTGCACGAGGACAGGCAGCAGCAAGTGAACGAGTTCATGAGAGGAGCAAGGAGGCAGGAGAAGGAGCCACCGGCTATCCTTGCCATCAAAGACTTTCTCGACGATCTCGCGAAGCGACAGGTGCGGAAAGCGAGAGATTCATTAGACAACGCCGAAGGGGGGTATGAACCGCAACGAGGAAGAAGACCAAGAGAGGAGGTTCACAACACGGGGGAGACGAAGAAAGGCCGATGAAGCACTTTTGAGACGGAAGGGAAAGGTGACAGTCGGTAGAGGGGGAAGCGCCGCGCGTGCGCACAAATCAAGCTGGGTAGACGTAGAGACAGGCGGGAGGGAGAGGCTGGAAGGGGCAGGCACGCCGTTTACTTGCGCTTCTTGTCCTTCTTGCTCTTCTTCGCCGGGGGCGCCTCCTCCTCCGACTCGGAAGACTCGTCATCCTCGTCCGAGTCGTCCTCCGAGTCGTCCTCGCTGTCCGAGTCGTCCGACGAGGGCGGCGCGGCAACCTTCTTGCTGGCCTTGGGGGACGACGCCTTCTTCTTCTTCTCCTTGACGTCCTCGACCGGGATGTCGCCGGCGTGGGCCGCGGCGGCGACCTTGGCGGCGGCCTCGCGGGCCTTGGCCTCGACGTCCTCCTTCTTGGGGCGGCCGCGCTTCTTGGGCGCGTCGGGCGAGGCCTGCGAGGTGCTCGCGACGGCGGGCTTGCCGGCGAGGTCGGCCTCGTAGTTGGCCTTGTTCTCCTGGTACTCGGTCTTCTTCGCATCGGTGATGTCGTTCCAGGGCTGCAGAAGCGGAGGAACGGATGGAAGTCAGGGGGCGGCAGAAGAAAAAGGGAAAAGAAGGGACAAGGCGCACCTTCTTCTCGTCGTCGGTCATGTTCTGCCAGACGAGGCCGATCTTCTTAAGGACCTCGGAGTAGGGGAGCTCGGAGTACTGCTTGCGGAACTCCTCGCGGACCGAGTTCTGGTACTCGATGTAGGCCGAAGGAGGGCGCTTCGGGGCGTTCGGGTCCTTGGCCTTCTTCTCCTTGTTCGGGCCACGGCGGCGCTTCTCGCCAGCAGCATCGCCGTCCTGTGAAAAGGAGGAGGAAAAGGAAGGAAGAAAAGGGTCAGTCAACCTGCTGGTCCTCGTCCTCGACTGTCCTCAAGGTTGAGCGACGACGACAACGATGGGAGGAGATGCTCGAACGCACAGCCTTGAGTCCTCCGAGCTGGGAGAAGATGTCGGGGAACTGGCTGAGGAGCGAAGGGTCGTGGTTGAGCTGCTCCGCGTAGGCCTGGATGGCCTGCTGGGCCTTGCCGTGGGCGTTCTTGAGGACGCCAAAGGCGTTGGCAACCTCGGTGAGAGCGTTGTAGACCTGTGGGGCGGAGAGCGGGAAGGTAAACAGACGCGCCGAGACGCGGAAAGCGGCGGTGATGTTGTGTTGGGTGAGAGGAGGGGAGGAGACGGCGGCGGGAGGGGAGCTGGCGAGGTGGACAGGCAGAGAGGGCGAGAGACGCACGTCGGTCTTTCCACTCATGTTGGCAGGCGACTGGAGTTGAGGGTCGATGTGGTAGTCCGCCAGCTTGGCGCGAGGTAAGCAAGTGTAGTGAGGGTAAGGAGGGAGAGAGCGGGCGAGCGCGAATAGCCCAGGGTTACAAAGTTTGCCGGGCGAGGGCTCGAGCTTAGACCCTTTTGTATTGGGCTAGACTCTCTCGAGAAGGGTCTATCCGGCTTAGCCCGAAAAGTAAGGATGCGAATACAGTAGACGGGGTAAGCTCAAGATAAGGGTCGACTACAAAGAGAGGCAGGACTCGGGACAGTAAGGAAGAAGGGTAACAACAACCTCAATAGCTAGTGTCTGATTCTGCTGTGCTGCTCGCGCTCTCCGCCGTCGTCCTCCTCAGCCCGTCATCTCGCCGCGTCGCCGGCTGGCCCTGCGCGGTGGGGGAGTCGAACGAGGAGGGGGTGAGGGGAGACCAGGTCGAATCGGTGAGTACGCTATTCCTGGCTGTGGAGCGGCGTACAGACTGACCTTGACCCTCCTTCAGGTCCGCCGGTCATCCCAGTACGCTCGATGCAGCTCTCCTTCGGCGAAGCCTGCGAGGCGAGGAGATGAGGGTGAAGTGATACGGCGGACAGGGCGGGCAACAGGGCGGATGTGGCGACGTGGAGGAGAACGAGTCGATGGGGGCGAGTGGATGAGCGGGATACAGGGAGGAGGGCGGCGGGAAGGAGGGGAAGAGGGAGGAAAAGGGTCAGTCTCTCCTTCTCTTCTTTCCCTCCTACGACGGAGGAGACGGCGTACCGCTGAACGTCGAGTGCGATGTGCCGGCGACTGCCCATCCCTTCGCAGCGATGATGGCCTCGAGGAACGGCAAGAAGAGCCTCCCGAGCGAGACGCCGTCGAGCTCGTTGACGAGGCGGTCCATCTCCTTGACGCTCCTCACGACGAGGCCGTCGTTGCGCGCCGGGTCGGGTCGGTCAAAGTCGGAGAGGATGAACGTGCACGGGAAGGCAGCGAAGAAGGGGCGCAGGTTCGGGTCGTCCTCCGGCGAGCGGCTGTCGGTCGCGAGGTACAGCAACGAGTTGAACGGCTTGAAGCGCGACTCGGTGTGGAGCGCGCCGCGGCAGGTGAGGTTGCGCAGGCGGGTCGACGGTTCGATCGAAGGGGAGAAGTAGGAGATCCAGTCGACGAGGGAGCGCTTCCCGAGCGGAGTTGGCAGCAACTCGTCCTCCTCGACGCCGACGTGGTGCTGGTCCTCGTCGTCGACGATCGCCCACGGTGAGCGCGCTTCGAGCCCGGACGACCTCGCCGCTCCGTGCGCCTCCGCCCGCTTGCCCACCTCGCGGTGCCTGCTGCTGGCCCTCAGCTTCCGCTTCTCCTGTTCTTGCTGGTGCTCGACTGGCTGCGGTCTCACGCGCTCCCACATCTCCTCCAGCACCGCCGTCTTGACGCCCATCATCTCCCTGACGAGCCTGCGCCAGGTGTGCTCGCAGTTTTTCCTCGCCTCGCGGAGGAACGCGCCGTCGCCGACGCGGGCGTGGACGCCGACGAAGTTGTCCTGCCCGCCGAGCCGCGCGACGATGGCCTCGGCGGGGCGGAGGAGGTACGGGTTCTTGAACGCCATCGCGCGGCCGAACGCTTCGGTCCAAGCGTGGGCGTCGGGCGAGGACGAGACGACGCGGCCAGAGCCGAAGAGGGAGCCTACGAGCAGGAGCTTGTGCGGGTACGTGGCGAGGGTCTGAAGCGAGACGTCGCGGTGCCAGTGCGAGTTGGCGGTGTTGTCCGTGATGAGCGGGGTGGACGAGTTCTCGCGGTCGAGGAAGCGGAAGTCGTAGGCGCGACGATCCTCGACGACGTACTGCGGGGTGGGTGGGAGAAGGTGAGCCTTCCATCTCTTCGGGCGAGGTCAGAGGAAACTCACAACATCCTCCGGCTTGATGTCCAGCAGGTCCTCAAGCGCCCTCTCCCTCATGTCCCAGCGATCAACGACCTCGACGCCGACCTTTTTCGCGCGGTCCAGGTCGACGAGCGCGTCCCACGCGATGAACGAGTCCTGGTACGAGTTGCGGCATTCGGGCGAGTAGCTCTTGCAGTTGCTCGCGTCCATGCCGGGGATGATCGGGTACCCGTCCGGGCGGACGTCGTAGCCCTGCTCGACCCACTTGGCCTTCTTCGCCTCGTTGGCGGCGTGCCGCTCGGCGAGGAGTGTCGAGTTGTCCGCGTCGCAGGTCGGGCAGGGAAAGTCGAGCGCGGAGGAGTGGTAGGCGCCGGGGACGTTGAGGGGGGAGGAGGGAGTCAGATTGGGCAGGGCGAAGGAGGAGGGGTTCATGAGCATGATGTCGAGCCAAGATTGGCGCTGGGAAGAGGAGAAAAGGTGAGTGCCTTCTTCCCGCTCTGCCTCAAGGTCGCCTGACGCACAAGTTCGCTCATGTACTGCGTCGGGACGGGCCAGCCAACCCAGACGGGCGGGAGGAGGACGGTGCGGTTGAGGATCTTGCCGAGGAGGAGGGCGTTCTGGAGGGCGATGCGCTGGTTATCTGCGGGGAGTCGAGTGAGCCCTCTCTCTTGTCTTCGAGAAGGGTTTAAGTTGCGGAAGGAGCGGGGACGTACGGTAGCCGGAGTGCGCTGGTGGGTGGGGTAGAGCAAAGGTCAGCGGGAACGAGGGAATAGGGGAAAGGGACGGGCTTACGGAGGAACCCGATGTACCGCGCATCGCGGTCGTCCGTGTCTGGTAACCGTGGTCGAGGGAGCACGCTGATCGGAATCTCCGCCGGCAGCTCGCCCTCTTCCTCCTTTTCTCCCTCGTCCGCCTGCAGAACGAGCGTCTCCTCCTGCACCGCGCTCTTCTCGCCCGCCACCCACCCCTTCATGTGTTGCAGGCTGCTGCCGACCCTGGTCGTGTACGACCCGATACGGTCGTCCCCGAATTGCGACGAGGACAGGCCGGCGCAGGTGAGGAGGAAGAGGGCGGCTGCGCCGGCGAAGAGCCAGGTGCGGCTCCGGGTGCGCTTGGCGCTCGGCCGGATGTGGATGTGCTCGAAGAAGCCGCTGCTCGACGGTTCTTCGCCGAGTCGAGGGGACGAGAGGGGAGAAGAAGGGCGGAAAGAGGGAGAGCGAGGCGAGGCCGGGCGGAGGTAGGGAGAGTCGACGGAGAGCTTGGGGGAGAGGAAGGGGTCGGTCTCTGAATAGGCAGAAGCGGTGACAGGGGAAAGAGCGATGGAGACGGTCGAGTCGGAAGGTCGATGGTGGTGCGAAGGAAGGAGCGGCATGCTGCCAGAGGAGGTGTACTCGAGAGTAGAGAGGCTGGAGAGAGTGACGATAGCGTCAGCCTCGCCTCCGGAGTGCGTGCGAGGTGGCGAACGAGTGCGCAGACGGACAGGGGAGAAAGAGGAGGAGAGAGATGCGAGGGAAGCCAGAGGGGAGCGTACCTCGGGCTGGCCGGCAGCAGGAGCACCCACTGGTGCACGCAGATGTGAGAGGGAAAGCAAGAGCAGCCAAAAACAGCGAGGGGGAGGGAGTGAGGAAGACCCCCCTCGTTTGCGGCCCGCTCAGTCCTCTTCGATGAACAAGGGGAAGATGCGAGCTTCTGGCTTCCTCCGCCCGTTCGAAGAGGCCCAGGGCAAGCTGTACGGGCGCGCACAGGCTGTTCGACGTCCAGTTGTGGCGCAGAAAGCGCTTTGAGAAGGTCCAACTGCAACGTCGCCTTTTCTTCCTCGAGGTCGACCGCCGATGCGGCCAACTGGTGCGCTGATTCGGCATCGCTGGTATTCGAGAGAGCGTCTCAGTCGAGCCGGACGAACCGGTGAAGCGCAAGAGGTGAATGGGGCTCGCACCTCCCTTCGAGGAGGGGCCGCTCGCTCGCCTTTCTTCTTCCCATCTGCTCCTGCTCTTTGGCTGAACGCGTGACTGCTCAGCTTTCTCCTCCCGTGTACACCTCGCCCCGCTGGCTAGTCGCCCCGCCACCTCCTACTCTCGTTTTCTTGCGATGCCAGGGTGCGCTCCTTCCCTTCTCACCCACCTCTGTACAGGCTGACCAGCTCGCGCGCACAGCTCGAGTACATCCTTCTTTGGGCTGGACGACACGGCGCCCCCGCTTCAGCCCTGGAACGCCCTTCCCACCTCGTCCGCCCCGACCTCGTCCGCGCCCACCTCCTCGGCACCCTCTTTTGTGGCCTCCCCTCTCGCTCCTTCCGACTTCTTCTCTCCCCTCTTCTCGAGCGGCACTTTCACCCCGAGCCTCACCCCCTCCACTGCCTTCACCACTCCCGGGTCGAGCGGGTCTCCCTGGGAGGCTGCTTCGAAGCTCCGCCTCGTCAGCGAGTCGGCCACCCAGACGCCCATCGGCTTCGAGCAGCTCGATGTCAAGTACAGGAAGGAGACTGGAGATAGCAACGCCCGCAGCTTGTGCGTTTCCCGCCTTTTCCTCTCGCGCTTTCTCGCCTTTTTCTCGCTAACCTAAGTTATGCTCGCCCAGCGCCTGGGAGGGCTACGCCGATGTCTTCTCTTCCGACTCGACCCCGCGAGTGTACAAACGCTGCCTTGGCCCCACCGAGATGTCCTACTACCTCGGCTCGCGAGGTCAGGGGCTTGAAGGCGGCGTCAACGACATGTGCGTTTCTGGCTGCGCTTCCTCATGCTTCGCTCGTTCTGACTCTTGTGCGCTACAGGTACCTCCATATCGGCTTCGCGGCCCCATCTCGACTCATGAGCAAGGAGCGCATCCTTGACGTCTGGACCGACATTGTGAGCCGGCACGCTCTCCTTTCGAGCTCTGTCGAGTTCAACGACTACTACGACGCACGTTTCCGGTGCGCGGCTTCTCGAATCTGGCCTGCTGATGATCTGGCTTCACTGACCCTTTTTTCGTCTCGAAGATACGAGGCGCCGCAAAGTCCGGCCGAGGCGCGCATCAAGGCAGCGTCTCTAATGGCCCTCCGCACAAACGAGGACGGCAAGGGCTACCTCGACTCGTACCTCAACGGCCCGCGCACCCTTTCCGATGAACGTCTCGCCTACCTCGTCATCTCGACTCCGTCCTCGTCTTTCTCGTCCGACGATACCGAAGCTCTACATGAATACGACTTCTTCCTTCTGAGCACCCATTTCCTCGGCGACGGCATGGCCCTCCACACGACCGCGAACGAGTTCTTCACCCTCCTCAATGCCTCTTCCGGTACCTTCACGGCATCGACCCCCTCTGCCGACTCTCTCGCCCCCGCCATGGAGTCCATCCTCGTCACCCCTCGCTCTTGGGGCAAGCTCGGCTGGTCTTCCGCCCAGGTCGACTTCAACAACTCGCAGATGAAGCTCGTCGGCGGTCACTCCTTCCCTCGCGCCAAGCTCGGCACCCGCAGGACCCTCGTGCCGACCGTATCGTACGACTCGGACAAGACGAAGCGCATCCTCGCAGCGTGCAAAGCCAAGGGCGTCACCATCGCTCATGCCGCCTTTGCGCTCTCGAACCTCGCCTACGTCCGGTCGATCCAGGACGACGAGAAGAGGCGCAACCCGGAGCTGCCGTGCATGATCTACTCGGCGCTCAACATCCGCCCGTATCTCGAGAAGACGGGCGCGGACTGGTACCACATCGCGATTGGTACGCTTCTTCCTCATTTTCCACCTCGCTTTTTCTGCCTCTGCTGACTCCCTTCTGCTCTCCAGGCTACTACAAGTAGGCTTCTCGCTTCCGCTACGAGTGTCAACCTGCCTGACCCCTCCACGTCTTTCCAGCATCGTCCTCCCCTCCTTCATCCCGCGCACCCTCTCTCCCTCCGCCTACTTCTGGCACCAAGCCCAGTCCGTCAAAGTCCAAACCACTCGCGCCGTCAAGTCGCCTTTCCTGGCCGCCCGCACGGCCCTTATGGCCCTCGAGCGCGAGCGCAGGTCGATCGGCTTCGAGCGCGCCGACGAGGAGAAGCGGCAGAAGGAGGTCGCGGGCATCCTTGCCGGCCTGTCCGGACTCGGCATCGGCGTCGAGAAGCCGACGAACGGGGAGAAGACGGAGGCGGAGAAGAAGGTTGAGGAGGTCGAGCGGATCGCGAGGGAGGAGAACGAGAAGGCGGCGAAGAGCTTGGCCGAGGCGGCGCAGCGCGCGATGGCGGACGGGCAGGCCAAAGCATCGCCGGCGAGGTCGAAGGCTCCGAACACGGCACTCATGGGCTTGTCGATGCTCGGCAGTGCGTCGTCTTGTTTTCTTTCTCTCCTATCCGCGAGCAGGACCAACTTCCTCATGGCTAACCTCCTCACTTCTACCCCTTTATTCGGCGTAGACCTCGATGGCATGTACAAGCATGCGGACTTCCCGGATATCAAGCTTCACACGTACGCCGCTTTTCCCCGCCACCGCTGACCGGTTTTTACTGACTTCTTCCTCTCCCATCTTTTCTCCAGCCTCACCACCGGGTCTCGCCAGCGCCCGTCCTCTCTCCTCCTCTTTGCGTACACCTTCGCGGGCAAGCTCTGGTTCAGCCTTGGGTACGACTCGAACGGCTTCGCGGACGAGTCGGTCGAGAAGTGGTGGGACGAGCTGCTCAAGGCCGTCAACGAGGTGCTGCTTGAAGTGCCGGCTGTTCAGGGAGCGGCAGAGAAGTAGGGCGTATAGGGCTTAGGGAATGGGGTCACAGAGGTTCGGGGCTGTTTTCTCTCCTCACTAGTCTTCGTTTTCTTGCACTTCGAACGCAGTTGGACATCGTTGCGCCTCGAAAGCTAGTGCAGGTGGAGGTCCCAGTCGTCCTCGATGTGTGGGTGTCCTGCCATCGCGGCGTTGTGCTGAACAACCCTTTGCGCTTCGTGCAGCAACCTCGCCTCTTCCCCCTCCCTCGCCCTCGCAAACGCCGCCTCTTCCATCGCCAGCCTGAAGCGGTCAGCTTCGCCCGCGCCAGCGACGGAGGCGACCGGGATGGGCGCGATGCCGCCAATCAGGTCGCCGGGACAGAGGCCGATGCCGAAGCGGTGGAGGGGGAGGGCGAGGAGGGGCACGATGGCAAGGATGTGAAAGAGGCCGTAGGAGAGGTAGAAGCAGAGGGAGGAGCAGACGAGAGGGGAGGTATCGTCTGTGAGCGTGGCGACGCAGAAGGAGTCTGTCCCGCGGGCGAGTCGAGAAAGAGAAGGTTGTCAATGGGCTTTTCCGATGGCAGTGAGGAATCAGGGAAGACGGGAGCGCACAGAAGGCTGGAACCCAGAGGAATAATGCGGCGAGGAAAAGCAGACCCAGCTCGACTCCGGGAAGTTCGGGCGCAACGAGTTTGGCGAAAGGAAGGAGGATCAGGGTGAGGCAGACGAGGAGGAAGGGCAGAATGGCGGCGGCGACCCGCAGCTGGGAAAACTGGAGGGAGGGGAAGAAGGAGGTAGGCGGAGTCGGGGCGCGGGAAAAGGCGACGCAGGCGAGAATAAGGGAGACGACCAGGATTGCGATGCTGAGGTAGAGGAAGGTGGACGGCCAGTGGACGAGTGTTGCGCGGTAGAGGAAGCTCCGAGTGTAGAGTATGGCTCCGGCAAGGAGGAGGAGCTGGCCCAGGACGAAGAAGCACTGCTCGACAAGGACGGCGCTTCGAGGGATATTGGCGTGGGCGGTGTTGGCAATGGCGGCCCGAATGGCGAAGGCGAGGCCAGTGACTGGAAAGAATAAGCGTGAGGTAGTCTAAACGCTGACTTCGGGAAAAGCGAACGCACAGAGGAAGGCAGCCTTGAAGGTGAAAAGGGTCGAGGCACGAAACTGCCACCACCTGTAGCCCACTCCGACGATGGCGAGAAAGAAAACGACGCAAAGTACCGCGGAGCTGAAGACGGGAGCGGAAGGTCAGCTTCAGACGGAAGGGCGTGGAAGGGAAGAGATCGAAGGAGAGGCTCACGGCGCGAGCTCTCCCTTGTCCACCCAGTTCCCGCCTAGAAGGTGTGCATGCAGGCGGTTGTTTCCCGAGTCAACGCAGCGTCCCCAGGACGACGACCAGCTCATGTTGAATGACGGCGGAAGTTGGGCGAGTCGCAGAGGAAAAGGAGGAGGAACAGGGGTGGTCGAGGCGGGCAGTTGGTGGTGAGGGTGTGTAAGGGTGTCGGCGACTGCAGCAGTGGCTTCCAAAACTCCAGAGAGCCTGTCGGCAGGAAGCAGGAAGCAGGAAGCAACGCGTCGGCGCAGAGGAGGAGGAGGGGAACCGAGCGGGCCTCCTGAGCACGAGCGACTCGTCGACCTGGTCCTCCAGCTCGTCCAGCAATCCAGAGCCACGATCTAGCCCCGTCGGTCGCAAATGAAAGAGCCGGAGAGGATTGCGGACGAGAGCGGAGGGAGGCGGGAAGAGAGAAAAGCGACAACAGCTTGTGAGGAGCCGCGAGCTCGTGCAACCCCCAAGAGAATCACTGCGGACGGACCTGCTGCTTGGATGCCTGCGAAATCGGTGTGAGGAGGACGGGGCGGGCATGCTCGGGAGGGGTCCGCCTCTTGTCCTCCTTCCTCCACCTCGACTCGTCCCGATCCCCTCGAGACTCGCACACCAGCTTTCCAGAGTCCCTCAATTCCCCCTCCAGGCGAACGCGCACCCCCGTTCGCGTGTCCGCCTGCTCCAGCCTCCCTCCCGATACCGCCCCCACCTTCATCTCTTCCAGCCCTTCTGCGCCCGCACACGCCATGGACGTCCATCTCGTCCTCAGCGACACCTCCGACGCCGCTCACAAGGCCGTCAAGCACCTCTCCCGTCACCAGGGCCAAGTCACCTTTGGGCGTGCTCCTCGAGACGACCCCGCCGCGCACGACCCGACCTCGGGCAAGTTTCGCAACGACGGCTGCAAGGTCATGAGCAGCAGGCACAGCATGCTCACCTGGGACGGCGACCATGCCTGCATCGAGGACCTCGGCTCGACCAACGGCACCTTCGTTCTCCGCGACGGCGAGAACAAGCGCCTCACCAAGGGCGCCGTCCACCGCGTGCGTCCCGCTCACGCTCTTCTCCCTTCGTCGCAGGACTCACTGAGCACTCTCTCGCTTCACAGATCAAGCCGGGCGACGTGATCACCTTCGGCCGCCAAGTCGACCACGACGACCGCCGTTCGTAGCCGCGCCGCTCAGTCTCTCCCGGGCCTCCTGCTGACCCCTCCCCTCACGTGCAGTCGTCAAGCCCGTCTCCCTCGTCGCGAGCTACACGAGCAAGGCGCTCAAGGCGACGCTGCCGCTCGCGTCAAAGCCATTCTCGTTCGGCTCCGCCCCGCTCGAGCGCGCGCCTACGCTCACTTCCAGCAACGCCAGGACCGGCAGGAAGGTGAGGGCTTCCTCAAACCCTCATGCCTCCGCGCTCCGCATGAAGCCGAACGACTCTCAGCCCAAGCCGTCTCAGCGCCCGGCGAGGAAGAGCAGCGGCAGTTACGGTCTTCAGCAGCACGACCTTCTCAGCAGCGAGGAGGACGACAACGAGCATGCGGACGTGACGCTCGACCTTGATCCGGCGTCGCTCGTCCCGATGCGCCGCGTCGACTCGGCGTTCGAGAAGGAGTCGACCACCTCGCTCGCCGCCGCCTCCGTGCGCTCCGTGCGCGGCTCGCCCGTCCCGTTTTTTACGACCCGCCTCAGCGGAACCGAGCAGCCGGTCCAGCTCGTCCAACCCGTCGAGCCCAACTCGCCCGTCTTCGAGTCGACTCAGGCTGCGGGCGAGGAAGTGGACCTCGACGTTGGGGTCAAATTGTCGAAGGGCAAGGAGGCCGATCCTGGCGTCCGCTTCCGCCTGCCATCGCCAATCAGCCCCGAGCAAGTCTCGTCGCGCCTTCCTTCGGTCGCCTCAAGTATCTCCACGCAGTGTCAAGTCCTCGCCGACTTCCTCGAATCGGCCAAGCACAGCCCTGACCAGCAGCGCTGCGAGGAGTCCAGCGCTAGCGGACAAGACGACAACCACCAGGCGGAGGAGAACGTCAAGCCCGTCGCCCCTACCGGGTTGTTCGCCCCGCCTCTTCACCTGTCCGACTCGGCCAACCACGACGTCGACGAGGACATGTTCGGCGCCTCCGACGCTGACGAGGCTGAGAGCCACCTCCCGTCGCCGCTCGCCTCTGCCTCTGGTGAGCTGGACGAGAGCGAGACCGGCGACCGCAACGTCAAGCGCTCTTCGACGCCCGTCGGTCGCGGCTTCAGCCCGCCCACCTCGTCGCCGCTCACCTCGTCGCTCAATGCTTTCCTCGCGGAGCGCGACGAGCACGAGCGTCTCGTCAAGGAAGCCGAGATCGCCCAGTCCGACGTTCAGCCCGTCGAGCAGGACCACCCGCCGTCGTCGGTTTTCGTGGATGATGACGACCTCGACCACTCCTCCAGTGCGAGCGGCGAAGTGGTCGTGATCCGTGCCGCCCGCGACTGGTCGTTCGAGGCGCGCCGGTCCGCCGAGAAGAAGCAGGACGCAGCCACCCTGCTCGAAGCCGGTTCTGCGCCGACCTCGACCAACAGCACCAACCCGTTCGTCATGCCGCCCTCGAAGCAGCCGCAAGCCTCGACGAACCAGCAGACCATTGCGTTCGAGCCCGCCGCCTTCGACCTCGAGCAATTCCAGGCTCAACTCGCCTCGTTCGCCGAGGTTGAGCCGCACGTCGAAGTCGGCAGCGACATCTCCTCTCAGGACTCGTCGGGCGCTCGTCGCCGCGAGCGCGAGGACCTCGCCGACCAAGCCGTCGCCCGCTTCGGCTTCCCCTGCATCGGCGGCGGCAGCCTCGACTTTGCGACCGTCCACAAGCCGAGCAGCGGCTTCGCGGGCTCGGACAGCCAGGAGTCGCTCGAGGAGGACGACGAGCCTGTCGTCCTCGAGGGGGGCTTCGCAGGGTCGGATGTCGAGGACGGCAGTATTGAGGAAGAGGACGAGGAGGAGGAGGAAGAGGAAGAGGAGGACGAGGAGGAGAGTGAGACCTCGCCGCCTACGCCCGCCGGCTCGTCGAGGGCGAACTCGATCGACGTTGACAGCGCCGTCTCGTTCGAAGCCGAGCTCAAAGACGACCCGATCTCGGATGCGGATGAGGAGTCCGTCCACGGCTTCGCCGAGATGGACGAGCGCGACCCGGATCTCGACGAGGTCGATCTCGACGTCGACGCTTCGGTCGCGAACGACCTCGACACCGGTTTCGAGAGCGATGAGGTCGACGGCAAGGATGGTCTCGGCGTCGAGGCGGAGCGCTGGGTCGACGGCGTGAGCGAGAACCTCGTCGAGGAAGAGCCGGTTGTGGCTGAGGAGGTCATGACGGACGAGGTCGAGGGTGCGTTTCTTCTTCCTCTTCCGCTTCTTTCGCACAGCTGACGTCTCCGCCCGCAGACGGTGGCTACACCTCGGAGGGCCTCGCCTGCCCGCCGCATGCGTTCGAGGCCGCGACGAGCCGTTCGTCCTTTTCCCGTCCTCTGTCTCCTTCCCCCCCTACTGATTCGAATGGCCTTTTCCCACACATCTAGACTTCGCCGACACCCACAAGCGCAGCTCCGCCGCTGCGGTCTCACCTTCTACGCCGTCGACCAGCCACGACAGGTCCGCTCCGACCTCGACCCGCAAGAGGCGTCTCTCCCAGACGGAGTTCGAGGAGGACGCGCCCGCGACAGAGGCCGCCGTCTTCGCCGTCTCCGACGACGACACCGCTGCAGCCGCCGCGATCAAGGTCGCCGAGAACGTCCAGCCTCCGACTGTCCCGGTCGGCGTTGGCGCCACCGTCGAGGCTCAGTACGCCGCTCACGCCGCGCCGCCGGCGCCGAAGCGGCGCCGCCTCGGCTTCTCGGTCCAGACGTTCGCGGCGGGCATCCTCACCGGCATGGTCGCTGCCGTCGGCGGGCTCAGCGCTCTCGGCGCCATGCTCGAGGAGGAGTAGGCGGTCTTCCGCTCCCTTTCGCCCACCCCTCTCTGTTCTTTTCTCCTCTCGGTATCTCTTCCCTGTCAGTGCCCTTTCTTGTCGCTTGTTTCCACCCCTCGTTCAGTGTAACCCCATCCCCCGAGCTTTCTCCCCCTCTCGTTGTCGTCTCCATCGCTTGCTCTCCGTGACTGCCCTTCGTCTTTCTCCCTGATCGTAGCCCCCTTTCCACTCACCTTTGTTGCCCAGCTCACCCAGTTGTAACGTCTCCTCGCTCTCCCCCTTCTGCTGCCAATTCACCGGTCCTCCTAGGTCATCTCACGACCGGCGAGAGAGCCAGCCGAGCGAGCCGAGTCCAGAGCAAGAGCCTGCAAGGGATATCGTCCAAAGGAAGGCGTCCTAGGGCGGCTGGGAACGCCAGGAAGGGGCAACTCGTGACGAACCGGTTTTCTCTCGGGCTCGCCTCGCTTTTTGGCTGCCCACCGTGGCTCGTTCCGCTTGTCTGAACGGGTAGCGAGTGATAGGCGGTACCAGAAGGACGTCTCGCGAGCTTGATACGTAGCGATTCTCTTCCGAGCTCCACGAGCCCCTACGTGGTTTTCTTACCTTCCTTAGCTTTGCTTGTACTCCTTCTCTATGCGGCGGGTCACCTGGCCCGACATGTGGGGCTCAAGACGCGACACTACGTCCGCGACCTCGGGAGCGAGCAGAGTTGCCCACCGCACCTTGTCCCCCCTTCTTCTTGCTTCCCTTTCGACCACTTTTCCTCCTCAGGCTCACCTCTTCCTCCGCTTTCCCTGAACACCCGCCGTCGCCGGCTTAACCGCACAAGCTGGCTACCTTCTGGGTGTACCGATTCACCCCGTGTCCGCCGCATCGTCGCTGCGATGAAACCGACTGAACCTCCGCTGGCCGTCGAGGGCAGAGATCCGTACCCGTTCAGGGGCGCGCCGCTCTTCCCGTTCACGCCGCTGAACGAAGGGTACGTCCTCGTCGTGCACACCTTCAACGAAGAGCGAAGTTGACCCCACCTTGCTCGCGAGAAAAGGCCGACCTCGCCCTGCAAATCCACAGAGGCGTCCCTCTTCCCGCCGTCGCCGCCGACACTGAGTTCGTGCAAGCTCGACGCCGACCCGCTGCCGTTGGCCGGCCGGACTTCCTCGCTTTCGCACCACGCCTCGCCCAAGCTGTGCGTTTTCTTCTTCTGTTCTCTCTGCGCCCTTCTCCCTTTCTTGCCGGTCAACGGAAAAGCTGAGTCTTTGCCAGGCAGCAGCTAGATGACCCGGACGAGGCGTAGGAGGCGCTCATCGGTTTCATCGCCCACAATCTCTTTCCCTTCTTCCCCTTTTCTTCGCGACCTCCGCAAGCCCGACCTGTACACTCATGTCCACCCTCGCGCATCTACGACCTACGACTCGTCATGGCATGCTTCACCTGTTGTACCACTCCTCTTGGTTGTAACGACTTTCTCTGCTCGACCAAACAAGAGGGACAGTTGGCTGCTTTCGACGCTCGCGATACGGTGCCGACAGTTGCGGCACCTTGACCCAGTTGGGACGTGGCGTACAAGCTGGCACGGTTACAGGCGCTGCTCCCTGCGAAGCGGGACGTGACAAAGGCGAGAACATACGAGGGAGAGAGCTACTGGCGGAGAGGGAATCGTCGGAGCCGAACGAGGACCAGCCTCTGGACGGGACATCATGCGAGTGGTGCGAGCTAGTCGAGGGGGACAGAAAGGGGCGGGAAGGGGAAGAAGGCGATTTCAGCAGCTAATTGTCGCCGAGGAGAATCTCGAGTTTGCCCTCGGGGCGACCACCGGCGGCCTCGCGAGCTTGGTCCATGGCGCCTGCAGAGCAATGAGGGTGGATCGTGAACTTGGGAAGAAGGGAAAGAGGGAAAGCAGGAGAGAAGGAGACGCACTCTCCCAATCGTCCTCGTCAAGCAGCGAGATGAGACCGTCGTCCGAGTCCTTGTACCTGCGACGAGGAGGGACAGCCGAGTCAGTCTCTTCTCCTTCTCGTGACGCTATGTAAGACACAGGAGAGGGGCATGCACTTCATCGGCAAGGTGGACTTGCTGCTGAACTTGATCCGGACGCGTTCCGAGAAAGCGGCGAGGGTCATGTCGGGCGTGATGCTCTGCGGGACAGAGGAGATGTCAGTGATCGGGGAAGTGCATAGAGGAAGAAAGAAGAACAGACCATTCCCCTCGCATCCCCCTTGTACCGCAGCTTGATCCGGACCTTGGCCATCTCCTCCCTCACCGAACCAGCACTCCTCCCGAAGCTCGCCTGTGACGCCGAACGTTGCAACATCGCTTCTCCGAGACGAGCTCCGCTGTTCTCGCCGACGAGGACCTCGTACTCGCCCGACGCTTCTTGCCCGGTCCCGTCGACGCCGACTTTGAGCATGCCGTACTCGACGGCTTCGAGGTCCGACTCGCGCTCGACGACCTGCGGACGACGAAGCGGGTGCTGTTGCTGCTGGACGTTGCGCTGGCTGCCTTTGCGGCGCAGGCTAGTCGTCCTCCTCGGCGCAACGACGTTCTGCCTCAAGCGCTCGGGGCCCGACACGGCGGTTGACGTGCCGAGGCGAGTAGAAGGCGCGAAGGTGATGCGTCCGCTCTGGTTGCTCGCGCTGCTGCCGGCAGAGTCGGCGCGACTGAGCGAGGCCGAGTTGCCAGGTTGCGGGTTGCGAGGGTCGGAGGGGAGGGCGTTCCGCTGCGCCCAGGTGGCGACACGGTCGTACTCGCGGGACTTGGGCGGGAGCGCGGGCGGAGCAGGCGAGGAAGCAGAAGGTGCGAGGCGGCGCTGGCCCGGGTCGAGAGGGAGCGTCGTGTTCGTGGCCAGGGGCAGGATGGCGGCGGAATCGGCGGCGTCGTCCGGCAAGCCGTAGTAGTCGTCGATGAGGTCGCGGCTCGACGCGAGACCGTACGTCTTGCGAGCGGAGGGAGACCGTGCAGGCGGACGCTGCGGCGGTGGCGGGGCGAGGAAACCTGTCCTCGACTCGGGGCGGGAGTGATCGTCGGATGAGGGCGGAGTTGGGAGTTGGAGGTGGGGCGGGATGGGCTGAGGGCTCTCCATGAGGCCGCGAGCATCGGTGAAAGGCCCGGAGGAGAGAGCCGCATCCGCCGTGTTCGACCTCCTCAACCCGCCGAGATCCCTCAGCACCGTCCTGCTCCTCATCGGCGATGCCATCCCGACACCGCTCTGCTCGAGGCGCCCCGAGCTTGTCTGGCTGCGAGAGAGCGGCTGAGGGCCCGCGTCCAAGCCGGACGAGGCGCCGTTGAGGCGCACGCCGCTGACCTGGGCTTCGAGCTTGCGGGTCCCGCTGAAGCCGACGAAGAGGTCGTTGGCGTCGCTCGCCGCGATGACCTTGGCGCGACCGAGGTAGTCCTTCGTCTCGAGGTTCTTGAGCTTCGTCTCGGGTGGACGGAAGAGAACGCCGACGGGAACGGAGAAGACGGTGTAGCCCTGGTTAGGAGTCGCGACAGTGTATACGTAAGCGTTAGCAGCAAGAAAGAGAGGAAGAACGCACTTCGCCCCGATCTGCCAAAGCCTCGTCAATCACGCCGTGCTCCTGCGACCGTTTCTCCCGCTGCGCTACCGCCAAATCGCGCAGACCGTCGTCAAGCCGGCCCTGTAAGGTCGCACAGGTCAGAATAGCGATGAAGAGAAGAGCCCAGCGAGACGCACGAGGTAGATCGAGGAGAGACCGCGGTTGAACAGAATCTCGCACGAGTAGAGCTTAAACTTGAGGCCGAGCCTGTGAAATGGGGATACGGTGAGCACATGAAGCTGACAGTGAGCGGGAGAGACAAGTGGCGCACTGCTCGTACTCGATCGTGTCGTTGCCGCGAAGGTACTGGTTTAGAAGGGGCAAAGTCAGCTTGGCGATTCGGCGACGGAATAACACTGACGCACCAAGAACGCCTCGTCAAAGTCCCTCCGCGCCTCGGTGTAGCGCCCGAGCAAGAACTGGCTGACGCCCATCTGGAAAAAGGCAACGGCAAGGAAAGGGTCGAGGGCGACGGCCTGGTCGAAGGACGCGACGGCCTCCTCGTGGCGGCCGAGCGTCGCGTGGATGAGGCCGAGGTTGAAGAAGATGCGCGAGGTGTCGGCGATTTGCTGGACAGAGAGGAACGAGGTGAGCGAGTTGCGAGGGAGGTCGGGAGGAGGGAGAGGCCGGACCTCGAAGAGGGACAGGGCGGCATCAAAGTCCTGCTTGTCGAACGCGGCGAGTGCATCTCCCCAAACTTGGAGCTCCTGCTTGAGCGACATGGCCTGCGAGAGCTGGTTGAGGAGGAGAAGGTGCGAAGTGGGGGGAACGAGCGGGAGGGAGACGGTGCCGCGGTGGCGGTTGAGGGTGTACAGGACGGCGTGGACGACCAGCGTCGACGACCAGTGCAAGCGGGAGAAGAAGGAAGAAGCGAGTGAAGGGGAGGAGTGAGGGAGACAGCAGGAAGCGAGTCGACGGCGAGGACAACGGGCGGCAGCCGTCTTGCGGTGCCTCTTCCTGCGCAGGTGCTGGTTCGAATGCGTCGTGCAGACGTCTAGCAGGCTTTCCCAGAGCGAAGGAAGCGCGAGTTCAGCTCGAAGACAACCCTCTCCTCCTCGCTCTCTTCCTCGACGGCAACAAGGTAGAGTAACGCACTGCATTCCACGCTCGCCTGCCCCTCCCTCGCGTCCACCTCGTACACTACGCTGAAGGAAGCCAAGCAAAGGGAATGTCAGGACCACCGTCCCTCTCCGCTCCCCCTCGAGCCGGGCCCTTGCGAGGCGCCGGCCAAGGCAGCGGGAGCGAAGCATTGGGCGCTGAGATGTCCAGCCACAGCCACCCCGGCAAGGGTGAGGGTTCGCCTCTTGTCGACCACGGACGGAGCTCACTGCGCAAGTCGGTGGGGATCCCTCTCAAGAGAGGGTGCGTCGAGGAGCTCCAACACGGATATTAGCTGCGAGGGAGGGCAAGGCAGAGGTCAGCGAGGGTGCTAGAGAGGGTGCAGACGAGCCCTTAGGGGTACGTACGCCGACTTGTTGCCGCACGAAGAGCAACAAGCGGTGCGCGCCCGCCGGGCGACTTGAGGCGAGGCTGAGCTTGGGCGCTCGACGGCGGCGGGCGCGGAACCTTTTCCGTCGCAAGCAGCTCGTCGCCTCATCACCGTCTCTCGGGGCACACGCGAGGTGCACGAGGCGGGAGAAGAGCACTCGATGAGGCGAGAAAAGCGGTCGAAGCGGCGTGCGATTGCATGTTCGAGGCGAGTGAGCGAGGCAAAGCGATGCGGGTACTGATTCTGCACAGGGGTATCGTCCTCTCGAAGCGCCTACTCGACGCCGACGAGCTTGAGCAGGAGGCTCACTGCGGGAGAAGCGAATCGGCTAGGTTCAGGAAGGAAAAGGAAGATAGCGAGCGAGACGCACTGTTCTCCGTCCTCAGCTCGCTGACCTGCTCGTTGAGCTCCGTGACGCTCTTCGAAAGGCGCTGGATGAGAGCCTTCTGCTGGCCGCTCGAGCTGCTCGACGTCGGGCCTAAGCGAGACGAGGAGCGCGAGGGCGAGCGGTCGGAGGTGCCTGCGGGAGAGAGAGAGTCAGACTAGGGCGCTCTGCTCGGCTGACGGTGCCCAGAAAGTGAGAAGAACGAAAGGAGCGACTGGTGTGGGAAGGAGGAGGGAAGCAGCTCGGGGAGGGAGGAGCAGGAAGACGCACCGTTCGCCTCGAACGCCGCGACCCGGTTCTCCAGCTGCGCGATCGTCTCCTGCATCTTCTCCCTCTCGCTCACCTTCTCCTCCTTGACCCTCTCGAGCTCTCTCTTGAGCTGGTCGCGCTCGCCCGCCGCGGCCCTCTCCCTGCTGCCCTCCCTCGAGTCCGGCGGCGTCCTCGCGCCGCCGTAGCCGTCCATGCCCCTCCCCCTCTCGCCGTTGAGGGGCGTCGAGGCGCTCGTCTGCGCCTCGGCAGCCTCGGCGCGCTTCTTCTCCTTCCTGACCTGCTCCTGCAGCTCGGCGATGCGCTCGCGGCTCGCGGCCTTCTCGTCCTCGAGCTCGTTCTTCTGGTCGTCGAGCAGCCAAAAGAGGTCGATGAGGCTCGAGCTGCGCAGGTCGCCGCGGACGGGAGGCCAGTCCGACCCTTCGTCGAGGAGGGTGGTCACTTCGTCCTCGGAGAGGCGGAGGTTGGTAAGGAGGTCGTGATAGCGGGCAAGTTGCCTGTGGAGAAGATGATGAGTTGGAGAAGAGGAAGGTGAAATGGGATTGCCTGGAGGCCGGAAGGCGAGAAGGAGACGTACGATGCCACGTCCGGCGCATCATCACCAGCCTCCAGCTCAGCCACGCGGCGAGAATGCAACTTGACGAGATCTTCAAGCTCGGCGATCTTGTCCGAGAGGCTGTGATGAGGAAGGAAGGAAGCAAGAGTCAGTCCCGAGGTAAGCGAGATGGAAGAGCGCGTTCACGCACCGCTTCTTCTCCTCCGCCCCCAACGCACTCGCAGACGAGCTCGTACCGCTGGCTGAACTTGGAGCCTTGCTGCCGGCAGTCTTCGCCTTCTGGAGGTCGGCTTCGAGGCGGGTCTTTTCGCGTTCGAGAGCGGTCTTGGCCTGCTCGAGCGTTTCCTGCTCGTCGAGAGAGGTATCAGGCGCTTCGTCCAGGGAAAGAGGCGAGAGAAGGGCGAGGCGCACCTGCTTCGCCTTGGCCGCCTTGAGCTGGCCGAAGAGGTTGACCTTGTCCTGCGAGGAAGATCGGGTTCAACGAGAACTAGCGTCGTAGCGAGAGCGGAAAGACGTACGGCCTCGAGCCTCAGCACTTTGTCCTCCATCTTGGCCATCTTCTCGCCGTATTCCTTCTTCTCCCTCGCGCCCATAATCTCCGCCGTGCTCGCCGCGCCCTCCTCGAGCTGCTTGACCCTCGTGCGGAAGACGGCGCTCTCCTCCTGGACGACCTTGAGCTTGGCCGAGAGCTCGCCGACCTGCGCCTGCGCCTTCGAGAGGTCGGCCTTGGCTTCGGAGAGGGCGGTGTTCGAGTCGAGCGAGGCTTGGGCCGCGCGCAGCTTGAGGGAGAGCTCGTCGCGCTCCTCGATGGCCTTGTCGCGCTCCGACTCGAGGCGGCGGATCTGCACAAGCGAACAAGGAGTAGGGCGAGGGGACAGGCGGCGGGAAAAGAGGTCAGTCCTGCTCATGGCGAGGTGCAGAGAAACATCCCGCGCACCTTCTTCGTCAGCTCGGCCATCTCCTTCTGCGCCGCCTTGTCCACGCCCGCCGCGCCCTTGACCTTGCTCCTCTCTCCTCCGCCTCCTCCTCCCGAGCCGACCTCGGCTAGTTGCGCATTCTTCTCCTCGAGCTGCTTCTCGAGCGACTGGATCGTCGCGTTGAGCTCCTCGATCTCGCGGTTCTCGCGACGCCCGGCTAGGCGGCCGGACTGGACGACTCTGTGCGGAGGAAGAGGTAGAAGAAGGAGGGGGCAGAGAAGTCCGACGGGCGAAGAGGAGAGGGAGAAGAGGTGAACATCCTACAGGAAGTGAGATAGTGAGAGACGACGTACTGGGCCTTGTCCTTGCGGTTCTTGAGCTCCTCGCGCATGTTCTTCAGCCTCTCCTCGCGGCGGGCGGCTTTTTCGGCGGTCACGGTGGGCGGCGGGGTGGACGGAAGGCGGGATGGGAGACGTGTACGTGCTTTTGCCCCGGTGCGGTAGGACAGAGAAGGCGGGTGGAGAGCGGAGTGTGGTGGGGCGGGCGGAAGGAGGGGAAGAGAGGGCGCGGAGGAGGCAGGCGGATGGGGGAGGGTGGTCTGTGGCGGTAGAAGTGCGGTACAGAGCAGCTGTGCGACCGTGTCAAGCGTGAGAAGCAGAGAGAGAGAGGCGGAGGGAGGGAGGGACTGATGAACTCGGAGGAGGGGAAAGGAGGCAAGCGGTCCGAGCGACCTCGAGTTTCTCCTGCCTGGTGTCCGAGGGGAGAGTGTGCCGAGGCGAACGTCAGCACGCGGGAGAAGGAAGAACAAGCGAGCGCAACGAGGGAGTAAGAACGAGACCCTTCGCAAACTCACCTTTTCCTCCCTCGCAGGCTCGAGAGCAACGCCTTGAGCGGCTTTTTGCAGGTCAAAGTCATGTACAGCGGACGAGACTGATGTCCGGAAAGCACAAAAGGGAAGGCAACAAGGGGGTACTGAACGAAAACACAACGGAGGAAGACGGCGGACGGCGAGGGGGGAAGGCGAAGAGACTCTATAGCGGTTGTTGCTGCGGCCAGCCGAGCGGGGATATGATAGGATAGAGGTGGTATGTGGGTGTCGAGGCGAGGCAGATCTAGGGGGACTTGGGCGCGGGTGAAAAGACGGAGAGAGGGGAGGGGGCGTCGACGCCGCGTCCTTCGCGACCAAGTTGAATGCCGAGCTGGAAGAGTCAGGAAGTCAGTACAGAGCATCTGGAGAAGAAGAGGGGTAGAAGGCTCACCTGGCCGCCAGGGTGGCAGTGGAAGAACTCGCCCCGCCGGTCCTTGCCGTCCTTCTCCCACCCAATCTTGAGACGACTCAGCGTCAACGCGAGTGCGTCGCCGATCGCCAGCGCCGTCACGACGCTGTTCGTTGGCGCAGGCAGGGCCGAGTCGGCCTCGTCCGTCGTACCCTTCGGGAGACCCTCGGGGTACACGCCCGTTGCGGCGTCGAGCCAGCCGTGGCACGACTTGGCCAGGACGGACTCGGGGTCACGCGTGACGGCGACGAGGGAGCGCACGCGCGGCCGGATGATCGGGAGCAGGCGCATGAGCTCGGCAGTCGCGCCGGAGTGGGAGATCATGAGCAAGGTGTCGCAGGGAGAGGAGGGGGTGCAGGAGCACACGACGCCAAGGTCGCCGTGGAGGGCTTCGAGAGGGTGGAGGAAGACGGCTTGGATGCCTGCGGGTGGAGCAAGTCAGCATGGAGAAGGGGATCGGGCAAAAGAGTCGCGATCCCGGTGGGCGGAGAGAGGAGGAACGTGATGAGAGATGGGCAGCTGAAACGCACCGAGAGAACAGAAAGTCGCCACCATTTTCCGCCCGACGATGCCGCTCTTGCCGACGCCCGTAACGAGGATCTTGCCGTGAGGCGGCATCGAGGTGACCAAGTCGACAACGTTCCGGAAGCTGATCGGACCGCACCCGAGAGGGTCAGCACCGTTGACTCGCCCAGGGGAACGCAGGGAAAGGAAGAAAAGGACGCACGCAACGTTCGTCCGGCTCTCCTCCCTCGACATCGAGAACGGCGGCAGCGCTCCCTCCCGCCTTTCGCGCGCCTCTCGGTCCTCTGCACCCTCGACCGAGCCTTCCTCGCTCGAAGCTCCGCTCGCTGCGGCGGCGTGGTAGCCCGCGAGCTCGTCGTCCGGGACGAGCGGGTGAGCGGCGGGTGCCAAGCGAGCGGCGAGGGCGAGGAGGGCGTAGGCCTCGTTGCGGATTACCATCGAGGCGTACTGGGCGAGCTGAGTGGGCGAGGGCTTGCTCGGGCCGGCGATCGTCGAGGGCCGCTCGTCATCGCGGAGCGAGAGCGGAGGTGGAGGGGGGAACGCGAACGAGGAGGAGCGCTTGGGATCGAGCGAGGGAGACGAGGCGAGGGACGAGACGGGGGACGGCGAGGTGGACGAGAAGAGGAGGGACGGCGGTGCCGAGTCGTCGGACGAGGACGAGGCGGACGAGTGGAGCGAGTGCGAGAGCGGCGAGGAGAAGCCGGCGGAGGGAGGAGTGCCGTTGTCGATGCTCAGCCGGGCGTAGCGCAGGGCGGGGGAGGTGGACAGGTCGAGCGGTGCGATCTCATGTGGCTGTGCCATCGTTGGACGGAGAAGGAAGCGAGAAAGAGAAGAGCGAAGGCAGCGATCTCTCTCGCCCGCTCTTCGAATCGGCTTTGGAAGATGTCAATCTCCGGGGCGCGCTCGCCATCATCGGCGCTTACTTGAGGGATGTGCACCACCTTGTGCGACCGATCTTGGCCATCGCAGAGTTCGTACGCGTGCAACGAGGGTCTGGCAATATGTACAACGCAAGACGAGAAGAAGCCCGCTCCTCTCGAGCCGGGCCAGTGCAGGGGTACATACTGCTCACATGAAGAGCTAGCTAGACCATCCAGACCGCCCAAAGCAGCAGCAAAGTCGAGGAGAAACGAGCCGCAGTCTCGCCAGCTGCTCTTGCTCCTTCGCGCTCACACGACTCTGCTGGCTCGACGATGAGCACCGCAACCAAGTTGTGGGACACGCACACCCTCCTTGCCGAGTCCTCGACCGCCTCCAACGCCTCGGCACCGTCGTCCTCCTCGTCGTCCTCCTCCCCACCTCCGCCCAACGCCCTCATCATCCTCAACTCGCCTCTCCCGCCGCAGCGCCTCTTCCGCCAGCTCTGGACAGCCGCCAGCGTCCGCTACTGCGCCGACGGCGGCGCGAACCGCCTGTACGACCGCTTCGTCAAGGGCAAGGCCAGGGCGGTCGACTCGGACGTCGGCGACGGCGACTGGGACGACGCGCTCGACGGAAATGAGGAGCACTGGCTGCCGGATCTCGTGCTTGGCGACTTGGACTCGCTCAAGCCGGACGTGAGGGCGTATTACGAGGGCAAGGTGCGCTTTTCCTCTCTTTCCCTCACCTTCATCGCTCTTACCCGCTCATTCTGTCTCTCTTTCACCTGTGCAGGGCGTCCTCGTCGAGCGCGATCCGGACGAGTACTCGACCGACCTCGGCAAGAACGTCAACCGGCTCGCTTCGCACGAGAAGGCAACGAAGCAGCCGCACCAGCTCGTCGTGATCGGCGGGCTGAGCGGCAGGCTCGATCAGACGGTGCATACGCTGCACGCACTGTGGGTGATGGCAGAGAAGGAGGGAAGAGAGAGGGTCTGGGTTGTCGGGAGGGAGAGCGCGGCCATGATATTGGGCAAGGTGCGTCGGGCCTGCACTTGCCTCTTCTTCCCCTCGACCTCGGTACTTGTCAGCGCTCGACGCAGGCGGTAGATGACATAGTCCGGTCTGACCTCCTCGTTCTTTGCAGGGCAAGCACTCCCTCCGCATCGATCTGTCGACGTTCGGCAAGACCTGCGGCATCCTCCCTCTCGGGACCTCCGAAGCGCACGTCATCACCAGCGGACTAGAATGGGATCTCGGACCGCAACGCGGTGCGTTCCTTCACACAGTCTCTGCTCTGCCGAGACTGACTCGCATAACGGGCGAGAAAAACAGCCATGTACCCCACCTCCCTCGCTACCGCGGTCTCGACGAGCAATCACCTAGTGCAGGAGGACGTGACGGTCGAGACAGACGTGCCGGTCGTGTGGACGATGGAGGTGCGCGGTGGGGCAGAATAGCTTTCTCGTCCTCGTTTTCTTTCGCGAGCCGTACTACCCGACCGCAATAGACGCTTTCTCTGCGCCGCCTCCCGAAAGTGGCAGGTTCGTGAGGAGCAAGCGAGGTTGCAGCGGCCTGATCGCGGCGCTTCAAGGGGGAGAAACAGACGGCGAGAGAGAGTATGTAAACAACGGAAAGAGGGAAAGGGCACAGCGAAGAGGCGAGCGGGAGTATGCGAGTGGGTGCGGAAGGCAAGCGAGGTGGAGGAAGGGAGGTGGTGGGGTATCGAAAGCGATGAGAGGGTGGACGAGGCGGGCGGGCAACGACGGCGGTTCGCGGCCTCTACTTGCCGTACTTCTGCAGCTCCCATTCTCTGTACGACGTTCCAAGAAGGCCAAGACGTCAGTTCGCACCACAAGCGAGCGTATGACGGCAAGGAAAGCCTGTCGGGGCACGCACCGGTTGTCGAGCGGGCAGACTTGCCGCGTCTTGAGCCAGCGGTTGATGCAGTGGAAGTGGAAGGCGTGGTTGCAGACGCCCCATCTGCGAAGAAGTGTACGAGAGAAGGTCAGCGGGAGGAAAGGGAGGAAGGGAGAGGAAGAGGACGAACGCGACGGTGCACTCCTCGTTCGTCGCGCTGCCCTGGTTCGCCTGGCACTCGATACCTGAGAGAAGAGAAGAGGGTCAGCGTGAGCGAGGGAGGGAGGCAGAAAGGACGGCGCACAGAGGTCCATGATCTGGTGGTCCCAACAGGGTGCGGAAAGCAAGGAAAGTCAGCATCGTCGCCACTGTCCCTGGTGAACCGCAAGAAGCGCACGTGGTTCCTGCAGATGGCGCAGTTGTCGACGACGATGTCCTGTGCGTGGCAGAGGAGAGGTCAGCGGTGGCTCGTCCCCCTCATCGGAGGTCGGAGGGGAGACGAGGTGGGAGGAGGGTCGGACGCACCCAGGCCCAGAGCGCGACGGCGTTCCACTGCAGAGAGAGGGTCAGTGGAGCTGTCTAGCGAGTGCTCGCCGTCCCCCAATGGCTCTGAGGCGCACCTTCTTGACCTCGAAGCGCTTCGGGACCTCGCCAACGACCGGCTTCATGTCAACGTCTGCGGGCAAGGAGGGTCAGCTGAGGGCGTCCACGGCAGCAAGAGATCGCAGTGAGGAGGTGGACAGACCAGCCATGATGGAGTGTCGAGAGGAGTGGGATGTGGAGGAGGGAGAGCCGGACCGCGACCAGCTCTCGTCCTTACCACTCGACCTGCTCAGCTCTTTCGCTTCGTCACTGCCACCAGCAGCACCCCCTCGCCCCACTCAGCCGGCACGAACCAGCCTCACGACGTCCCCCGCTACCTCCCCTACTCCCTCTTCCGCCTCGACTTCAAGCTGGCCGCCGCGCCTTCTACTGCCCGAAGGGCTCTCAGGGCCCTCGGATGGGTTGCGGTGGGCGTCTTCGTCAATGAGCATGTCGTCACGGCAAAGTATGTGACCGGGAGGTGCGCCTTTTCCTCTTCTTCCTCCCGCTTTCCTCACCTACTGACCGCTCTCTCCCTCGCACGACATCCAGGTCGATGCAGGTCCGTCTCTGCACCTCACTGAACCAGCTTGGGTTATCCTGACAGTGCCTAATTCGCTTTCCCACCCCGTGCCGTCCTCCTCTTTCGCCCTCCACCCTCCTTTTCTCCCTTCCTGCAGCCCACTTTCAACCCCGACTCCTCTATGATGTACCGCGACATTGTCCTCGTGAACCGCTACGCCGCGCTGGCCGCTGCCCATGGCGAGAAGGGGGCGTTTAAGCCCGGGGACGTCGTGTACATGCGGTGCGTGCTCTTTTCTTCGCCCTGAACAACGCAGTCATGACACGCACGGTCGCCTGACTACATCTCCAATGATGCACAGATCCCCCGTCGACCCTTCCGTCCTCCTCATCAAGCGCCTCATCGCCCTGCCCAACTCGCTCGTCCGCACGCTCCCGAACCCGCACTCGACCAAGCCCGGCGGCGGGAGCGAGACGGTGCGCGTGCCGCAGGGGCACTGCTGGATCGAGGGCGACGAGCGGTTCCACACCCGCGACTCGAACACGCTTGGGCCGGTGCCGATGGGATGTTTGGAGGGGAGGGTCGAGTGGATCTTGTGGCCGCCGAGGTGAGCTCGCGCTACGATTTCGTCTCGTGTACGCTACGTACAGGACTGACACACGTACCCGCAGTCGCTTCGGGCCAGTAGCAGACCGACCAGGGTGGGAGAAGCGGGTTGTCACGCCGAGGGAGAACTTCTTTGCCTGAGGAGCGGGCAAGAAGCGGCTCTTTCGATGCTGGCGTGAGGTGTAGGGTGCAGCAGTGTATTGTATTTCTTCGCGCTTCTGCTCTTGATCGCTCCAGAGCACGGCTAAAGCTTCGCCTTCTCCTTCTCGATCCGCTTCGCGCCGGCCTTCTCCAACTCGTCGAGCACCTCGGGCGGCCAGCTCGCGCTCCGCTGGGCGTCGTAGTCGTACGAGACCATGATCGCCTGGCCGTTGCCGACCGGAGCTTGTTGGCTGTCGAGGAGAAAGTGATAGGGAAGGGACAAAAAGTGTGAATACGGGAAGTCGACTGCGAAGGCAGGGCGGGTAGCTTTGAGGAGAGTGCGGACGCACGCGTAGGAGTAGACGACCGCCTCGAGGACCATCTTGCGCGAGGAGTACTCGACGGGCTTGTGGGCGACGAGCACCGAGTCGGGGTAGAAAGAGGGTTTCTGCGGTCGGCAACTACGGCTCAGTCGCGCCATCTCGAGCGGCTCGGAGGAAAGGCAAGGGCAGAACAAGCAGGACCAGACGACGCACCCGGTAGTTGAAGTCGATCTTGCCGAGGATCACGCCCTTGCCCTTCCCGCTCCCGCGCAGGTTGTGCGCCACGTCCGGCGGGAGGGCGTGTGTCAGGTGGCGCATGTAGGCGAGGCGGCCGGTCTACGATAGCAAAGCGGGGTGAGCGGGGCAGAGGAAGGAGAGCAAGGAAGAGGGCTAAGCAAGCCGAAAGGGAAGGGCGCACCTCGAGCCAGCGGAAGTAGACGACGTTACTGATGGGAGAATGCTGGTCAGGCGAGTGCGGAAAGCGGTGTAGTGCAAGCGAGGAAAGCGCACTTGACGTGAGCATTCGAGTCTGAAAGAGCAAAGCAAGGTCAGCTCAGGGTCAGGCAATCCGGAGGACACGGTGAGAACGCACCCATGTCGCCCCACTGCACGGGCAGTTCGACCATAGCCTCCTTTGCGAACCCCTCCCTCTCCGCCCACTCGAGCGCCTTGGCCCGTCCAGCCTCGTACTTGGCCGCTTCGAGCGGATTGCCAATCGGCGCGCCAGGCGTGCTGTGCATCGTGCGAGCGGGTGCAGTGCGGTCCGAGAGGCGGAAGAGGGCACGAGAGGCGAGATGGGAGGGAGGTGGGGGAGCCGGGAGTGAGCGGGCGAGGGGAGTGGCGGAGAGGCGCAGCTGGAGGGTGCGGGTGAGGAGACGGCTAGGGTGGGTAATCGTGCGGAGCATGCGCGGCGCAAGCAACTGAGCGGTGAGAGCAGGAAGGCGAGAGCCGGCAAGAGTGATTACCGGAGAGAGTGAGGAAGGGGAACGACAAGGGGCAGCGGGAGA
>JAQJIZ010000190.1:0-14545 GCA_029873605.1 Rhodosporidiobolus sp. SP3-3/4 | reverse complement strand
ACTTGGAGGGCGAAAGGGTGCCTGCATAGGGCAACAGGCCTGGGCAGTCCACTACGATCCAGCAGCTGCCTCAACTGGCAGGAGGAACAGAATGTGACAGCAGAACTGAGCAAGTGGAATGTTTTTGCAATTCTGTCCCATCGCTGTCGAGCTCGGTTGATCTAGTTGGTTATGATGTGGACCTAATACGCTCAGCGTGCAAGTCCAATGTCGGCGGTTCGATCCCGCCACTGAGCATGTCTCTTTTGCTCCCTAAGGGGGCTGTCCCTCTTTCTGGCTCTGTTTTGCGTGGGCACCAGCGGTCTGTGTTCCCTGTGCAAGTACAACCACAGGCAGAAGGAGGCTCCCACAGCGAAACACCTAGGAGGTGAAAGGTCAAGTTGCCCTGCATTGACATGCCAGCCTCCTTCTCTGGTGCTGTCAGCCCCATTTTATACATGCCCCACCCTCCTTCCAAGTGGCACTCACATCCAGAGGCTCATCCTCTACAACAAGCCACACAAAGCGCCACCCTTCAGCTCCAATCTCCTCATCTTCCCTCCCCGGTCCTGGCTACTGCACCAGCCACTGAGCATGATGGGCGCATGCAGCTGCACGCTCAACTCAACTGTGCACTCCTGATCTGCTCAGTGCTCCGTCTCCGGCAGCGCCACCACCGCTTGATGGCGCCAATGCTCTCCTCGAGCGCAAGTTCTTGGCAATGGAGGTGTCAGCGCGGGAGGAGTGGTACAATGAGGAGGAGGAGGTGAGAGTGGGAGGGCAAGAGAGAGAGAATCTAGGAGGGAGAGAGGGAGAGCGAGAATATTTAGTTTTTGGTCCATGCCAAGTTTCAAGACTTATGTAGACTACAGGACATGCCAGTGGCTGTGAAAGAGTGGAAACACAGAGGGTCTTCAGGCAGAGTGGAATGGGAAGGAAAGGAACGGGGAAGTCTAGGGCCAAGCCGGGGGGAAAACCCCAGTGGGGAAAACGGGTCACAAATGGTGGTATACACAATAAATGAGGTACAGGAGTGTGCAAAGGGGGTTGAGAGCACAGAGGGAATGGGAATGTGGAGGAAGGGAAAGAGGAGAAGGGGTAGGGAAGCGAGAGAGAGGGAAGGGTAGTGTGTGAGATTGATTGATTGGAACGATTGATTGATTGATTCCTTGTTTCAAGTCCATGTTGGGTTGAGAGCCGATGTAGACAGAGGGGAAAGCGCAATGAGGACGGGTGAAGACCTATTGTCACAAGGAGCGGGAGGGAGGTAAGCCAACACCCGGGGGGAAAAACCTCAGTGAGGAAAACCGGGTACACAAACAATGGCAACAGGTCTAAGAACCACAATGACAATGGTGCAGGGCCGACAAGGGGTGTGCAGCAGCTGGGGATGGGGTAAGGGGAAGAGGGGATGGGGAGGGAGGGACAGGCGCGGAACGCGCCCAGAGGAGCGACAGACGCGCGGAGCGCGCGGCGGGGTGGGCACAGCTGTGCACGGCGATCACCAGTGCCGCTGTCGAGCATGACAGCCGGGGAGAGGTGTGGCTGGAGTGAAGGGCGGCATTGGGAGAGGGGCAGGCGTGTCGGTGGTCCAAGGTAGAGGGGGGAGAATAGACGGGACTACGGGGAGGCGCGGTTGGGAAGGCGAGGGAGGGAGGGAGGATCGGGTGGAGGGGGGTCGAGGCGAGCGGGAAGGGAGAGAAAGCTGGCAAAGGGGAAAGCAAATGGGCCAGCTGCTCAGGGCGGCAACAATGGACCGGCAACTGGCAGGGAGGCGGCTGAGGTGTTGTTGTCGTAGTTGGTGATGTGCTGCATTTAGGTGATCTGGTGCTCGCGCTCGTTCTCGGCGACGTCACGGGTGTGGCACTTGAGCGAGCCGAGCATATGGTCGAGTAGGTCAAAGACGCGCAACTCAGCGTCGGCGCGGGCACGGGCGGGATTGATTGATTGATCCTAGTTTCAACTCTGTATCAGGCTGGGGCACCTATGTAGAGCATAAACAACGTCTCCAGTGAAGAAGAGCTGGCAAAGAGGTGAAAGACGAGTTATCTCATACGTGGAAGGGTGAAGAAATGATAGGGATACGCGAAACAACGACAATGACTGCGAAAGAAGGGGGTAAGGACAGCCCAGAGGTGACAATGGTGTGGTGATGGGGTGTGTGTGGTAGGTAGGTGTGCATAAAGGGAAGAAAACGCACAAGAAACGGTGTAGAGACAACTTCTCCTCGACTTCTTCCTCCTCATCCTCTTTTCCTCCCCGGTCACCTCCTCTCTTGCTCCCTCTGTTCCTCCCTCTGCCCCTCTTAGTCCTGGTGGCTTGTGCCCTCCTCTTCCCTCAGCTCCCGCTCCCCTGTCTCTTGATGCCCTGTCCCTCTCCTCCCTCTTCGCTTTGATCCTCCTGCCTCCCCTCCCCCTCCGCCTTGCCGCCGTTGCGCCTGCCGTCCCTCGGTGTCTTGGGCGCCTTGCCCGGCGCGGCGTTGAGGCGCTTGTCGACAGGGTGGTGGTAGGGGAAAAAGCCGCCGGAGTTGATGATGAAGCGGAGGGTGGGCTTGTGGGTGGCGGGTGACCAGAGGAGGAAAGAGATGGGCGGTAGAGAGCGGCGCTTGAGCGCGGGGAGGAGGACGCAGCGCTGGCGGGTGTAGTGCGGGCAGTGGTGGAAGAGGTGTTCTTGCGTCTCCTGCTCCCCGCACTCGCACTTGCCAGTTGGGCGGACGCCAGTGCGGAGTTCGGACGCGGCGAGGTTGGAGAAGTTGTTTCGAAGTTGAAGGAGGAGGGTGGCGAGTTGGCAAGGGAGCAAACGGAGGCAACGGCGGAAGGGGGAAGAGGGCGGCGAAGGGTTGACGGCGCGAAGGGGGCGGCCGGTTGGCAAGCGGGCCCGTGGGGCTGACCACTGCTCATCGCCACATTGCTTGATCCATCGGCGCGCCCAGGCAAGGGAGAGAGGGAGGGCGACGGGCGAGTCGGTGAGGGAAATTGGTGAAGTCAACTTCGTGTCACATGCATCGAGTTGGCCCCGTAAAGTCACGGGCGGGAGAGGGGTCAGTTGCGGTGCTGTACCGGATCTGGACATCACAACGAGCGCGGGAGAGGGTGGCTGAGGTGGAGTGGAGGGCGGCGTAGTGGTGTCGGGCAAGGGGCGGGTGACGCGCTCGTCGCACGTGCGCCACTGCTCGTCCTCCTGCTCGTCTGGCAGCGGCGTGGTCCCAGTGCAGGCCGAGACCAGCTGGAGAATGCGCTGCTTGGCGAGGTCCCACTCGACCGTCCCTGGTTGGGCCTCCTGCTCCCCGAGCTCCGCCTCCTTGTCGCTGGCGGTCAAGTCCATGACCGCCGGCGCCTGCTGCTCCTCGCCGCCATCTGGCTTGGGGTCCCACTCGTCAATGTAAAACCCCTTGCCCAATCCGTATCCTCCTCCATTGACCGCCCCCCCTCCCCCCCCGGGTCCTCAGCTCATCCTCCTCCTCCCCCGCTGCCTTGGCGGCCCCAGGCGTTGCCGCCCTCGTCACCAAGACATTCTCTACCCGCCCAGCACGCCGGATTGACAGGGTGCGGCGGAGCAGCCGCCGGGCGTGAGTGCCGTGCAGGAGGCACGCGAGCAACAGGAGGAGGAGGATTGGCGGTACACGGACGAGGCGTGGCTACCGCCGCGGGCGCGCATGCGTTTTGCCGCCGCATCTTCCGTTTACTTGTCCTGTCGCCACCTCCGGAGCGCGGCGGACGATGCGAGGATGCTCGCCCTGGTTGGCGACGCGAGGGAGCAAGCGGGCGTCAAGTGGCAGCATCTCCCCAGGAGATGCTGGCTACTGCTAAGCCTCCAGGGGCTTCTGCTAGCTTGTATGAGCTGCTTCTGTTGGTCAGAAGTGCGCTCCAAGGCGCGACGATGCCGCCAAAGCGCCCACAAGATGTCGACAAAATCATCTCAACGTTACTCGCCAACCACCGCTCCGACCGCCCTGCCGACTCGACCATCGTCTTCCCTGGCCCCTTTCACCCCACCAAGCCTACCGCGACCATGCCCGTAGCCTTTGTTGGCGAGCGGCGGCACTCCCCCACCTCCCGTCACGTCGACCTTCCCAACGTGATGCGCGACAATGGACGCGTTTCACGCCCTCTCGACACACCCATCGTCCCCGCCGACCCCTTTTACCCCACCAACACCCCCGCCCCCGCCCCCCAGCGCCGCAAAACCGCCCAGCAGCATCTCCCCCCAACCACCCTCCCCTCGCCCTCTCCGGCCGTTCTCGTGCAGGATCGCCTCGAGGGGACGAGAGAGAGAGAGAGAATTCCAAGTTTCAAGTCAAAATCAGGCCGCGAGGCCTATGCTGACCGTACCAACAAGTACAACGGGGAGGGGGAGGAGAGGGGAGGAGAATGGGGTAGGAGAGGCGAGGGGGGTGCGTCTAAACCAGCCGCCGGAGGATAACCCCTCGTGGGGGAAACCGGCGATACCAAAAGGCGAGTGCGACAACAACGTAGGGTGTACGGGTGAGAACGTGGGTGTGTGTGGGGGTGAGAGAGGGGGGGGGGGGGAGGGTGGGGAGGGTGCGGTGCGGGCCGGGAGAGAAACGCAGGGAAGAACAGCACGGCGCAGAAAAAGGGCGGCAAGGGCGACGGCGAGGGAGAGGGCGGACAGCGAGAGGAGTGGCGGGGAGGAGCGGGAGAGGTTGTGAGAGGGGGAGAAAGGAATGGGGGGGAGAGAGGATGGGCGCAGAGAGGGGGCGCGAGCGAAGGAGGGCCAAGTCGAGGGAGAGGGAGAGAGAGGGCGGCGATGGCGAGCGCTCACGGCGCGGGGCTGGGGGAGTGGGGAGACGTGTGTACGTGAGGCGGGCGACGGGCAAGTTGTGCGGCACGCTCAGCCTCGGCATCGTCGAGCGCGGAGAAATGCATGGAGGTGAGGAAGTCCTTGACCAGCCTCCAAACCTGTGCTTCGGCGGCGCCGCGCCCGCGCTCGGCTGCGTCGCGATGGTAGTCGCCGTCGTTGCGGGCGCGGACAAAGCGGCAGCGGGCGAGAACGGAAAGGGAGGAAGCGGCGGCGTAGCAGCGGCGGGCGAGGGGGGGTGGAGGTGTTCGTCGGCCTGCAGCCATGCCATCTCCGCCGCGGGCAGCTCGTCGCCAAGGACAGAGCGGTGTGCATTGTGCCACACCGCCCGGAACATCTCCTTCTCCCACAAGCTCACCTCCTCGTCGCTGCTCGCCTCCTAACCCTGCTCGTCCGAATCGTCGTCCCTCCGCCATCCGGAGAGACCGTCCCATCGTCAACGGCCTGCTCCTGCCACTCGTTGTAACCTCTCCGGGAGGGTATCCCTCGCCGGCGTGCTCCGTCACCCGTACTCCCCCCGCCAGCAACCTCACCCGTACTCTGCCCGCTCTACGCCCGCCAACCCCGCTCACTCCTCCGCGCGCTTAAGCGACGCTCGCTCCCCACCGTCGCCGACCTCCTCTCCTCCCCCTCCGCCCTTAATGTCGTGCTCTGCTCTCCAGCGATGCAGAGTGAAGCGCTGAAGAGAGGGAGAGGAGGGGAGGAATTCGGGGGCTAAGGTCACAGAGGGTCCGAGCTCGCAGGCAGAGAAGCGGCGATGGTGCCTCTCGGTGCAGGCTTTCCTGTGGCGGACAGGAAAGCGTGCACCGGCGGCAAGCCGGGATCGAACCTGGGACGTCGGCGCGACAAAAGGGCGAAGGTCCCGGGCGCTGACCGCTAGGCCACCGGCACCTGGGTGGTGGGGCCCACGCTGAGAGGGTCCGTGTGCGCAAGTGCAGCAACACCCCCCCTCGCTCGAAGCGGGCGCACTCCGAGGCTGGCGCGATGCCCGGCGAAGGCGGGCGCGGCGAGCGACTTGGTCATCGCGTCGGCGAGCATGTGCGCCGTCGGGATGTAGTTGACCGTGATGACGCCCTGCTCAACCTGCTCGCGGACGAAGTGCTCGGTGAGGCGGAGATGGCGGGTGCGGTCATGGAACTGCGGGTCGCGCGAGAGGGCATTGGCACCCTGGTTGTCGCCGAAGAGGGTGACGGGGCCGGGGGCGGGGTGGCCGAGCTCGCCGAGGAGCTGGGAGAGGAAGACCGCCTCCTTGGACGCGTGCGAGAGCCCAAGGTACTCAGCCTCGGTCGAGGAGGCCGCGACACGCGATTGCAGCTTGGAGGACCACGAGACGGCGCCGCCAGCGAGGAGGAACGCGAACCCCATGGTCGAGCGCGCCGTGTTGAGGCAGGCCCCCCAGTCCGAGTCGGAGTAGGCCTCGAAGCCGGTGAGGGGCGACGAGTCGGGCGTATACTCGAGGCCGTAGTCGAGGGTCGCCTTGAGGTACTGGCAGACGCGGAGCACGGCGGCCCAGTGCGAGGAGTCGGGGCGGGCGGCGTGGCGACCGAGGACACCGACAGCGTGAGCGAGGTCGGGGCGTGTGCCGAGCATGGCGTACATGAGGGAGCCGACGGCCTGCATGTACTTGTGGCGGAACTCGGGCGCGGGCGTGTGGTCGACGGGTGGGACGCGGAGCTGGAGGTTGGGGATCATCGGCGTGGGCGCGGTGCGACAGCCCGCCTGGCCGAGGCGGAGGAGGACATCCTCAAGGTAGGCGCGCTGCGAGAGGAAGATGGAGCCGTCGGTGCGCCGGTGGACCTGGATGCCGAGGATGAACTTGGCCTCGCCGATGTCCTTGATGCCGTACTCCTCGCGCAGGCCATCCTTGATGCGCGTGATCTCGTCGAGCGACTTGGACATGAAGAGGAGGTCGTCGACGTAGAGGGCAATGTAATGGAACTGCCCCCCCTCGCTCCGGACGTAGACGCAGGCGTCCGACCGAGTGCGCGTGTAGCCAAGGCGGACGAGGGTGGCGTGGATGCGGTGGTTCCAGACGCGACCAGCCTGCTTGAGGCCGTAGAGGGCACGGTCGAGGCGGAGGACCTTGCCGGCGAGGGCCGGGTCGTCGACACCCTCGGGGACGCGCATGTAGAGCTCCTCGTCGAGTGCCCCGTGCAGGTACGCCTTGTCGATGTCGGCCTGGTGGACGTGCATGCCAGAGCGGGCGGCAAGAGCGATCAGCACGCGGATCGAAGTGAACTTGGCGACGGGGGCGAAGGTCTCGCGGAAGTCCACGCCGGCGCGCTGCGAGAAGCCCTGAGCAACGAGGCGCACCTTGTGGCTGACGACCTTGCCGTGCTGGTCCTTCTTGCGACGGTAGACGAACCGGCAGCCGAGCACCTTGGCGCCAGGTGGGAGGGTGGCGCGGTCGACCGGGTGGAAGACCTTGTACTCGTCGCGCAGGGAGGTGAACTCGTCCTGCTCGGCGGCGCGCCACTGTTCGCTGTCCGAGTCGCGCGCAGCTTCGTGGTGGTTGCGCGGGTCGGAGGTCGGCAGGGCAAAGTCGGAGCCGGTCGCATCGACGTCTTCGGTGACGGACGCCATGAGCGCCTCGACCTCGCCAAGGTTGGCCGTGAACGGGTCCGAGAGGAAGTCGATCGGGTCGGGGGACTCAGGCTCGGCGGACGGCGAGGGCGCCACCGGCGTGGTGGGCGCAGGCGAGGGCGCAAGGGCACGGGCGTAGTCGAGGCGAAGTGCCGGCGTGGCAGGTGTGACCGACTCGTGACGCGGCCGCGCTGGAGCGGCAGGCGTGACCGGACCGTGCACGGCAGGCGTGACGGGGCCCACGGGAGCGGCGGGCGCTGCTGGTGGCGGGATGGGCGCGTCGTGCACAGGCGCGAAGACGAGGTCGGCCGGCTGGATCACCGAGGAGGGAGCCTGGGCGCTGGACGCATCAACGAGTGGGAACTCGTGCTCCACGAAGCGGGCGTCGCGGGAGCGGATGGTCTTACCGCTGACTGGGTCGTACAGCCGGTACGCCGCCGTGTCGCCATCGTATCCGACGAAGACGAGCGGGATTGCCTTGTCGTCGAGCTTGGTGCGGCCGCGGGCGATGGTGTGCCAGGCGCGGCAACCCCAGACGCGGAGCATGTCGACACGGGCGGGGCGACGGCGCCAGAGCGCAAGCGGGACGGCCTGGGCGAGAGCGGCGTGCGGCGACCGGTTCTTGACAAAGACGAACGCCTGGAGGGCCTCTGCCCAGAGGTGCTTGGGCGCGCCTGCCTGGCTGAGCAGCGAGATGACGCCCTCGACAATGGTGCGGTTGACGCGCTCGGCGACACCGTTGGACTGCGGCGAGTACGGCGTGGTGGACTCGCGGACGATGCCGTGCTCGGCGAGGTAGTCGTTGAACGCGTTCGACGTGAACTCGCCGCCGTTGTCGGAGCGGAAACGCTGGATGACGCGGCCAGACTCGTTCTCGGCGGCGGCCTTGAAGCGCATGAAGGCAGCGAGGGCGTCCGACTTGCGCGCGAGCGGCTCGACCCAGAGCATGCGGCTGTAGTCGTCGACAAAGGTGACGACATAGCGGCGACCGCCGACTGAGGGCACGTTGATCGAGAGGAGGTCGGAGTGGACGAGCTCCAGGCGATCGGTCGTCTGGCGCTCCGAGCGCGGGAACGGGAGGCGCGACGAGCGGGCGACGTGGCAGGTGTTGCAGTCGGCGACGGCTACAGCAGGCTCCTTGGCGATGTTGAGGCCGACGACGTGCTCTGACCCAGCGAGGGACTTGAGCGAGCGGCCTGAGAGGTGGGCGAAGCGGCGGTGCCAGGTTGTGAGCGCGGTGGGACCCGGCGACGAGGCAAGGAGAGCGGACGCACCGGCGACGGCAGCGACGAGCTCTCCATCGAGGCGGTAGAGGTTGTTGCCAATGCGCGAGCCGGTGGCGACGACGGCTCCGTTGCGGCGGAGCGTGGCGTCCTTGCCAAAGGTGCTCTCGACGCCGTGGAGGTCGTAGAGCTGCGATGCCGAGACGAGGTTCGACGAGATGCCGGGGACGAGGAGCGCGTTGCTGAGCGTGACGACGCGGCCGGAGGCGAGGCGGATGGCGACTGAACCGACGCCGACGACCTGAAGCCCGTTCTTGCCAGACAGCCCCCCCACGGGCGAAGGCGTGCAGCGGCGGAGGTTGCGGAAGAGGGTGACATCGCCGATCATGGAGTGCGTCGCGCCGCTGTCGAGGGTGATAGCGCGGCTCGCGGCGGGAGTGGGCGTGATGGTGCTGAGCCAGGCCTCGACGCCGTCGTGCTCAACGATCTCGGCAAGGGCGGCGGCAGGCTGGGCCGGGGCGGGCTCGTCGGCCGTTGCGAGCTTGGCGGCGGGCTTGTTGCCGGCCTTGCGTCGGTCGCGACGGAACTTGTCACGCTTGGCCGGGTCGCACTTGGCAAGCCAGTGGTTGCCCTGGCAGGCGGGGCACGGCGATGGCGGGGGCGTGTCCTCCCGGCTCGCGGCGGCGAGGAGCGCAACGCCGTTGGTCGACGACGAGGTGCGCAGGATCTCGTTGCGGACGATCTCCAGGATGGCGTCGGTCGAGGGGAGGGTGTCCTGGTTTGTGATGGCGAGGCCCGTCTGCAGGGGGCTGAGCGACGACGGGAGCGAGGAGAGGAGGTGCGACGAGTAGATGTCCTCGAGCGTGACCTTGGCGGTCGTGATGGCAGCGAGCGTGGCGCGGAACTCCTTGGCGAAGGTGTCGAAGGCCTCCGGCGAGGCGGTGGGCAGCGTGAGCGCCCAGAAGCGGTTGAGGAGGCGCAGGGCACCTGGGGCGTTGGTGGGCCGGAAGTTGTTGCGGAGGGCGGCCCAGTACTGCGCGGCGTCGTGGGCGCAGTCGGCGACATGGTGGATGACGGAGACGTGGCAGGAGATGACGATCGACGAGACGGCATACTCGTTGAGGCGGTCCCACGTGACGCCGGCAGCACCCTCGGGGCGGGTCAGGGTGCCCTGCATGATCCGCCAAGCGTCGGGGCCAACCAGGCCGCGCATCTGGATGCACCAGACGTCGTAGTTGTCGGCGGAGCGGAGGTGCGAGTCGGCGGGCAGGGGGGTGGGGCGCGAGGGCACAGGGGCGGCGAGGAGGGACTCGAGGGCGGCTTGGGCGGCCTTGGCGGCAGCGGCAGGGTCGTCGTCCTCCTCCTTCTTGCCGGAAGGAGAAGTCATGGCGGGGGCTGGAGGCGCGTTGAGCGCGGGCGGAGGTGGGCGAAAAGTTCGACTGGGCTCGTAACCTGTCGTGCTCTGCTCTCCAGCGATGCAGAGTGAAGCGCTGAGTTAGATTGCGGGATCTACGGGTGCAGAGGGAGACAAAAAGAATGACCGACCTGCTCTCCAGCGATGCAGAGTGAAGCGCTGAAGAGAGGGAGAGGAGGGGAGGAATTCGGGGGCTAAGGTCACAGAGGGTCCGAGCTCGCAGGCAGAGAAGCGGCGATGGTGCCTCTCGGTGCAGGCTTTCCTGTGGCGGACAGGAAAGCGTGCACCGGCGGCAAGCCGGGATCGAACCTGGGACGTCGGCGCGACAAAAGGGCGAAGGTCCCGGGCGCTGACCGTACCGGCACCTGGGTGGTGGGGCCCACGCTGAGAGGGTCCGTGTGCGCAAGTGCAGCAACACTTAAACCCGTCCTCGCCTTCATCATTGACTCGGGCCGTTTCCTCCCTTACCATCACCCGGTCGACGAGCGACTTGACGCCGCGCCGGGCAAGGCGCACAAGGCGATGAAGGACGGAGGACGCGACGGCGGAAAGGCGGAGGAAGAGGGGAAGTAAGAGGGGTAAGGCGATGAGGGAGGAGGAGGAAGTGGCCCAGCGAGGCGAGGAGGAGAGCGGGAGCGTCGAGAACGGATAAGGATGGTCCAACGGGACTAGGAGGAACAGGGAAAGGGGAAAGAGGAGCGGGAGGAGATGGGGCTGAGGAGGAAGAGAGATTGAGGAGGAGGAAGTCGAGGAGAAGGAGTTCATGGACCGTTGTTTGCCCTTTTTCTCCCCATCCAGCATACCCACACAACCCACACACCCATTCACCACCGCCTCGTTGCCTTCCGGCTGCCCCTTTCTCCCCCTTCCCCGTCACCGTCACCATTCGAGTATCTCTGCCACTTCTCCATTGTTTCACGCCTAAGTTAGTTAGTTCTTCACCGTTTTTTCAGCTCTCCTTCACTGGAGACGTTGTACGCTCTACATAGGTACCCCAGCCTGATACAGAGTTGAAACTAGGATCAATCAATCAATCAATCAATCAAACTCGCCGCACTCACGTTCCACTTGCTGTCGTTGTCGAGGGACGTCAGCAACGCGTTCATCACCTCGCGCGGCATCTCAATCCGCCGCCTAGCCCGCCGCGCCATCATCTGGCGCTCCTCCCGCCTCTCGAATTCCTCCCTCCCCCATTCGGCGCTGCGCCGAGCGAGCTCGTCAGCGGTCTCGTTGCCGTCAACTCCGAGGTGGGAGGGCAACCACAGCAGGCGGATGCGGAGCTCGGGTAGGTGGAGTTCAGGTCCAACAGGTGCGAGCGCGTGAGGAGGCGGATGCGTTGGCTGGAGGAAGAGCGGTGGTCGTCAGGGTTGCTGACAGCGGCAGCGTTGTCGGCAAAGATGTGGAGGTTGCCGGGGTGTGTAGCGTACATCGGGAGGAGTGCTGGTGCGAGCTGGAGAGCGAGGTGGATGGCAAAGAGCTCCGCCGCGAACACCCCTTGGTGCTGACCCAAACTGACCTCCTTCGTCCTCCAGCTCACCGCCCCCTCCTCTCCCATCTCCCTGACGGCCATGCCTGACCCGGTCCACCCCTCCTCCAACTTGCTCACATCCGTAAAGATTGCCCAGTCTGCCTCTCCCAACTCGTGCAAGACCCGCCCGTGCTCGCTCACTGCCGCCTCCTTCGACGTCGCGACGCTCACCGTCACCGCCGGCGGGATCGCCCATGGCGCAACCGGCTCCGGAATGAGCCGTTCGAGGGTCTGGGCGCTGGGCGGGAGGAGCGGGGAAGTCATGGCGCGGTGGAGGGGCAATGGATGGGAGCGCGGGTTTGGCGTTGCTAGGGCAAGCCGGGTGGGGTGGGCGAGAGGATGCTGAGGAGCGGTGGATAGGCTCGGAGTGCGAGCTTGGCGGATGCGGCGGCGAGGACGAGGGGGGCAGGCGGTAAGTCAGCTTCGACTTGCATTGCCGCTGGGGAGTTTGTCCGGTAGCACCCACTGACGAGCCGCGCCATCTCCCTCCAGACTGTCTCCATCATGCGCGCCTGCCAACCCATTCCCTCCTTCTTCCACCATCCCGACAAGGCGCAGGACGCCCGGACACCCTAGCGGGCCCCATCGCTTGCTTTGCCCTCGCCTCGTCATCTTTCCCCTCCCCCTGCGCCACCTCCCCTCACACCTTTCCCTCCCCTCCCACGCACTCTCTCTTCCATCCTCCCGTCCTGTTCACCCATGGTTCCCATGCGCCGTACCCGCCGCTATTACTACTCTCTCGTCAACCCCCTCTCCACCGTCCTCTCTCTCCCGCCCTCCCTCTTTCCTTTCCTTTCCTTTCCTTTCCTTTCCCATCCCCCACCTTCCCGTCCCCTCCGCTCCCACCTCCCTTCCTGCGCTCTTCCCGCTCCATGCTGTCCCTGGTAGACCGCGTTTTGTGACCAGTTTTCCCCACTGGGGTTTTTCCTCCGGCTTGGCCTTAGACTTTCCCTCCCCTTCCTTTCCCTTCCCTCCCCTTTCCGCCATATACCTTCCCCTCCCGCGCTGACACCCTGTGCACCCCCATCCACTCGCAGCCTTTGGGCTCTTCTTTGTAGTCTACATAAGTCTTAGACTTGGCACGGACTGAAAACTAGGCATTCTTCACTCTCACCACGTTGCTGCCATCCACATCAGATGCGGCTCAACAACTCCCCTCACCAACATCCTTGCCAGCTCCAGTACTGCTCCCTGCCGGGCGCCGAGAAGGACGCGCACGCTGTGCAGCGCGGTGAATGCTTTGGCAGCAATGTGCGGCTCGAAGGTGAGTTGCGAGTCGACCCGCGTGCCAAGCATGGTGAGGAAGGGCGAGATTGGGATGGGCTGTCCATGGAGAAGGACGGGCGGTGGGTTGATGGGGAGCGGCTTGGAAGGAGGGATGAAGAAGACGAGGTCGGACTTATCGGGTTCAAAGCAAGGTTGTCAGCCACAAGGTGTGCCTTGTTGCTCAGAATGTCTCGCAGCACGCTGGCGTGGACTTCCGCAAGATCTTCGCCCCTGTTGCCAAGTTCACCTCAATCCGCATGCTGATTGCTCTTGCTGCCTGCTCTGGCATGCACGTCCACCAGGCCAACATTGACAAGGCGTACCTCTACGGGGCACTTGACAAGACGCTCTACATGCGCGTCCCTGGGGGTGTTGGCAACCCGGCCCTTGTCTGCAAGGCTCAGTGCCTTGACCGTGCCCTCTATGGCCTCAAGCAGGCTGGCCATGTCTGGCTGCCGCATCCACGGCATATCTGTCCACCTTGGCTCCACACGCACTTGGTTAGATGCCTGTATTCATGTCCAGAGCGAGAGGGGCAGTTCCACTACATTGCCCTGTACATTGACAGCCTCCTCTTCATGTCCAAATCGCTTGACAAGTTCACCTGCATCAAGGATGGCCTTTGCCAGTAGTACAGCATCAAGGACATTGGCAAGGCCCAGTTCATCCTGGGCACTCAGGTCCCTTGATGCGCTAACACTCCATCTAACCTTGCAGCGTGCCTACCTCAAGGATGTCCTCCTCTGCCTCAGCCAGGCCGGCTGTTGCACTGCGCCCATGCCCATAATCCCCAACCTCCAGCTCCGCGTTCCGCCCATCAACCATGCACACCCATGCCTGATTTCTGCCACAAGTACGTGCAGACCGCTGGCTCCCTTATGTATGCCATGCTCGGCACGCGTGGCAACCTTGCTCACACTGTGAGTGTTCTTGGTCACCACGCTGCCCGCCCCAACTCTTGCACTGGGCCGCCATACTCTGCGTCTGCCACTACCTCAAAGCAACCCTTGATTGCGGCCTCGAGTACACACCCAACTTGTCCCCCCTCACTGGCTTCCAAGTCTACTCCAACTTGGACTGGAGGGCCTGCTCAACACAGCACGCTCAGTCCATGGGATTCATGTTCCTCCTCGCTGGCGGTGGCGTCTTGTGGTCCTCCAAGCTGCAGTCGCGTGTTGCGGCCTCCTTGACCAAGCCCAGGACCTCAGCCTCTCGCACGTGTCCAGGGAGGCAGTCTTCCTCTCCCAGCTCCTTGGCAAGCTTGGCCATCCCAGCATGCGACAGGGGCAACTACCACTGCAACCCAGCCAAATGCAAATGCGGCGGGGCCAAGGTGCAGGTCTGAGGGCTCGTCAAGGATCCCTCACATGAATGCGCTGTGCCGCCCTTCACGATGCCAAGGCCGACTGCCCAGCCAAGCTCAACAGCCTCTGCGCCTCTCACCACACTGCCACAATCACCACCTTGCATGTGCCCTCCCCGTCACCCTCCCACTCACCACGCTGAGCCCGGCCGCCTCCTCCCTTTTCTGCCTACCTCCCCTCTCCCCGAGTCTACCTTTGCCTTTTCTCCCTCTCCCCTTCCACCACCTTTGCCCTCCTCCCCCTCTCTTGCCTCCTGCGTCTGCCCTTGCCCTTGCCAACATCTCCCTGCTGCCAGCCTTGCCCGGTCTCTTGCGTCAGCCTGTTTTTGGTTTCCCTCTTCCCGCCATTTCCCCTCTCCCCAGCCGTACCC